>MUZC01000763.1:0-93697 GCA_002072015.1 Radix auricularia | reverse complement strand
CCCCCCTTCCCCCTACACAATCACCCCCCCCCCCCCCCCCCGCACTCAAAAAATCACCTAAGAACCACTCTGCTCATTGTTTTTACACCACTGTACTACAGTAGTATTTCAATGTCAACATTTTTGCATCATTGGCTCATTACATCAAAATTTGAATTTCCACAATATACAAAGCAGTAAACGGCTAATGGTAATAATAGCGGGCATAATGATGAAAATTTTGAGGCATTTCGAACGGGTAACCCGGGTGCCTGTTCAAACTTTTGACGGTACCCGGGCAGTATTTTTCAACAATATTGACAGCCTTATTAGTGAGTGACAGTTTTAATGAGTGGTTACTATCTAACTCTCAAGGGAAGCTTGTATTGATGATTACATATAATACTAATGAAATATTAGGATACGGGAACTTGTAGTTCAAAGGTGAAGTGACACTGACAACACATAAAAGTTATCTATAGCATAAGTTGGAAAGGGGGATAAAAATGAAGATCCTTTTTAAAACAATAAAGGGAGGATTACTTAATCATATGATACAATTCATTCATCTATTATGTCTAAAATACAGTTGATTATAATTTAATTTAAAACAATTTTTCTTAAATATACATCAGTGAGCTATGGATGTATAAGAATCAGTTTGCGATGGATAATTTAAGAAGTCTATTTGTTTTTTTCCAAGATAATGATTAAGAACATGATAATTTTTTTTTTATATGGAAATGTGTCCCTTGTTTAGGGGCCACAAGAGGATTTTGGTAGGCCTATATACAGAAAAAACAAATAAAAACTCGATGTTAAAAACAGGTAAATATCTAAACAAATATTTTTCTCTGAAGATGACAAGTCTAAATTACCATATCTTAAACAGAACTGACATTGTCTTGTTTTTAAAAAAAACATTATGTTAATACCCAATGAAGTTACAGAAGTGAAATTTCTTTTTAAAAATTTCCAACCAGCAAATGAAAGTGACACAGTGTGCCATACAATATTAGAGGTCATGTGATCAAGTGATCAACTGGTCATGTGATCAAGTTTAGTTATATTCTCTTATGGAAACATAAAACTTTAGTTGATTTCTTTTTCTTTGACAGAATCTTTATTTACAATAGCATTTAGAAAATATTTATAAAGAACTCCCTCGTGTTCCAACAAGAAATGAGAGTATTATAAAGGCAGTCTAATATTTACGTAGTCTGCGGTATTTCAAAATGTTTTTTTAACATGATCACCAAATATGAACTGTCAGGAAATTTCAAGGAATTTACCTTTTCTCAAATGACATTCCTCGAACATCCTCACCACAAAGAAAGAAGGCATCCAGAACATGGATGGTTGTTAGACGTCTTTGACCTTTGCCCTAACACAATACAATTTTAATAATAATAAATAAATAACACCATGCCTATTCCTAGATAAAATACTTTCATAAGTGGGTGGAAAATTAATATTGACTGAATGAATGGCAAATGATTATTTTATTGTGAAATTACAACAAAAAAGATTTTGATTGTATTCCCATGTTAGCCAATGGTAGCTTACCTCCCCTTTCATCTCTGTGACAGACTGGACTTCCAACAAAGTTTTATTGGGCAACTCAACCCTGGACTCTAACTTGGTCCACCAGATCTTGGATTTACCGTCCCATCTGTAGGAGTTGGCTCTCTGGACAAAAGAAACACAATTCAAGTATTGCCAAATAATCTAATGAACAATATTCAAATAAAGGACAGAATTATGGAGGAAAAAAAATCAACTATAAGGAAATAAAAGTAAAAGAGGTGGGGAATTAATGGAAGAAGTTCATTAAATTTATTTCTAAAAGAACAAAATTTAAAATATATGTTTTCAACAGCAGTTGATACAAAACTAGTTTTTTTGCCATTGTGATTTTTAATCTCCCAAGCTAAAATAATAATAATAATGTGATAATTTATACAGCCCAGTACCCCAGCAAGCAACTGGGCTCAGCACTTTGCATAAAATTAGTAACAAACATAATTATTGATTCATTTGATATAAAGCATTCATATCATAAATACAACATGTAATGAAATTAAGGTGCATTTAAGCGATGTTTATCATTTAAATAATTTTTTTTTAAAATTAATTTTTAAAGTAAATTTGAAGAGATGGGTTTTTAGTGCATTCTTGAACACCTTATAGTTGGAATACTTTAAAGAGTGTTAATGTTTCTATATAGAAAACTAATGTTAAATTTTTCTCTTGAAACACTTGAGTTTACCCTCTTTCAAATATTTTGTTTTTCTTGCTTTGTATTGTACGTTGAAGAAGGTAATAAGTATTAAGCCCAAAATGTTTTTTATTTGTTCTACTTCTTTTTTTTTCTTAAACCTAAACATATCTTTTGACCCCGCTTATTTACTTCACAGTACAGTCCATCACACATGATACTCATTTTTAAAACTGAATTCAGTTTTTATGATACTACCAACAGCAAAACAAAGCTTTAAGTGTTGTTGCCAAAAAGTGTGATGTCGTAAAAGGTCAGTGACTCACCCCACACCCGAGCAGGTAGAAGCTGGGGCCTTCACCCCTCACTAAACAACTGTAGCTGTACAAGCTTTTGATGGCATGAAGTCTGCTGTGGGTCAGCTCATGGCCAGTTTCTTCAAAAACTTCTGTTGAACTATCCTGTAGGAAGAATTTTAAAAAATATCCTTCAGTGTTATAAATCTATTCGGTTAATCACATTTAAATTTGGGTACTGAGCAACTTATTTATCTGAAAATGACTTTAGACTGTAATGTTCCAAAGACAAATATATTTATAAAACACTTGTTCTCTGTAGCAGGGGTTGTCAACCTGTGGTCCCCGGACCACTAGTGGTCCGCAAAGATGTAATTGATCAGCCGCGAGCAAAGTATGAAATTTTAATTTTTAAAATTAAAACACAAAAGGGGGTAAAATAGTGATAGTATAGCGCTGAATAAATATTTTCACTTTTACCTATACCGGAAATCACATTGTGTTGTCATATTGACATTCATAAATAATTGGTTGAAACCATCAAGTAAATTGGACAAAATTCTAATAAATAAAACAATCAAGTAAATCATTGCTGAAGTAACTTCGAGTTTGCACTCTTCCTAAATAAACTAATGCAGTATTACGAAAGAAAGCCATTACAATATTTTTCCATTCAATATTGATTGATTGAGCCTGCAAATTGTAGCATTTTCGTTATAGTTGTACTAACATGTGTACCAGTAACTAGTTATATACAGAGTATAATTGAACATTTCCAGCATGGCAGTAGCACAATTTTCAGTAGTGGTTCATTGCTAAGACACAATTTTTTCAAGTGGTCCTTGAATGTCAAAAGGTTAAGAACCACTGCTTTATGGCGCTACACCTCATATCAGCCCCAGATGGATCGCACTCTGCCGTGTGATACTTTCATACCAAGTTCCTATTCTTGCAATGCCTTAAACCAGGTCATGCAACTAGTTGGTTCAATTATAACAAAATATAATAAATGTAAACCTTCATAAGTGTACGGAATGTGGCCATGGGATCAGGTCGTCCAGGGGGAGCTCTTATTTCATCTGGTATCTGGAGGGACAAATAACATCACATTTATGTGGTATAAGACAAATAATGTCACATTTGTGTGGTATGTAACAACAAATAATGTCACATTTATGTGGTTAAAGACACAGAACAATGACACATTTATGTAATATAAGACAACAAAAAGTCTTCCCTTTACAAGTTTGAATTAGTTTTTTTTTGTTATAGATATTAAGTGATAAGGGGACATTTTAGAGAAAAATTATTAGATTATGGTGTTTAAACTTTATTATAAAATGCCCACCTTCCATTTCTCTAAACATTTCTTTCTCACATCAGACTGTCTTGTCTCATACAGTTGGCTGAAATACATACATACATAACATATCACATGAAATAATTGACATCAGACTATCTTGTCTCATACAGTCGGCTGAAATACATACATACATAACATATCACATGAAATAATTGACATCAGACTGTTTGGTCTCATACAGTTGACTAAAATACACACATACGTATCATATCACCAGAAATCATATTACTTGTAACAGCTGGTAACAGAATTATTCACTGTGAATACATTGTGATAAATGATCAGCAACAATAAATAATAACTCATCTTTAAACATTCATACCTGTTTTTTGTGAAGACTTCAATTTTTTTTAAGTTGATGGCCTGTAGTCTTGCAAGTCTGAAATGTGCAGAATTTATTTTTTTTACTTTGATAGAAGATTATTTTAAAAATTAAAAAAAAAAGTAATTTATAACAATTCTAATTTCTCCATATTTTTTTTTTTTTTTTTTGAGTCCCATAACCTCTTTTTTTCGAGGACGTAGGGGATTCTAATGTTTCCATTAGAACATTCTCTGGCTTTCTAGACACTGGCGGCGCCCATCCCTCTCCAGGTCAGCGGAGGACTTTCTTAGCGTTAGTCATTTCTCAACATTTTTATGGTGGCTTTTCGTGTGCTCGATCCGCCATAATAACACAAGCAATTTGATAATTTTTTTATTGCTATTATAAGCCCAGTGTTTCTTCTCAATCAAAAATAAACTAAAATAAAATATTGGAAAATTGGATTCAAACTAATTTAAATGTAATAAAAAGTATTTAAAAAATAAACAAAAACTTAAATCATGAATAGTTTTCAATAATCTTCTGTATAAAAGGAGTGTCTGTAATGGATAAGATAGATATTTACTTACAATAAAAAAAGTAACTATTAAATACTTACTGTTCATTGGAATTGACAATGTAAGTAAAAAATGGCTCATCATTGCTGAGTGTGTCTAGGGGGACTATGTGTAAAATATCCTGTGTGGACACTGCTGACATGTACTGACATAAACCCAAGTTGATGGTGTGGAAATACTGCTGCACTGAGTCTTTGTCTGCCTTCAGGTTTTTACAAACTATATATCTGTACAAGGGACAAACTATATATCTGTATTAGGGACAAACTATATATCTGTATTAGGGACAAACTATATATCTGTATTAGGGACACACTATATATCTGTATTAGGGACAAACTATATATCTGTACAAGGGACAAACTATATATCTGTACAAGGGACAAACTATATATCTGTATTAGGGACAAACTATATATCTGTATTAGGGACAAACTATATATCTGTACAAGGGACAAACTATATATCTGTATTAGGGACAAACTATATATCTGTATTAGGGACACACTATATATCTGTATTAGGGACACACTACATATCTGTACAAGACAAACTATATATCTGTATTAGGGACACACTATATATCTGTACAAGGGACAAACTATATATCTGTACAAGGGACAAACTATATATCTGTATTAGGGACACACTATATATCTGTACAAGGGACAAACTATATATCTGTACAAGACAGACTATATATCTGTACAAGGGACAAACTATATATCTATACAAGACAAACTATATATCTGTACAAGGGACAAACTATATATCTGTACAAGACAAACTATATATCTGTACAAGGGACAAACTATATATCTGTACAAGGAAAAAACTATATATCTGTACAAGGGAAAAAGAATGTTAAAATTCCCTCTCATGGGGGACCGGGGCCCAAATATAGTTTTTCTTATATTAAAAAAACCCGACTCATCACTAACTCTCTAAATTCCTGTGTAGGTAGAAGCATGAAACTTTAGAAAGTTGTTGGGTACCCTCTCACTACGAACATTGGTGAAAAAGAATTTTAAAAATCTTGCTCATGTCCGGCCGGGGGCCCAAAAACATTTTTTTCCTTATTTGGGCTCTATAAAAATTGAAAATCTCCAATTTTCCTATATTCCCTGTAGGTACAAACATGAACTATGGAAATTTTTTAAGCACATGTTCCTGACGATAATTGGAAAAAAAAGTTAAATTTCCCACTCATGGGGCCCGGGGCCCAAAAAACGTTTTTTTCCTTATATGAGCTATATAAAAATTGAAAAATAACTAATTCTCCCCTTTCCCGTATAGGTAGAAGCATGAAACTTTGGAATTTTTTGAGTACACGCTTCCGACGAAAATTGGCAAAAAAGAATGTTAAAACTCCCTCTCATGGGAGGCCGAGGGCCCAAATATAGTTTTTTTTATTATATTTAAAACCGACTCAACACGAATTCTCCAATTTTCCGTGTAGGTAGGAGAATGAAACTTTGGAAAATTGTTAAGTGCCCTCTCACGACGAAAGTTGGTGTAAAGAATTTTGAAATACACACTCATGGGAGCCGGGGCCCCAAAACCGTTTTTTTCCTTAAATGAGCTATATAAAAATTGAAAATCAGAAATCTCCTATTTCCCGAATAGGTAAAGGCATGCAACGTTGGGGGGTTGTTAAATACACTTCCATGATCGTAGCAGGTGAAAATTAATGAAAAATAATTTTAAAAATCTCGCTCATGTGGGGCCGGAGGCCCAGAAATCTATAATTCTCTTATTTCCCGTGTAGGTAGAGAAGGAAAAATAATTATAAAAATTTTAACAATTTCCACTCATTGGTGGCCGGGGGCCCAAAACCTTTTTTTCACCTAAAATGTGCTATATATTATTGAATTAACACTAATTCTCCAAGTTTCCGTATAGGCAGAAGCTTGAAATGTTTAGTAACCCTCCCCCCCCCCCCCCCCAGCGATGGTAAGAGGCAAAGAATATTAAATCACCTCTCACTAGGGGGACGATTGCCGAAATTAGGTTTTTTCCCAATATGAGTTGTATAAAAAAGACGCATCTTTAAATCTCCAAGTTCTTGTGTACGTAGGAGCCTGAACGTTTGAAGTTAATATATTTCGTACATCCATCTTGATTCAGATTAAAATCAATAGGTGTTTTGAATTGATGTTACGCGGGTTCTCAACACTAACTGAAATCCTAATTTCCGCAGCAAAGCGCGGGTAAATTGCTAGCACATATATAAATTGCTTTCTTGATAAATTCATGAAGGAAAAAACAAACTTATTTTAAAGGTCCATTATGTAGATTTTCTTCATTGAAAAAATAGTGAGGACATCTTAAATAATAACAGAATTAATTGGACATAAACAGAACTCTCATGAAAATTACATTGAGAGGTATTATGTTATGATTGGCTAATAGGTTCTAATGACTGGCTAATATGTGGTAATTACTGGCCAATATGTGGTAATGACTGGCCAACATGTGGAAATAATGAATAATTTAAGCTAAGACTTATAAATAAATAAGCAGAATGACAAGTTATTAAATCTTTATTCATTTTCTTAAAATGCAGTTGGATTAAAAAAAAAAAAAAAAGCACTATAAGAAACTGACCTTTCTGAATTGGCAGGTCTACTTGTTACAGGTTTAAAGATGGCCACTTGTTCAAAGATCATGTTCATTAAATAAACCAAACCAACACTGAATGGTGTAAACAGATCAAACAACTTGCACACAAAATGACCTCCTAGGGATGTACATATTAGATCAATGTTTCAACTGTATATACACTTCACAATATTGGATAATGTATTCATGAAGCACAAGCAGATGATTAATATTAATTTTTTTTAATGAAAAATTGAACAGTCAATAGCAGTCAGAGTTAAAGTTATACTTTAAACAGAACTGGACTTAAACATTATTTGTTCTGTTTGACAGAGCTTTGATTGTGAAATAAAATAAAATATAATATAGTTCGCGTAAAAGATATGTCAAAATTTATTTCTTAATTGAGATCAATTTACAATTATTTTTTTATAGTTGGCATTAATGATCATTAAAGATTAGCACCGAAAACACGTTTCAGTTTTCTAGCTAGTCAGTAAGTGAGCTGAATGTAGCTCATAGATTTCCTGCAGACAGGTGGGTGAGTTGAACAAAGGTGTGGAGCAAGCAGAAAGATTACCTGTCCGAAGTATCATGATAGCTACCAAAAATTGGCACAAATAGAGTTGTTTAGATAAAATCTCTTGTATATTCTCTTGGCCTTCCACTGAGAAACCCTGTAACAGTTTTCATTATATATCAGAACATTTTGTTTGAAAACCAAGTTTTTGACACACAGAAACAATCTCTGATAATTATAAGGAATACAAGTAATTATAGGACATTTATTTCACAGCTGATGAAAACTTAGAGATCATTTATGTAGATTTTATTTACACAGCTTAAAAAGTACTATCATGTACCTTGAGATTATCATAAGTTATGTATGTTTTAATAAGTACTATCATGACATTATCATAAGTTATGATTGTTTTATTAAGTACTATCATGTCCCTTGACATTATCATAAGTTATGATTGTTTTATCAAGTACTATCATGTCCCTTGACATTATCATAAGTTATGTATGTTTTAATAAGCACTATCATGTCCCTTGACATTATCATAAGTTATGTATGTTTTAATAAGTACTATCATGACATTATCATAAGTTATGTATGTTTTAATAAGTACTATCATGTCCCTTGACATTATCATAAGTTATGTATGTTTTAATAAGTACTATCATGACATTATCATAAGTTATGTATGTTTTAATAAGTACTATCATGTACCTTGACATTATCATAAGTTATGCATGTTGAATGTAAATATTTTCATCAGACACAACACAATCTTACACCATCTGCCATGACAAAGTGCACTCCCTTGCCGTCAGTATTGGCATGTACAAACTTGGCAAATTCTGCCTGGTTGTCTGCTCTAAATATATCACCATCACCTTGCAGACCCCCAACACCTGAGGAGATCAACATTCTTTCTTTAGTACACATCAACATTCTTTCTTTAGTGCGCATCAACTTCTTTTGATAGGACACATCTACAATCTTTCCTTAGTACACATCAACATTCTTTCTTTAGTACACATCAACATTCTTTCTTTAGTACACATCAACATTCTTTCTTTAGTACGGATAAACTTCTTTTGATAGGACACATCTACAATCTTTCCTTAGTACACATCAACATTCTTTCTTTAGTGCGCATCAACTTCTTTTGATAGGACACATCTACAATCTTTCTTTAGTACATGTCAACATTCTTTCTTTAGTACACATCAACTTCTTTTGATAGGACACATCTACAATCTTTCTTTAGTACACATCAACATTCCTTCTTTAGTACACATCAACTTCCTTTTTTTTAAAGTACACATCAACATTCTTACTTCAGGACACAAGAATATTTTGTCAACTAGGATTTATTTAATTTGGATCAGAGAACACTACCAGTATCAAAAAATGTTTTTATAAATTACTTAAAAAGCCTTTATCAGTGACAAAATTTTTTTTCATTTTGTACTTCAAGAAAAAAGCTAATGCTTTGAAAATTGTTTTTAAGCCATTTCTTCCACAAGTTTAGATCAAAGTGCCTCAGAAAAAATGTCCTACTTATAACCACTATCAGATTCAGACATATGAGGCAAAGTGGCAGTTATCTAAAAAAATAATGTGATAAACAACTTTCTTTTTGCAGGATAAATCATAGTTTACATAAGTGTTCAACCCTTTACTGGGCAGAATTTTTTCCCATTTTCATCCTCCAAAGGGGCAAGATTTTTTAAAATACAATTTTAGAGATTTTTAGGGGTACATTGTTAGAAACACTACATCTTAGGTATTAGTGCAAATATTTAAATGAAATAAAATGCTAAATAAACAGAAATGAATTATCTTTTAATTATTTAGCATTTTATTCTTGTCATACCTTGTTTTTTTTATTAAAACATGTCTTTCAAAAAAAAAATATTCCAAAAACGTTATTAACAAGCATATTTACAAGCCCAAACATCCAGTCTTACTGAAAGATCGGATGTTTGCAGGAGATAACACTAATGTCACTATCAATCTCTTCATCCAACTCTAAGTACATCTTTCTCAACTTAATTTCTGTTAAATTTAAGCCTGTAAACTCAACTTCATCAATTCAAAAACCCAGACCATCCATTTACATCACTCATAAAAAAAAAGTTATTAAAAAATGAACACATCAAAAAGAACACATGTGGAAATGTAGTCGAATATATCCACAACACAATGAAGAGGAAATCCAGCGCCAGAAGTCTCACCATTTTTAAAACAAAAATGATATTATACCCAATGTTAGTACCAGCCGTTTTAGAGATATGACTGTTTTGGCTGACGCGCCCAGTAAAGGGTTAATGAAAATTATTTCATAATACATAAAGCAAAACAAATTAAATTTTATTTTCAGACAATATCTTTAATAGCAGGGAGAAAAGGGAAAATATGTTTATTAAAAGTCAACTAAGGGGACTAAACTCATTGAAACATCACTTAAAATAGTTTGACTTACCATAGTGAGGCTCAAACATTTCTGGTGGTCCCGCAAAGAAATCCTCAAGTTTAAAGTCATTGGATCCTCTTAGGGTCAGGCCAAAACCTTTAGATTCACCTTTCCTCCTCCATAAAATATACTCACTGAAGCCTCCAGGCCCAGCACAGACGTCAGCAAAGTAGAGCAATTCATTTGGTTCAACCAGTGGCTCCTGAAAAGTAATTATAATAGAAGAAGAGCCGGTAAATTGATGTCTTAACAATAAATTTAGGTACAAGAAGTAGGCCTACATGGCATCCTTCTATCTTAGAGAGACACTGGAGTAGTTATTGACACTTCTTCCAATGTTTTACAAGACCATTCTGTCTTAGAGAGACACTGGAGTAGTTATTGACACTTCTTCCAATGTTTTACAAGACCATTCTGTCTTAGAGAGACACTGGAGTAGTTATTGACACTTCTTCCAATGTTTTACAAGACCATTCTGTCTTAGAGAGACACTGGACTAATGAATGACAATTCGTCCAATGTCTAAGACAATCCTGGAATGTCTGTCTCAACTGCACATCTTGCTGTTGATAAAATTTTCCCCTCTCTATTTTTATTTGTTTGATGCAAAGACTTTGTTTTCATTTCATGACTCTGACTTACTTCATCACAAACTGCTGTTCAAAAGTTGTTCTAATCTCATGCAATAATCTCCCTTGTGTTGTTGACAGGTTGACTGTCTACATGTTTATTTTGTAAAGCTCCTTAAGAAGTAACAGCAGCCACACAATAACTTGTGCTTGCCCCATCTCTTTACAGCAGCTTCTTTGTGATATGGCCTTACACTATACTTCTAACATGGACTTTACAGCCAAGTCACCTCTTGCTATGAACAGAGAGACAGCTTATATATTTTTTTGGCACACAAATTTGTGTTAGGCACTTTGTCTAGCCATCAAATTTTGACAAATAAATCTTTGGTCATAATTGTTGACTCTCAGCTCTTGACTGAAATATTATGAGTTGCACACTTCACTGCCAAACAGGAGTGTACACATGCCTAAAGATGCTCAGTTTTGTGCTTCTGTTGAACTTATGAATAAAATTCCACAACTGAACCATAGCTACTTGAGATTGAGCTAATATGGCACTCAAGCATACATTCCATTGTGTGTGGGTCTTCATGGTGGAATCATCAGCTCTCAGCAGTTCATGAATTAACAACTTTTGTTAATTTGTCTACAGCATAAATACATGAACGTTAACATAATAAATATGATACTGATACATAACATTTACAAAAGAGTGATTAAATGTTGACAAAATAATTATAATTAGTGAGTAGTTTTCTTAATAAAGAAATCCTTATCACAATTAGCTTTTAATTAAATAACTGACGCTTTGTATTTGTTACAGATGATGAAAGTAAATGTTTGAACCTTATCAATTTGAACTGATAAAAACAACAATACAGCTGTGTATTACAAAATCATCACCATTTTACTCAGCTGAACAATGAGTATATACTTAGTTGAGGTGTCATTGAAGAATTGTAGAGCTCTTACCCCTTTAGCATTCTTTGGATTGGTGAACATGAAGTCTAACACTGCATCCATATTGGCCATCTTCATAGCTGCTCTGAAACACATTTTTAAATATTATGATTTTCAATTATTATTAGCTAAAACTTTGGTTCCATTGAGAGCAAGGTAATACAATTTTATATAGCGCTGTTAAAGGCATATACCAATAGATTTTCCTCATAAGAATTCAGGCTAAGAACATTATACATTTAATGGAATTAATCTTTTGAAAAAATGGAAAGACTGGAGTAAGTTACTTTTAAGCACATTTAAGTATACATTTTCAATCAGCGTGCTTAAGAGACATAAATGATTTAGTGGACACTGAAAAACATATTTAATTTCCTGGTCTACATGTGAAGTATTCAGGTTTGATGATGCACACTGGACAAAGAAGATCACAGCTCCTAAAACATTCTAGTATCATCACAACACACTGGACAAAAAAGATAACATTCTAGTCTCAACACACTGGACAAAGAAGATAACATTCTAGTCTCAACACACATTCTAGTCTCAACACACTGGACAAAGAAGATAACATTCTAGTCTCAACACACTGGACAAAGAAGATAACATTCTAGTCTCAACACTCTGGTGACATGAAAGGAATCCACACCAAAACTTTAATTTGATTAACTCCAATAAAATTATTATCATCTATCACCTGTTCAAGAAGAAAGCACCTCTGATAGTTTCATATGGATTGGATTTTGTTCTAGCTCTTCTCATTTCTTCTGGTTCTAAAACATCAAATACACTCTGTAGAAATGTAAGTAAAACATAAAAGACTATTTTCTTTATAGTATAAATGCCATCTAAATAAAATTAAAAAATTATGGTTATTTCTTACAAGACTCTCCCCTACCTTTCCTGAAACTAATCATGTTACGATTTTATTTAACTAGAAAATTAAAAACATATAACTTATATTTAATTTTTGTGACTCCAAAGTAAGAAATCTTACCTTGCCATTAAGAACCAATTTTAGACTTTCTTCTGAGCAAAAATGTGTTTCATCATCAATCTCTCTCTTTTTCTGAGTGTGTCAATCAAAACAAACAACACATTAAAGCACATTTTTTAAATTTTTTTTTTAAAAACCTACAGTATCTTTAGCCTAGTCACAAAAACTTAGACTAGAGTTATATTTAGCTTAATTACATCAAATAAAATTGGGCTAGTTTACTGACTGGACCAACAACTGTCCATGTATTCATTTCTTCCAAAGATGGTATCTTGCCAGTGTAAGGGGGAAGCCACTCTACTACCTCATCTATGATGATCTGTCAATTCATCAAATATAACAATAAAAATCCAGAGAAGAAAACATAGGAAATAATATTTAAAAAGTTACAATAGAAAACCTATATAATTTCAATAAACAATGATAATAAAATTAAATGACAGATAATTCAATAAAGGAATTTGAAACTAAATTACATTACTCACTTCTTCCTTATTGAAATCCCAGTCTACATCAGCTGGTTCCAATCCTGGAACAACCATACCGAGACCCCGACGGCCCCTCTGGTTTGATGCCTCGACAATCTGTGTTCGTCCTTGGCCATGTTTACCAAGACCTTCACCCTCTTTATGACCCATTTTTGCCTATGTCAAAACAAATATATTAAAATTTAATTGAATACTATGTATTTTACAAATAATTTACAACATTTTTGTCTATTCATTTCAGATATGAATAGTCAATGAATAAAAATATTCTTTGCATTTGTCTTGAGAGAATAATAAGTTAAATTCAAAATTTGTTTCAAGTGTCCAGTAATGTACTGCATTAGCTTCTATCATATATTTTAGAAAATTTTCTAAAATAGCAATAAAGCACGGGAATAAGTGTAGTGTAGGGTGACCTGTGAAGATATGGTAGGACATCACAACATCCACATCAACTGACTCCAAAATGAAAAGGAAACGTCACCAGTCATCGTTTCAACCAGAGGCTTTTTGAAGAGACCCTACCTCCCCCTACACCGTGGTCTGTCAAGAGACCCTATGTCCCCTCCCATCAGTTTGTTGAGAGACGCGGCGTCTTGACCGGCCATACATGTTTATCAAGGCAAAAATACTATACATTATAGTTATAATAAATAACCAGTAAAAACAAAGTTTTGACTATAAATCCCCACACGTATTGCTAAAATTAAGGTCTTGGAAAAAATACTGCACCAAAAATAACTTGTTATGAATGTCCACATAAATTTGTTCAATATGGAAATGAGATTTAATTTTTCTCCGCCAGTGATTGCCTGTAGGAGTTTGAGAGACCAATCTGCTATCGAGGCCCACACAGAAAACTGCCTTTTATTATTATAGATGGAAGTATTGGATTTCTCCTGGCTAACACTTTAGATTCAGCTTTTCTATAGAAGGTAAATGTCTAGATTCATAATTTTTAAATTGAAAATGAATGGACACAGTTTTTCAGCAATGTTAGCTTTTTTTGCAGGTTTCATTAAATTTCCTGACAAGTTCTTTTGTGATACTGTTTTCATAACTTGTTTTTAAAATTAAAGGACATGGTTTTGCAATCATATAAAAGTAAACAATGGTAGAGAGAAAAAAATGACTAACTTTCTAGCTTTTTTACAACTTTTTCTCTTCTTTTTATACCATCTTGAATGGTGATATCTATATAAAAAAAAGCTAATAATGGGTAACACAAAACTATAATGAGGAGGTGGAATTCTGAGTCTTGTTCAGAATTGAATCAGAAATTTAAGGCACATGGGATGAAAATATTATTTAAATATTCCCTGCCCCTTTTCTTTAATGACAATGATGACATTTTAATGTTATTAAATAAGAAGTTTAAAATCTGAAAAACAATGATTGTTTTAGATGACAGTTACCATCATTTTACGAGCAGCTTCTGACATCTCCATTTGACTGGGATCCTTTTTCTTAACAAATTTAGCAGGAATGGGATCACAATCATTGCTTCCATTCTTTTCAGCATCTCCACCAGCTGTAACCTTGACAAAGGTTCGCTTGAAAGGAGATTTCTTAGACCCTTGACGCTTGGCAATAGAGGATGATTTACCAAACGATGGACGCTGGTCAGCCTCATCTTCTGAATCTAATTTTTATTTGAGACAAAGTAATCAGCTTGTTGAGATTATTTCAACTATTAAAAGTCATAGCTTGTAGATTACAGGAGACTAAAATGTTTGTAATTAGGTTTACAATAATTACCACTAAAGATGAAAGTGATGAAAGGTGACAAAAATGTTCACTGCCTCTTTAATTTTATTTGATATTATTAGTATATAGGAAATAATAACAAATAATTAGACCTTATTAATAAAAACATTTGAAAAATCCAGATAATTTTCTCATAAATGTTCTGTGAAAATTAAAACAGTTGTTGTCTTGTCAATAACCAATGACAGCATACATTTGAAATCTAAAATAATCAACAATAAAAAATTACAACCCTTCACTTACACACGTGTCCACTACCTTTATAATTTAGATTTCATTTAAAATGTTAAAAGTAAAAAAAATTAATATGAAAAGAATAAATATATCAATAACTTATCCACAAAACTAACACACTAAAGATTGTGATAGTGATAGAGCATCTAAAATTTACACATTACTAAAAAAGGTAATAATTAAATTATTAGTTATGATATGAATGTGGATGAGTTAAGTTAACCTTTTAGACTTATTCATATTGGGTTTATGGTTTATTTTTAGTTGCTTAATATTTATATTTATAATAGTAATAGTAATAGTCTTAAATTTAAATAGTCTAAACATGACTTAATTCTTATAATAATTTTACATAATAATAATGGTCTTAAACATTTCGTTTTTTAAAAACTAAATTGTTAGTTAGACTAAAAAGTTTCTCATGTTGCCAATGTCAATGTTGCTAGGCTAGTGTGTTGGTTTCCTAGTTTAATGTTCAGGCAACCCATTCCAAACCTGAGTGAATAGTGAGTGACAGTGACAGGCAGGAAGAAGGATTTTTAAGCAATGGGCTGGGCTTTTTGGGCCATTGACATTGGTCTTTTCAGACTTTTCTAAGTCTAAGGCAAAAGAAAAGTGCTTTTTCCCCTAATAATTAATGCCTAATTCTATCAGTGTTTAGTATTAGTATTTGATTTGTGTAGTTTATTAACTTTATAGTGTATTTCCAAGTAAAAATTTAATGCTTATGACATAACTTATGAAATGACATGTGACATGTTCATGTATGCATAATGAGTATAATGTATAAGTATAATTATTAATATTACTTTACTGTAACTTTACTTTGCTCTTTTTATTTTCTTTCCTCACTCCAGACATTTAATTTTAATAAACTAATTTTAAATATTCATTCGTTACAGTTCATTAGTTTTAGTCATTAGCAATCAATGAATCTGACAGCTCTTTTTAATATTTTTTAAAAATATTACATTCATTATTCACTAAAGAATTCTTATATTACATTCATTATTCACTAAAGTAAAGTCACTAAAGAATTCAGGCAGATCCAAACTCATCAAACTGACTGAAACTCAAAGTATGCAGTCAACAATTAGACTAATTAGAATTTTACGCAAAGACGTCATAAGTTAGTAAGTTTGAGAAGAAAAGTGTTATCAAACAATAATGGACAAATCTATACCTGTCAAAGAGGACATTCTTCAATATTCAAGTTATAATCATAAATGTTTTGTTTTTTTTTAAAAATAAATTTTCTCAGATTGAAATCGAAAATAGGTGGGATGTTTCTTATAATCCCATAATTTTCGATTTATTTGAACTGTTACTGTTTGGGAATTTCCTTACTGAAAAATTATCACACACTTGCTATGTCAACTATGTGCTATGCTATTAATAGACTGTAAAGACGCAATCGAATTCACGTTTATAAACTGGAATGGTAATAATTTAGAAATAAATATCCAACAAAATGATTTTGAAGGACTGATGTTGTTATTTTCTGTGCCCCAGAATGATATATATTTTTAGCCTTATAATTAGGTCAAAGAATAGGCTGGTCACGTGAGTGCTCCGACAGTTTGTAGTAGCTGCTTAAAATTGTTCAGGATGAACTAAAAAAAAAAAAGTAAATGCACCAACAAACCACACTACTACTACTACTACAGATGCGTCTGCTGTGTTTCTGAAGTCGGATTACAAATAGCCAAGAGAAGTATGATTCTCAAATTTATTATTACTGGCTGTGCACATCTAATTTTAATACAAATCATTTAATTTAACTATTTTTATTTGTTTTAGTTTAGTTTAGACCGTTTACTAGCAGTTTAGTCTGATTAACTTTTTTTGGAGTTCATTTAAATATTTATGATATTGTCAATGATAATTGATAATTTATCAAAATGATTTGAATCTTGAACTTTATGATTATGAATATTATTAAATATGATTACTTAACACTTAACCTATTCTGATTATGCAACCAGAAAGTTATATTATAAAGTAAAAGTCACAAATGAATGAGACTAACTAAAGTGACTAAACTAACTTCGGTTAAACTTACCGTTAAAACCTATATCTCCGACCGGGCCGACCTTATCGGCGGCCATCCAAACCCTAAAATCTTCAATTTTCAGAAATTCTAAAGCTATACCTAACCCAAACCCTAAAAATCATCAATTTTTCGAAATTCTAAAGCTAAACCTAACCCAAACCCTAAAAAATCGGAAGAGACGCGACGCTCCGGTCGGAGATATAGGTTTTAGCCCTAACTTCAAATAATAAATAATTAAGGCAAGTGTTATTCAGTTATTCACACAGCTGTGTGAATAACGTAAGCGTTATTCCCACAGTTGTGTGAATAATCTAAGCGTTATTCTCACAGTTGTGTGAATATTGCCAGCGTTATTCACACAGCCAAAGAATGTGATAGTATACTGACTTTAAATTAAAAGCATACTAATG
Organism: Radix auricularia; assembly: GCA_002072015.1. Lineage (NCBI taxonomy): Eukaryota > Metazoa > Mollusca > Gastropoda > Lymnaeidae > Radix > Radix auricularia. The sequence goes on along the minus strand of MUZC01000763.1, from coordinate 75,890 downwards.
TATAGTTATAGGTCGTTTGGCTAATAGTAATAGCAATTGATATTGAATCGTAAATAATAAATAGGCTTGTTATATAGCCTACGGCCTAAATATGAACATCATAAATCATTATATCAATAATGTCGATCTTAATAGTTATATTTTTAATTAAAAATTAATTTTACTTGTCTTAGTGTTGTTAACCATTAGAGTTTAGACAAAAAATATTCCAATTTATTACAGTTTACACGTATGTAGTTATTAATATTAAGTTTAAGTTGTCGTCCATAAATGACATCACGCAATTTTGTTGATTTTTCAAGTCTCAACCAGTCGTCAAAAAGTTTTGCATCTCCCCCATCCCCAATTAAAGCACTTTTTTTTTCTATTTGAAACTGAGCATATTTCAAGTACCTTTTTGTCATGTAATTATGTATTTAGTGTAAGTCTGTACTCTAATAACATAACACTCGTGAATCCATGTAAAACGTCAATATACATATTGTAAACAATCCAATATTTAAGAAAAACTATTATTTGAAGTTGTGCTGTTTGATGTGACGACTCATTTCTTCAACACTTACCCCCCCCCCCAACCTTCGTCATAAATGTCTGTCCGTTTCCCCTCTAGTTCTAGTTGCATGACTTCCTTTAAACAATGGCCCCTTATCTTAGTACGGTCATTTAGCTATCTTTTTAACTCAGTCATAAAATGTAATTTTCTACCCCCTACCCCCGCTTGTCAATAAATATATTTATATGAGAATTTATCATGTATTACTATTACTGCTAGTCATTTATAATTTATGTAGCATTGCTTCCTTATTTGACAGCTATAGATGTGGAGGTATAAAAATAGATAGGCCTGGGGGAAATTAATAAATATCATCACAGCATAAGTAATAAAAACTCATTGTGGTTTACAAATATAATAATTTGTTTAAAAAAAACAAAAACTATGCGCCATCTCATGGATTCGATCCACCTCCACCTCAAAAATACGACTCACTGGTTCTGACCATTCCTCTACCGACGCACAGGAAAATTTAGCGTTTTTTAAGGTCATAACTTTTATCGTTCAAATGGACACCAGTGCGCATGCGTCATTGTGTCTATAACACAGACGTTATTCCCACAGCTGTGTGAATAATCACTCCGAATAATTAAATATTATAGAGTTAATTAGTAATGTAATAGTAATAGTAATGAAATGATCACCAAATAATGACTAATGAAGCCAAATATTTAAGCATTTCAGCCATTTAATTATAATTTATATATTCTTAGTAACATTACTTATCATTATCATTACTAATTTATAATTTAGTACTAAAACTATTACTAATACTAATATTAATATTATTAATAGTGAGTACTAATTATTACATGACAAGTACTTAACAATTTTGTGTGAGTGTGTGTTATGTTTTATTAAAAGTTTGATAATTTGTAGATATTTAACATATACTTAAAAATAGAAACATTGACAAAGAAAAACAATGTATTACATTAATTTTTTTAGATATATTTATTAGGGCTGTTATCGATTAAATTAAATTTAATCGTTAACTTTTGGAAAATTACCGATTAATTAATAGATAATTTTGTTAAGTCTAGAAATAAAGATGTATGACGTCATTAAACTGAAAATTTCAAGGGAAGTAACAAAAACAGGCAATGGATTTTTAAAAAAATTTAAATTTAAGTAGTTCAATATAAATATAATGTCAATGAATTTAAATTTAGATATTGTTAATTCAGTAAAAACAATGTTAAATTTTGCATATCATTTTCCTTATAAAACAGCTTATTTTAAAGATTACACTTTAAAATCTTTAAAGATTACACTTAAAATCTTTTTTTTTTAAATGGAGAAGTTTGTACGTTAAAAAAACAAACTATTGTTAATTATTAATAATAAATTATTTATTAATAAATCGACGAAACCATGTAAATCATTTTCTTTAATTGTAATATCTATTTTATCGATTTTTAATCAATAAAAAAAATTTACCGCTTAATCGAGAAATTAATCGATAATTTCCGCAGCCCTAATATTTATATTATTTTAAAAAGTTTAATTTATATCTTACCTTAGCAGTAACAACTAAAATTTTATAATTAGAAATTGTTGTTAATTATTAGTTATATTAGAGATTAAAAATAGGGCTGTTATCGATCAATTTAAAATTAATTTTGATTAAAGCTAAAAATAAAGATGTGTGACGTCATTAAACTGAAGATTTCAAGGGAAGTAACAACAATAGGCAATGACATTTTTTTATTATTGAGTTATTTCCAATGTCTTAAAGACATGTTAAAAACAACAATATTCTGAACTATTTTTTTATATCAACACACAAAAAAAAACAACAACAGAAATCAAAGTGGTGCATACGATGGAAAAAAGACTGCATATTAACAATGGAAAATATTGCTAAGTTTCATTTCTCAAGTTTTATTTCAAGGCATGTTACACAAAGGTCCAAGGAGTTGTAAAAAAATTATATTTGAAAACTTATTACAAATACTGTATACAAATTGTTTGATGATTTAAACAAAAAACAAAAACATAAAGATCATCTTTTTATCCCAAGTGGTTCAAAAGGTTAGATTTTTTTTTTCAAGTTACTTTTTCACTATGTTTTCCTTCACATTTTTTATCCTTTTAGAGCATTTTTTAAAATGCCCATAACTTAATTATTTAATTTTTAAAAATATAATATCGTTAGGAGATATATTTAAATATAAGTGGTTCAATATAATGTCATTGAATTTAAATTTTGTTTTTGTTAATTAAGTAAAAACAATGTTTATTTTTTTAATATCATTTTCCTTATAAAACAGCTTGTTTTAAAGTCAACACTTTAAAAATCTTTTTTTTTAAATAGCGAAGTTTGTACATAAAAAAAAACCTAAACTATTATCAATTATTAATAATTATTTATTTATTAAGAAATAGAAAATTTTTATAAAAACATTTTCTCTAATTTTAATCGCCATTTTATCGATTAAAGTAATTTTAATCAATATTTTTTTTTTTACTAATTCTTCGAGAAATTAATAGCCCTAATCAAAAATAAAAATAGTATGTTCTGAGGCTTAATATTGTCCCGTTAATTGTTTTGTCAGTGTCAGTAAACTTATTGATAATTTTGTTCCTTCTCTTTTTCACATTAATTGACATCTATTTTATATAATAATGGAAGCAAAGGACATCCATGTGTAGCTTAAACATTCATCAGTAAAAATATGGTTATTTTCTATTAGTTCATCACCTCTCTGTCTCTTTTGTCACTTACTATTGGGGTAATCTATGTAAAATATAGAACCCAATCTTTGTTACAGCATCTTAAATTAATAAACTGATATAAACCTATATAATAAAACACATACTATAACTTTATTTTATTTCTTAATGAAAAAATTCCTTGAATGCATACTTTTGCTGAGATAACATAACATTTTGATAGTCACATAGGCATGATTTATTTTTTTACTTAATAACTCTCAAAACAACCCAGGAGTNGGGGGGGGGGGGGGGGGGGGGGGGGGGGGGGAATGCCGGCTGCACTTTTATTTTTTTAATAAATAAAATCGCAAAATTGTAAATGAAATGAAGGAACCATCTTAAAATATGATATTGTTTCTACTGCCAAACTTCCATCTCCATATAATTCTTCTGATACTAATGCTACTGAACTGAACATACCCACGTTGCGCTGCTGTAGGCAATGCATAATGGATCTCAAATTACGTGGAGAAAATGCGGGCTTAGGATACATTTCTTCTGGGTGTAAATGAAAAAAATACAAGGGTTTACACATCTAATAAATAAACAAAGCTAAGCAAAGGTGTGGCAAGTAACTCAATGAAACATTATCTGAAAAAGTTTTACGAAAGTGTTTGACTACAAAAAACATTATTTTGTTAAATCCGTTCCTTGTTTAATGCATTATGATAAAAATAACTTATTTCAGGTACTGATAACTGCATTTAAAGTTTAAAACTATGAATAATTATTAAATTTATATACCGATCTCTCATAGAAAGTAAAATAAAAACTATTAAAAACCCTTGCAAATTTTAAAAATCCTTTCTACAATATTTAAAACAAACTTTAATATTTATATTTTCAAGTTTGAGTTCTAGTGGTATGTCATTTGTTGCACTTTTCAAAAGTTTAGGCACATAATTTATTAATACCAAACTTACCAAAGGTTGTTTAGATAGATAAAAAAGCTATTCTCCATTATTGGCCACAATAGCCTAAAATTTTTTGAAATCTTATCTTATCTGTTACTGAAGCTTCTTCCATTCAGAAGATTATTGCATCCTACGCTTATCATGGTTTATGTCTAGTTTTGCATTTTTATTAGAGTTTTAAATCTAGACTAAGTTATTTTTCCTTAAATCATTCTATGTGTGCTATTAAGAAACAATTGTTCTGATAAGATTTTATCATTGGGATGCCTATAATTCTAGTATTTTTTAACGTTAAAAAAACCGCTTATCTCTTAATACAAGTTCTCGTTCTTCCCATCTAGATTTCAGCCGTGGGTTACCTGAAGAAACCTGGAAAACCAACACTTTATCAAAATTTAAAACTCTATTTTAAGAATGCAGGACTAGACACAAAGCATAGATAAGCTTAGGAAACAATAATCTCCTGTATAGAAGGAACGGAACGTCTGTAACATATAAGATCTCAATTTACTTGAAGATTTTGAATGGAAAAAATATTGACACCTAGGCATAAACTTATGCCTCTAACTTCATTTACCTTTTAAAAAGAAAATGGTCTATATATATATATATACATTGTAATTCTGAAACAGAGAATTCAGTCAAACTGTTTCTCTTGTTTCTATTTTGTAACTAATGCTGAAAGAGTGGTTTTTATTTTAAGATAACTTTCAAGCTATCTAAATTTATTTGGAAATGTTGAAAAATAAAAGAAATAAATAAAGTTTATTAATAACATCTATGTTAATTCTAAGTAGGTCTAATATATACTCTCACATAATGAATGCTAAGGTTCTCATTTCATTAATGATATTAATAGGGACAATTATTTGCTTACATTTCTTATGATGGGAGTTTAATTCATGCTTAGATAAAGCACACTTAAAAATTTATTCATGGACATGAATAGGCTGGTGGTTATTTTGTGAACTATATGTAATATAAAAATTGAAAACTCTTGAATAAATTTTCTGTAATATTATAGTAAGATAAAGTTTGAACCAGCTTCAAGTTAACTTCCTCTTCATTTATAATTTTTAAAAGTCAAATGCTAATATTTTTGAAAATTAAGAGTAGTTAAAGATCCTGGAATCTTTATGGAAAGTGCTTCAATTTTTTTTTCATTGATTGCCTGTTAAAAATGTATCTTGGACATATTTTTCAACATATACTTTCACCCCATCAAAATAGCCCGGGTCAAAATGGGTCTGGTCAAAACAGCCCCAGACAATATAGCCCCGATAAAACGGTTCTAGACAAATTGTTAACTATTTTTACACAAATTTACATTATTTGCATTTTAATCTTTTTTCAACTTTTTTACCTTTTAAGCAAGTGGTCTTATTGTAAAATTATTTCTTGTGATGTTAAATAATTTCTTCTCAACATACAATTGTTACTCGGTTCTATATGGAATAGCTGATATTAAATTGTTTCTTGTGAAGTTATTATTATTGTTTCTTGTGATCTAAACCTGACACTGAATCTGTAAATAAAAATACTAATATAATGTTTGATGTATTTTTATTCCATTTAGTCTAGGTCTGATTAGTCTGGGGTTTTGACCGTTGCCATTTGACAGGAGCCGATTTGTCGGTTAACCACTTTCAACAAATTTAGAACTGGCAATATGCATGAACCCTTTATAGTTAAAAATTTTAATTGTATCTGGACTTTTTAAAACACACATAGTTTTCAAATACATAATTGCTTTTTTGGTAAATATTTTGCAAATAATGTTTTAAATCAATCTTGTAAAGAAAAAAGGAAGTGGAAAATGTATTATAAAATCTAGAATAGAACCCCAGTGTTTCATTTCAATCATGTAATCTTGTCAACATACATTAATCATTGTAGAAAGTAGAGTATCCATTAAAAGAGTGCTACACCTCATGACCTACCTTTAACTATACAGTTAATAAGACATGAGGTGGGGGGGGCATGGGGCAGGAATTTTATGTTTTTAAGTTTTGTTGTACCTGTGAACACCTTAGCTTTTCTAGTGATTGAGGAAACTGTATTATTTGCTGATATCTACAAATTATCATTTGCAGAGAAGTTTCTAAGTTAAAAAAGAATAGGTTTGAATAAACTAAAAGTTAGTTGGTATATTTTAAAAATTATCTGATAATTTTGCTAAAAACCAGTTCTTATAATTTTAAAAATTATTGGATACTTTTGCTAAAAAACGAGTGTGATATTATAAGGGGATTGTCATGAAAAGCTTGAAATATTTTGATAGAGCAATCTTTTGAAATGCACTGGTGTAAATTACTACTTTTGCACCACAGCTTGAAACTTAAATTGTGTTTAGCCTTGTTTAGGTAAACCTTCCTTATCACTTTTCTCACACTCAACGAATTATCTTTATGTGTGGCACCAACTAGCTACTGCTCTGATAAGGTTTTTTTATGAAGAATTCTACTAGCATTGCAGGCATGAAAATTGTTTTACTACTAGATGTAAGTTTTAAAAATGATCACTACAGGCTTTTCTCATGAAATTTTTTAGAGAAACAAGATGATAGAAATTAGTCTTATGTGTAAATACCTTAAAACCTAATAACAATAAAAAAAATAATCTGGGATAGTAAGAATTTCTTTCTTAAGCCCAGCCTGAAAAAAGTGTGAGAAGTTGTAAAATTATCTCATCACTAAATTTAAAATAAAAAAAAAAGATGTTTTTGGCTTGTTCCACTGGAGTTTTGTCTGTGCTAGGATAAATATTTGAGAAAATCAACTCATTTTTTCCCATTTCAACATTTTTTGGAAGTTTTTAAAAGGAAGAGGGGTGATAAGTACTGATAAGAGCTGAGAAAACAACTTTTAAAGCTAAAATGTTTAATTAAAAAAAAAAAAAATCTTTAAGAAGGGAAGTTTTTTTTATCCGTTACTAAAAAAAGTATTGACAATTTTTAAATGTCTTAAACTTTAACTACATGATGACAAAATTTGAAAAGAAAAGATATAAGAAAGCCCATTATTGGCTTACATTTGGGTTAGACCCAATTATTTTCCACATGATGCTTTCATTATTGTCTTTTCTCAAAATGTTAATACAATTTATCTTTTATGATGACTTATGCAGATATTGAATTGTAAAAATAATAGTATCAAATAAAAAATATTAAATAAACTTTGAATAAAAGTTTATTTTTAAAATACAAATTGAAAATAAAAAATGTTTTAAAAATTCATTCAGCAAAGAATGTCTGTTTTTGAAAGTGTCATAAATACTGATAAGATAAAGCACATAGTACTTTTTACTACAGTTCATCCAATCCTTTGGTTACAATAGGTGCTGAGATCTAGTGTTGTTTTCGTCGACGAAAACTAAAACTAAAACCTTCGTTAACGAAAATGTTGACCTTTTCGTCAACGAGAACTAAAACTAAAACTAAAATTAGCAGCAAGACTAAAACTAGACGAAAACTAAATCTGATAGACAAAAGACTGAATAAAAACTGAAACTAAAACTCCCCAACGAAATAAAAACTAAAATCCCCATTTATCGTTCTTTTCCAGTACTGCGGTCTATTCTAAGAAATTATTATGACCTAATATCTTTGATGATCGCGCATGCGCATCAACTGGGCGATAATATAAGTCATCAAAATAATACAATTAATTAACGTTGAAAGTTGACAATGACAACAGCAGGAATTGGTGTTGGTGGAGTTAGTGGACGCCTAAAATCGAGTGATGTTTGGGATTATTTCACGTACCGTATAGATTTAAACAAAAGTGAATGTTTGGTGACTAACGACGGTAAGAAATGCGAAAGAATGCTCGTGGGAAGGAATCCCACAAATCTAAAACGGTATTTAAAAGCTTGCCACAAGAAAGAAAATGATGCCATGGAAGAGAAAGAGAAGACTAAAGTAGCGGCAGCACCCAGTAAATCAACCAAGTTGCCAGCTTCCAACTCTTCTGCCTCAAGGAAAATTACCGACATGTTTGGTAATAAACTTAATAAACACAAATATTCTGCACAAGTCTGCTGAAAATATTTCTAGAATGCAAGCTCTAACACGATTCATAGCGAAAACTGTTGTTTCCACGTCGTTGGTAAGTAATAATGTATTATTTATTTCTTAGTAGTTACTACTTCTTAGAACCTATATAAAAAAATAAAAATAAAAAAGACACATGTGACATATCATACATGTAGTATCATAACCTTACGAACATTAAATTGTAAAACAAAACTTTTTCATTATAATTTTATGTGTATTAATATGGGCAGCAGTATCACTAATTTTATTATGGGACAGGACAGGGCTTGAGAAAAATAATTGTTAGAGTACTTAAAACAGTTAAAATTTGTACACATGGCAGCTAAAATAGCAAAACTGTTAAATGTTATTCATTTCATTGAATCAATATAAGAATAAATAAAAATGGCTGTATATTGCTACATGATAATTAATATGCAATTATAAAATGTAAATTGTAAAATAATTACAATAATGAAAGAATGCAATTTACATGTACAGGTTGAGCATGAGGCATTCAGAGAGTTCTGCCAGGCAATGGATCCCAAGTTTCAAGTACCAGGCCGTACAGCTATACAAACGGCTTTAAAATCGGCGTGTGAAGAACTCAAAAAGAAAGTTAAAGAGAATATACAACATGCCCGGCGTCTTACCCTTTGCTTGGATATTTAGTCTTAAAAGGGGCCTGGCGGCAGCGTTCCTTGGTGTTTCGGCTTGTTTGTACAATCCAATTATACAGCAAGGTGAACATTTAACACTGAAAATGTTTACTGTTAGTCATCCTCATACAAGTGATATGATTGCCGCTAAAGTTAGCGATTGCTTTGAAAAATGGGGTATAAAAACTAGCCAAGTCATGCTAGTTATTACGGACAATGTCGCTAACATGATAAAAGCTTTTAAAACCATGTTTGTTGATAGATGCGAAACTGGCACTGGCACTGATTCTGATGAGGAAGATGATGATGAGGTTGACAATATTAATGAAGATAAAGACTATGAGGATGCAAGGGCAGAAACGACTGTTGATGGTCACTATTTGAAATTGAAACGCATATGTGCTTCAATCTATGCAGCTAGTTGTTAATGAGATGTCAAAGTGTGCTGCCATACAACCGATACTTGATTCAGCGAGGCGTATGGTTGAAAAGTTTAGAAAATCATCTGTTGCAACCCAAAAGCTAGTGTTTAAGAGCAAGAAAACTCTTATTCCAGATTGTCCCACAAGGTGGTCAAGCACATTCCTTCTACTGCAAAGACTAATTGAACTTAAGGTTAGTGTGAATGCAGTAGCGGAAGAAAAGGAAAGGGACACTCTTCTTTCAAGTGAATGGCAAAAAAATAGATCAGTTACTGAAGCTTCTGCAACCATTTGCTGAACATACACGTTTACTCGAAGGCGATAAAGTTGTTATGTCATCAGTAATTCAAGCACTTATGGACATAGAATATCATCTTCTTGAGGCACAGTCTGATCAAGCTCTGGACGCATCACTAAAAGAGCTAGCAGTCACCTTTTTGGATGGCTTGAGGCGATGATTTGAGTTTGCGTTGGAACCAGAGTCTGATATTTTTGAACCTATACCTTCTGCAGCTTGCCTGGTTGATCCTACAACTGTGTCAGCACTGTTCATTTCAGGAGAAGAGCATCTTCTAAATGCAGGAAAACAGTTTGTGTTGCGAGAAGAAACTGCTTCAGCAGCAGCAGCCGCAGTAAGTGCACAGCTTGGTCAAGTGCTTTCAGCTGCTGGTCAGCCTATTCCTAACCGAAATATCACTGCAACTGCGTCTCCTGATAGCAGTTGGTTCGACGGCCCTGACTACATCTGGACCTCCTCTCAAGCGCTTCAAGTCCCTGACGCAACACATTGCGAACACCACACCCATCACTAATATTATATCTGCAGTTCGTGGGCCTGAAGACGAACTGGAAAATTATTTGTTGCACTATCAAGAAACTGCCACAGCAGTCAGTGAGGATGGCAATGGTTTAAGCTACTGGCAATCACAGAATGTTCAAAAAACGTTTCCGTTGCTTGCACCATTGGCTTTAGATATATTGAATGCACCAGCTTCGGAGGCTTACGTAGAGAGAATCTTTTCTCTTAGTGGTGATTTGACTACTGGGAAAAGAAACAGCACTAATCAGAGTCTAGAAAAACGGGTCTTTCTCAAGCTGAACAGTCATTTGTTTTGATGTTAAGTCTTCACCCTTCAAGTGAACTGTTGTTACTTAGTTTAGTTAGTTCAGAGTTCTAGGTCTTAGAATGAATACATTTGTTTTAATTTTGACTTACGTTTTTGGTTTCTTATTATTATTACGTTTTTAGTTGTTGTTGTTGTTTTTTTGTACATGCAGTGCAAGTCTGCTAGTCTACAACATAGTCAAAAATTGAGTCATGGCATTGGCATATAACACAATGTGATAGTGTGATTTATAATGTGACATTTGAGTGAATGGACTCAGTCTCAGTACACTGAGCTGTCATCTCTGTGACTGCTATTATTATGCTTCAATCTGTTTCAAAAATTGGTCATGAACAATGATGTTATATGTTATTGGTGTTTACAAGACTAAAACTAAAAGTGAAACTAAAATGAATAAGACGAAAACTAAAACTCAGGTGTTTTAGTTTTAGTCGACGAAAACTAAAACGAAAACTAAAATTGGGCCTAAAACTAAAACTAGACTAAAACTAAAATTATTACAGACAAAACGAAATAAAAACTAAAACTAAAATAGGACCTGGGACTAAAACAACACTACTGAGATCTGCTTCTGTGCAGTCCTTCTCTGCATGATGCATATTACATTTAGTATAATATTAGTGCCCTGTCAAAGTTTTAAAAATTATTTTTATTGGCAACTTAAAAAATAAGTTCAGTTTGTTTTTAGTCACTTTATTCCATGCCTATTTTTAGGGTTGACTTGACAATAGGTTTTAAATGTCAACTTAAACTTTTCAGTTCAAACCATTTTGAAAAAGATTGTTTTCCTGGTATTACTTTTTGGTTGATTTTTAGAGAATTTTTATTTATCAGATGTTTTGTTTTGGGCAGTCTGTTGTTACAGCTTGCCCTAGGAATGTTAGACTCATTCCAGGAGCACCCGCCCCCCTCCCCCTACCTGATTAAAAAAAACCCCAAATGGGGTGCTGCGTTTGTGGTCTCTGGCCTTTCAGGACTCTTTATTTATTCATTTACTAGATCTGACCTGTAGCGTAGTATATGCCACAGAATTACTCATAGACAGTACAAAGAGAGGGAGAACCGCCCCACCCCCTACTGCACCATCTCCGCTTGCCAATCATAATTGATTGCTAGACCCTTCTTTCTTCACTTCCTCTCCTTCTATTTAGTGCCTGAAATCATATTATGTGAACTATATAATGTGAAATGTGGAGTATGGTGATTTTTGAATAATTCACATATTTCCGTGTAATCATCACTTTCCATTGACTGTTTCAGTTAGTCATGAAGTCCCAGGCACTTCCTGACAAGATGGCTACACTCTTCTCCATCTGGGAGTCTTATGCCCAGCTTATCAGGTGGAAAAGTGACCGGCACACACAACAAAAAATACAGGTAACTCTTATTTCATGTGATAGTGTTGATAAGAAAACTGTATTATGTTAAAAGCTACTGCAGTTAATTAAGAGCTAGTTACTCCCCAGCGGTACTGGGTGCTGATGCATTCAAAGCATTCATGGAGACTTCTAACCTATTGTCTTTCTTATCTAAATGTCTCTGTTTTTGTAGTATTAGACATTCAGCACTTGTTGTATTAAAAGTAGGATTTAATATCAATATTCTAAAAACAAAAATTTTAAAAATTAACTACCAGCAAGATGGAGACCAGACATACAAGTAGCAAACTGTACCTTGGAACAAGTAAACAACTTTGTTTATCTTGGGAGTGTGGTCAGTGTATCAGGGGGAAAAGATAAAAACATCGAACGAAGAATAAATTTGGGCGATAGGCATTTTCCAATCTGAAACAGGTCTGGAGATCTACATACATCTCTGTCAAAACAAAAGTAAGCATCTTTAACACCAACGTTAAAACGGTCCTACTTTATGGATCCGAAACATGGCGAACGACAGAGACAAAAAAAAAAAAAAGACTCCTGGCCTTTGTTAACAGATGCCTCAGAAATATTCTGAAAATAAAATGGTTCGACAAGGTCGAAAACTCCTGACTGTGGGAGAGGTGTGGACAAAGGACAGTAGAACAACAGATCATGGAAAGAAAGTGGAGATGGATTGGACACACCCTTCGGAAAGATAACAGCAGCCCGAGGCAGGCCTTAGATTGGAAACCCCAGGGCAAACGCCAGGGAGGAAGACCCAAGTGTACTTGGAGACAGAGCATGTTAGATGAGGCTGGAAGAACCGGGAAGAGCTGGGAAGTATTGAAGTGAATGGCAACTGTGGCGAGCTTTGACTGAGGCCCTATGGTCCACAAGGAACCCAAAGTACAAAAGATGATGATAACTTGTTGTATTGGACACCCCTGTTCTTGTTGTATTGGACACCCCTGTTCTTGTTGTATTGCACACCCCTGTTCTTGTTGTATTGGAACCCCTATTCTTGTTGTATTGGACATCCCTGTTCTTGCTGTATTAGTCACCCCTATTCTTGTTGATTTGGACACCGCTGTTCTTATTGTATTGCACACCCCTGTCCTTGTTGTATTGGACACCGCTGTTCTTATTGTATTGCACACCACTGTCCTTGTTGTATTGGACACCACTGTTCTTATTGTATTGCACACCCCTGTCCTTGTTGTATTGGACACCCCTGTTCTTGTTGTATTGCACACCACTGTCCTTGTTGTATTGGACATCCCTGTTCTTGTTGTATTGGACGTCTCTGAGCTGTTCTTGTTGTATTGGACATCTCTGAGCTGTTCTTGTTGTATTGGACGTCTCTGAGCTGTTCTTGTTGTATTGGACATCCCAGTGAATAGTCTGTTTTGATTAAATGGGCAGTGTTATATCTGGGCCTCATCCCCCAAGAAAAATATAAAACATGATCAAGTTTTTCTCTCCTTCATAACCGACATAAATAAAGACATACAGGAGCAAACAGGAAATCTTCCCTAAACATTTTACAAACATTCATTGGTACCACAGTGAAAAATAACTAAAATACATACAGCTCTCAAGTAATAACATCAGTGTTAGCCACCTAACCAACCTCAGATGTAAACTTGGGAAGTGCAGGATGGCATACTTTACCTGTGTTGATAACACTGAGTATTTTGAACCAAATGAAGTTTAAAAGAACATGCAGAATTTCAAAATACGAATGCAAATCCTTCTTTCCATATAGCATCCTGGTGTGGAAAAATGGCTTGTTTCAAACCACAGAAAAGATCATTAAACATAAACAACCAAAGTATATGAGGATGTAGCTCCATTCATATAGACAGAGTTTTCACAAGGAAATAAAAATGTTACTGGGACAAAAATTCAGACAAGTTCAAACTGTGGAAAAACCCAGAAAATTCCTGAAAATCTTTAGAGAATAATCAGACTGTTGACTACCTTAGCATTATTTCATCTTTGAACTATTTTTAAATGACAACTTTTGGGATGGAAAGTTTCATCAAACTTTCCTTAACGTTTAGTAGGTGTAGAAATTGTTTAGAATCATGGTTTTATTTTGAAATATTACATTAAAATAAACATTGATCAAAACATTGTTAATATTTCCAGGTAGTTATGTTGTATACAATGGATAATTTTTTATAGTGGGTGTTCAAAGTTATTTTGAAGTAGGAGTTTTCTTTCCAGCTTGAAACGTGTTTTGTTTCCATTGAAAAGTCAGTGATAAAATTGAGTTTATCTTATCTTATCTTATATGTTATAGACGCTCCTTCTGTACAAAAGATTATTGCGTCCTACGCATTTCTATGGTTTGTGTTTAGTCCTGTATTCTTACTAGAGTTTTAAAAGATGATAAAGTGTTGGCTTTCCTGGTTTCTTCAGGCAACCCATTCCACGTCCGAATACCGGACGGAAAAAAAGAAAACTTGTATGTGTTTGTTCTTGCATATGGAATAAGAAAGGTGTTTTTATCTTTATGTCTATTTGAGGGTTGTATTAAGTTATCTTTGTGTTGTATTTCTAAATTAGAATTAATTGCCTTATGTATAAATACTAATTTACTCTTGGTTCTTCTATCCTCTAGTGTTTCAAGGTTTAATGATTTATCTAGTGGTGTTACTCTTGTCAGTTTTGAATATTCTCCAGTAATGAATCTGGCAGCTCTTTTTTGGATTTGTTCTAACTTATCAATATTTTCTTTGGTGGATGGGTCCCATACAGAAGATGCATATTCTAGTATAGGTCTCTAGGGTGAGATAGCACTTTAGTTTTATATCTTTGTTACATTTGTAAAAGTTTCTTTTTATAAAGCCTAAGGTTTTGTTTGACTTTTTAATAACTTCATTGACATGGGGATTCCGAGATAGTTTCTTATTTATTATGACTCCTAAGTATTTTGCATCTTTAGTTTGGGTTAGTTCTTTTCCATGAATGAAGTATTTTGAATTTATTTGTTTCTTTTTCTTTGTTACTCTTAGCAGTTGACATTTTTAACTTTAATATACAAATGAATATTTAACTTTGCCTTTGGAACCTCTTCAATTTTCTGTGGTTTATTATTTGAATTGGAGCAGCAGAATTTTGTTTCTCCTTCAAGGTGATTTTCATATATTAGTAACATTTCAATTATGAACCAAGTATCCATCAAATAGCAAAGAAAACTTGTTTTTGATCTTCTCCTTCAAAATATAAACTAGTTGTCAAAAGCTTATTGACTCATGCCCACTTTTTATTACAAGATTTCTTGTTATTCAAGCCTGAAGTCTGGAACCTTTTCTGAAATTGTTACACTAAATATAGATTATTGATCCAAATTTCCTGATGGTTTTTAAAGTCTTAAAATAAAAAACTTTTAAAGAATTGAAATATTAAAACTAAGTTACCCTGATTTTTCTGAACAATTGAATAAATCTAATGTATGTGAGAATAAAATTACACAAAACAATTGTGGAAATTGTACCATTCTTATGTAAATGCCTTTAAAAAATGCTTGCACAAAAATTAACTTAATACCTTCATGGACACAAATCAATATGACCATCATAAGAACCTCAATATTTTACCATTTTTAAAAAAAAAAGTTATAACTTTTGGCATAAAGGGATCACTGCAAAAAACTTTCCAGAAATCATCTTTAGGTAAGACAGGTAATAAAACTTTGTTGCCATCCATTCTTTGGTTTTATCCTGAGCCCTCAAACTATTTCTAAAAAAAACTTAGAAGAACCCTCACTTAGCCTTAAAGAGGTGTAAGATGTGTTGGCAACAAAGTACCATCATCAAGAGATAGTGTTACTGTTGTTGGTGCTTACTTTATTGTGATTCTGGTGATTAACTTTTTAGTACTGATAAACTGACTTTCCGGTTACATTTTTTTCTTATCGTTATCCATATTAAGTTATCAGTCTGCTTTAATCTGTTTGATCTGTTTGCAAACAATTTCAATGAGCTATTGACTGCAGTGTTGCAGATAAGCTGTTATACACACCTTGTTCTGGGTTGTGATGACAATCTAAGGGGCATGTTTTCTTCATGGACTACAAAAATGTCAAGTACAATTACGTTTTACATGTTGTTAGGTGTTAACACATGAATGATGATGATACAAGACTGGCTGTAATTAATCAGACCTGTAAACAAATGACAGATATCACAGCTTTCAGTCTGCAAATCAGTCCTATTTTAAAACATATTTCTGTCAAGCTGGGGCTTTCTTTAGTCACACACCTTTAAAAGGAAGAAAATATTAGATGATTGCCAAATTAGCTTACCACATGGGATTGTCATATTTGTTGGAATGTATCTATCAAAGACACATATTTTCAAAGTGTTGATTTTTTTAGAATAATGAAAAAATAAGGATGATGAAGCCATTCATATAATTCCTGAAAAGTATTTGGGGATAATTCATCAAATGATAACAAACTCTTGATGGGGCACTTGTCTTAAATGGAGAAAATGTCTTAATTTTAAATATTATTATTGTCTATCATAAGTGCCAAGAAAATGGATGCTGAAATTATTAAGAGAGAAAACTTGCTGGATGACATATGCATTAACCTGGAGTGGTCATTCATACCAAATTGGTGGTGGACTGAAGAACATTTCTTTCCAAACATAACTATTGATTAAACCTGTAGAGCAGGGGTCTCCAAACTACAGCCCGCGGGCCAGATGCGGCCCATGAGGCTCTCTCATCAGGCCCCTGGAGACCGATTAATCTCCAAAAAAATACCTGTAGTTTACCAGAAAGTTAGTAGTTTGGGGTTAGTAGTCACCCCCAAAGTGCTGCAGAAAAGTTTGGAGACCTTGCTGTAGATGATAACCATATACAACCCCCATCAGGCATGTACAATAAATATTGGCTTTAAATTGAAGACAGAAACTCAGCAACTGCCAACAAAGATCTCATTGTACTTTGACAATTTAATAACAGGAAAAATTCTCTCACAGATGTTTTTGAACATGTCAAAATGTGTTGCTTGTCATTGAACTAAAGGATAGAAGAACCAAGAGTAAATTAGTAGTTATACATAAAGCAATTAACTCCAATTTAGAAATACAGCACAAAGAAAACTTAATACAACCCTCAGATAGACATAAGGATAAAAACATCTTTCTTATCCCATATGCAAGAACAAACACATACAAGTTTTCTTTCTTCCCGTCCGGTATTCGGGCGTGGATGGGTTGCCTAAAGAAGCCAGGAAAGCCAACACTTTATCACCATTTAAAACTCTAAGAAGAATACAGGACTAAGCACAAACCATAGATATACGTAGGATGCAATAATCTTCTGTACAGAAGGAGCATCTGTAATATATAAGATAAGATATATAATGCACAAGTTTTTAGTTGCTTCAAAACAAAGTTCAATTTTTACTTTCTTCAAATAAACATTATTAATTGATGCTGAATTTTAGATTTCATTTTTCTAAACAAAATCTGTGCTTTAATTGCTTTAAAAGTATTTAAAAATTGTTTAAATATGATCATAAAATGAAGTAAGAATGCTATTTTGATTCAAAATGATGAGGAGGAAAGAAACAACATTTTCAAAGTGGGCTACTTCAATGAAAATGCTAGGCAGGAAAAAAAGTAGGTCGCTCAAGTGCTTCTCCTAATGCACCATGATTTTTCATATGGGACCCCCTTTTTGCTCAGTGGGGTACATTTGTTTGAAAATTATTTTATTTTTACACGTTATTAAGTTTATCTAAGTCCAAGTACATCATATAAAAACAGTAAACTTGACTACCGAAGGGCTGCATTAACTATCAAACAGCAGTTTGGGGGCCTACTACTAACCCCCAACTACTAAGTTTTGCTGTAATCAACTGGTAAAATAGTATCTTTTTGGAGATTAAAAGGTCTCCATGGCCGGATGAGAGGGCCTCGCGGGCCGCATCTGGCCAGTGGGTGGTAGTTTGGAGACCCCTGCTCTAGGAAAATGAAAATTAGGTTAGTTTACGCCCTTAAGGTAATTTTATAAAAAATCATTTACATTGATTATTTGAATAATTTAATTATTTAAAAAAATAAATGTCACAACATATTATGTTAAAAAAGTGTTTGTTTTTTTCCTTTCTTAGCAACAAAGATTTGTTCTGGACAAGTTTTTGGCTCATTTTATCAACATAAGTCTGGAAGATCGGGTGGATATTTGTATTGGGTAAGTATCGCAATTATTACTTGGTGGAAAAGGGAGGATTTAATTCATTAATCAGATGAGTTTTAATTTTATAAAATTTCTTATCTTTTAAGACTGGTTGAATGTCAAAAAATCTCAAAACTGAGACATTCAGTTTTTAAAAATCTCAAAACTGAGTTTTCTCACACTTTGATGCTATCCTGATGTTTTGAAGGCAACTTTTTAAACTCATATCCTGTGCGCATGACATATTATTTAATAATCCTAAGCTTAGTTCATAGGACAGGCACAAGGTCAGTTGGAAAGAAGTTATGGAGTTTTTATAGTTTCAGAAACAAAATAATAAACACATGCAAGTCACCCAGAACTCACTTGACGTAATTAAACATTAAAACAGCAACATTCAAGTCACACGATATCTTGTTTTTAATTAAGACCAAACACCTTCCAGCCCTAAATAACTGGACTGTTTTATATTATTGTTTATTGCAAAGAAACAAAAATAGATACCTTTAACTTCTTTATACTTTTTCTTTTAAACCACTGTTCAGGGCAAATTTATTTTAGTGACAGTAGGAAGTAAAATGATAAAACTGGATTTTTGTCATGTGCTATTAAAAATCAATATTAGTTTACGTTTAAGTGAGTGAAATTATGTTTTGTGAAGAAAATGCTTGGCTAGTTCAGTTGTGAAATGGTAGTTATGAGTTGTGTATTGATAGTTGTCAGTTGTTGACTTGCATGAGCTGTAGATTGGTAGTTGTCAGTTGTTGACTTGCATGAGTTGTAGATTGGTAGTTGTCAGTTGTTGACTTGCATGAGTTGTGGATTGGTAGTTGTCAGTTTTTGACTTTGGATTGGTAGTTGTCAGTTTTTGACTTGCATGAGTTGTGGATTGGTAGTTGTCAGTTGTTGACTTGCATGAGTTGTGGATTGGTAGTTGTCAGTTGTTGACTTGCATGAGTTGTGCTTGTTTTATAGATAGATTATTCCATCTTCCTTTTCCTATAAAGCATTATGACATTCAATTAAAGTTATTGTCAAATAAACATTAAAGACCTGTTGGCAACATAATTTGAGCATATCTGGTGTAGTTTTCACTACTTATTCCATCAAAGAAGTAAGTAAAGATATTATAGATCAATGTTAGAAATATTTTTTGATTCCAAGAGATGTATTTTTTTAAAAACTTCAAACAACAATAAATTTCTAAATCTGAATAAATATAAAATTTCATTTTTTATTTTGAATGTATTCGGGAACATTATGCCTTCCTATCATTCTTTAAGTCATTATCAGAATTAAATATAATTGTTGTTAGAGCCCTCAAGAAAACGTTTCTTGGATATTCCTGTTCAAACAGATTTTTAAAAAAAATTTAACATATAAATATAGTAAAACCATTTCCCATTTGTGGAAATAAATCTCAATATTCAGGTGATGATCCTGGTTTCCCTTATCAGTTTTCTCTGTCACTTTTCTCCACCCTTAAAATGATAAGATTCTAATATATTTTGAAAGCTAATCTTTCCCACGCACTTAGCAATCACTGCTAAAAAAAACTTCAATCTATTCTGCACTTAAAGCTGCCCTCTGTGAACTAAAGCAAGAGCAAAAAATCGTCTAAGATGAAACTTACAAAAAAATCTGGGGTATCAATTTACTGGCAGTATTTTTAAATATTTTTTTTTATATTAAGCGCTCACTGGGAATTTGTGTGAAGGCAATGAGGCGTGAAGTATCAAGTGTTTCAAAAAAGCTGTCAAGTTTTTATTGAACTATTTGCACCCTTTACTGATAACATGTGAAATGCAATAGATTTGATTAAATTTACTGATTTCTATAAACACAAGCTAAACATCTTCAGCTCCAGTGTGACTGGTTCTTTCTGCTTCCAGTTTTGAAACTCAAGTAATAAAATAGTCACTAATTTATCTTTGTCACTTTTTATCTTTCAATTTAATAAAAAAAAAATCAATTTCAAAGTTTATTTATTAAATTTTTATTTTAAAGATGGGGCAAACATTTCTTCTCATCACTGTGCTAGGTCTACTGTTTCATATTTAGATCATTAATTAAAATGATTTATTGGCCCTCATTTTTTCAATAGTAAAACTAAAATAATTTTACATGTAAATGTAAATCTTATATTACAGCTATGACAATACTTTTCAAGTGTTTATTTTGGCATAAAAGTTTTAGTTCAGACTTTAAAGCCAGTCCTCACCTCTAATAGTCCTTTTTTTTAATATCAAATAAAATATTGAACATTAAATAAGCGTAGGATGCAATAATCTTCTGTATAGAAGGAGCGCCTGTAACAGATTAGATAAGATAAATAAACCATCCAGAGTAGCAGTCATTGGCTCCATTGATTAGGGACACAAACACATTTTAGTTTTGATTTAAATCTTTTTAAAAAATAAATACATAAATATCTTACTTAAGTTATTTGCCTATTATTCTGAACCAAGACCTTCATATATTTACAGAACTAACAGGAATATAAATGTGAATAAATTACCTGAACGATTGGGGGAATATTTAGGTAGTGATATTGATATAATATATGCATCATGCATATGAGATTTATAATGTTTGCCTATGAAACCTAGAAGATTATGTAAAGTAGATTATTTGTCTAAATATTTGCATGGTGTCTCAAACAAATTATCATTTTCTCATTTTCCCAGGGAGATGAGGAACATAGGTAATGAGCTGAGTCAAGAGTTTATGAGGAATGTAGATGAGGTGACTAGGGACCTTTCAGAAGATGATGCAACACATTCATTGGAGGACTACATGCTCAGAGGGAGGGGCTGGCGTCTGCTATATGCTGTAGATAGAGTTGGGTTAAAGGTATGACAAGCTGGCATTAGGGATTAAATAACATTAATCCTGTGTACAATATTTGATGGTACAAGCTGGAATTAGGGATTAAATAACATTAATCCTGTGTACACTATTTGTTGGCACAAGCTGGCATACTCTAAACAACAAATAGTAAGCCTTTCTTGAAGTTTTTTTCTAATCAACAAGTAGTAAGCCTTTCTTGAAGTTTTTTCTAATCAACAAGTAGTAAGCTTTTCTTGAAGTTTTTTCTAATAATCCTGTCCATGAAATACTAAACATAAATTATTTAATACATAATTTTAGTGTGCAACTTCTTAGTTGAAATTTTAAAACACATTTTTGTCATTAAAGACTTTCATTCTTGACTTTGCATGTACTGAGTGCTAATTTGATACAAATATTACGAATCCCAATGATGTATGACAATCCCAATGATGTATGACAATCCCAATGATGTATGACAATCCCAATGATGTATGACAATCCCAATGATGTATGACGTAAGCTGCCCTAAATTGACCAAATGTTAGGGGGGGGGGGTAAGATGGAAAACCTAGCAGGAAGAAGCAGGGAAGGCAAATGAAAAACTCTTATACATGATGATAATTCATTTGTCTAATTCTTGAAGGGCAAATATAGAGATGCATTTTCAGTGATAGGTTTTTAATTAATGAATTACAATTTGTCTGTGATATGATAGAAAACATCTCATGACTAAAACCTTTGTTACAAATGTATTTTCAGGGTGTTACCCAAAGACATGATCTGTGTGAAGTTTTGCTGAACCTCCTGCCTTTCTGCTCCCACATGAAGCCATCCTGCCCACAAGATGAAGTCAAGAGTGGGGTCAGTAAGGATCCAACAGATAGTGCCAGGAACCAACAGTTGTACCAGTCACTAGATGGTAATTAAACAGTATAAAATAAACAATTTAGGCTTGATGTTACCAATGTACCCTTTAAGCTGCGTGGCTGCTTGGGCATGCAGATATCTGAACAACGCCATGCAGCATCTAGAATTACAGCACAGCAAATTTTGACAAATTTTCGCCCCCTTAGAATAACAAGGTTCTATGTCGAATTTGTAACCAAATGTGTTATAGCCTCAGATTTATAGTCCATGTATTAATATATCATGGTAAAAAATTTGAAAGCTGTATCTTTTGTTAGAGGATCAGAATAACACATTTCTAACTCTATATAGGTCTGCTAAATTCAAATTTTCAAATGCGAATATCTCAGTTCGACCAAAAGTTCACATAGTACCTTATTATTCTATGGGGGCGAAATATTGCACAAAAAATGGATGCTGTGCAACTTTGCACGTGAGTTATTTTTTATACTTTGTACATGAACAATCATCATTTTTATTGACACTCTTGTACCCAAAGATGTACATTACAATATCAATTACTTAAATGTAAAGGCCACCTATTTTTATTGAGAGATATTTATCACACCCAAGATATCCTGACCCCTCACAATGGTTATGTAATCAACAGTGCAATTCTTTCCATCCTCAGAGACGTACAGCATTAAGCTGTCACTGAGCACCTGCTTCCAGCTCATGAACAAGTCCTCCAAACTCAAGCAGCTGGGTTGTCCAAGTGTCCAGACTATGAGGATGAGGAGGGTGGCCAGTAGTGCCTCTCAAATGAATGGTCTCAAGCATGATAACAGAAGTCACGGCAAAAGTAGAGCAGCTAAGTCAAAGAGACGAATGACCAGATCCACACCTTCTAAAAGGTCAGCTACCACTTCACTACTAAGTGTCATTGCAGTACCTTCATTTGCAAAAAATTTTTTAAATATAATTATCATATATAAACCAAAGATGTTAATTATAAACTGCATAATTTTATTCATATTTTAAGTAAAGAAATAGATGTATTGATCAAATTCAGTTACTGTGAGGTGAACTTCATTTTATTTGAAATTCTTTGTTTCATCTGCTCACAATTGAAACTTTGTTGCTTTTTTATTACTGTTGTTCTAAAATAAATTGTGTTGCAGGCCATTGCCCACATCAAAATCAGACACAGAGAATGAAGACATAGCAGACTTGAGTGAGGCAGCACGGCTTGAGGAGAGAAGGCTGAAACAACCAAGACATAAACGTGGCATGAGGGGTCATCTGTGGTCACCCTACGTCAAAGATGAAGATTCTGAAGCAGACGATGAGTACATTGGCTCCCTGAGTCAAGTGGAAGAGTCTCACATATCGGTGACAGCATTTCATCTGATCAGAATCATTCTCAGACTCTTACTTTCTCTTGGGGAGTTGGACTTGAGCCAGAGTGTCAGGGGGAGAGCACTCTCTGCTATCATTTTACCCCACTTCTTGCATTTCATATCTCACTTCCGCCACCATGTTCCTTCTTTGGACTCTATGAATGGCATCTCTAAAGCTGAAGAGTGGTTAGAGTCACAGGATCACGTGAAGGGAACGGTGCTTGAGACACCAACAGATACAAGCCATGGCTTTGACCCCGCCGACGCAGCTGATAAACACAGTTCCAACGGTAGCCCAGAGGCCAAAGACCTGGGGAGTGATAGAAAGATGTCACTGTCAGATGAGGAAATGGAGATGTTTCCTTGGCAAGGGGCACAAAAAGTTGTCCTACTTAAGCAAGCTGTACGGGCGGTGCTCACGTTGTCTGCTATTGTGGCCACTCAACAAAATGGAGTCAAGATACTTATCAACCTCAAGACTTATGATACACTGCTGGATTGGTATGTACAATATTAACATTAATATATAGACTCCTTGATTGGTATATTCAATAATAGCATTGATATTAATTTATAAAAATGCTAAGGAAGCTCAAAGTTAACCTCATAACCCAAGTGATTTGGAAAAATTTTGTGGGAATTTTTCTTGCCTGTGGGTTTGTTGTGGAATTCTCTTATGAATAAGTTTTGGGGAAGAGCAGATTGTGAATAAAATGAAATGGTCTGTTTTCAATGCAAAGCATGTAAACATAATGGTAGTTATAATGATGATAATGGTATCAGCTAACACTGTCTATCAAGACTAGCGTGCCCTTTGTGCTCTGAAGTTCAAATACTCTATCAAATTTAAAAAGTCTTCAAATTTTTCTTAAATTTGTCTTTGCTGTCATTGGGCCTTCTTGTGCATGAGGGGCATCCAGTGATTATTGTCAGCATCTGCCATTGCTCGAAGGGTATAGGCCACTTACTAGAGATCTCCAGGATCTTCCAGTCACTGTTGTTATTCTCTTGATGTCTGCCTCCAAATCTCAGTACCAAGTGTTTCTTAGACGACCTCTTTTTAACTTACCCTGGGTGTTCCATTTCAGGGCTTGCCTTGTTATATTGGAGGCAGGTTTTCTTAGTCTATGACCTATCTCCACTGCTTCTGGAGAATCTTCCTCTATTAGCTTCTCCTTTGTCTGCTGCCACAGTTCATGGTTGGTGATTTTGTCCAGCCAGTGAATTCTGGGAATCCTTTCAAGAATGGTGAGCTTATAGCTCCTCATCACTATTTGTGCAGCTTTACCAGCCTCATATATTGTGCGGACATTCTAAGCTCCAATAACAATGGTGGTCCTGGTAGAGATAATTGTTGTCGGCCTAATGGCTTCTAGTTTTTGGCTTTCCTTACTTGGCGTTATGTTTTTCTCGTCTAAGAATCCATCCTCTCACAGGACTGAAATGTCTTATTTTGCTTTCTTTGGTTTTTTTGTAACAGAATTGTTTTTACATGGCAGGATTGTTAGCCTTGCATGCAACCACCTGCAGGCTGTCCCTCACAGCGCAATGGGTAGCTGCCTTTGTTTGGGTTGGGTCCCTAGCTTTTGTGGATGCCTCCACTTCCTACAAAGCAATAGGGTTGATTTTGGTTCGCCCTGGGTATTTTATTTCCCCGTCTGGGGAGGCACTCAATGCAAGAATAGCGTGTCTTTGCCGTCACACTCTTTCAAAAATTTTGGAAAACTATTCAACAATGTTGGTGTCACCAATTCAAAGTTGCCCATGCCAAGGGACTTCCTGTGTCCATCCACTCCATGTACTTACAACTGACCAAAATCTGGATATAGGAAAATAAAGTTCAGACTCTACTATATCTATACTTCATAAATTTTTTATTTGCAATCTTTTAAAAGATATCTAAACCCTCTTCATTTCTCCTGTTTATTGATAGTGTAACTTTATAAATCAAGCTTGATTTAACTCTTATGTCTACTGCTTTGTTTTCTTGTTTCAATTATTCTAAACAGGGAAAATAATAATAACCTGCAAATTTTTATAAAAACTACGTGGGGTTGGGAGAATTATGAAAACAATTATTTCTCTATTATGACACTTAAAAAAGTCTTTACTTACTTGATATGACATAAAAAAATCAATTTTGTGTTGAATAAACAGAAAAAAAAATATGGATAGTTTCAATGTAAAAATTACACATTCCTTTCCATGTGACTTCACACGTTTAGAAATGAAAATTGAAAGAATTACTCTACATAATTCTTTATAGTATCATGGATTTTAGTTTTGATTCTAAAAATTATTTAATCTTCTATGAAGCCACTAAAAATCTTTTAAAAAATGTAACACTTTCAAAAACTGAAAAGTTTCAAGAAAAATTTAAAATGTTTTGCATGTTGTTTTTTTGTAAGTAAAGAAAAGATATAAATGATATCTTATTATTCTGGAATGTTATGAAAATCACTCATATGAGTCAATTTGTACAAGATATCTTATGACATTAGCTTTTTATGATACCATAAGATCAACTTAAACAATGATACATTTGTGTATCTACTCGCAGTACACTTTAAGAATGGTTTAACAATGATATATTTGTGTATCTTCTCGCAGTACAATTTTAGACTAGTTTAACAATGATATATTTGTGTATCTACTCGCAGTACAATTTTAGACTGGTTGATCCCCTGCAATCCCAACTTGAGTCAGAGCACTATAACCTCCCTGAGTGGTCAGTCAGTGACATCACAGACAAGTAACGAGGTCAATGTGGCCCTGGACATCATCTGTGGCCTGATGCAGCTGACCCAAGCCATCTACACCAACCTCCCATTCAACCCATCCAGCATCAATGATGCCAACTCCTTGGCTTGCAAGCTCTGCCACTCTGATATTGCCAACAGGATCAAACGCCTCATGGAGTTGATTGAACTTCAGACCCATGAGTTGGACAAGACCCCTCCTACCAGTGATGTCTTTGAAACTGAGTTTTTATCATCTGTTGACATTGCCAAACCCTCTGGATTGGGGGTTGTTCTTACACCAGAAACATCCATAACCTCTTTTGAGAACCACTCTGAATGCGAACCCATGGCAGAGAAACCTTCCTATTGTGGTCCTGATGGCTCTCCTGTGGATAGTCCAGACTTTGAACAGAAATCACAGGGTGCTGCAGTTTCAAGTAGTTCCCTCAATGTAAGTTCTGAGAATTTAAGCAAAACTGAATCAAAAGAAGCGTCATCGAGTCAAGACAAAGTCAGTGCCCCTGACAGGATGAGCAGCATGCAGATATCAGATGTTAGCAGTTCTCACACCTTTGACACTTCAGCTGATCCGGTGCGCTCCATAGGAGCTCTCATAACTACGCTCAAGGGCATCAAAGTAAACTACATACACTCTGTGAAATGCCTGAAGAGCCGTCACAGAAAGTGTGAGTTTGGCTCATACTATGACCACCATCACGATATATTAGGTGTGCCGTACTACACTAGTGTGCGGTCTGGTTGTTATGATAACACTGACGGAGATGTTGAAAACAGTGTCAACATCAGCCATACCCTGCCCAGTTACAACAAAAAACAGGCAGAAACACCCTCTTGGTGTGTTGTTGCAGAAATGTCCAACATTTTACTGGAATACTTGGCTGAAGCTAAGTTCAAGTCCAGCCATGTTCAGGTCCTGTCTATGCTCCGTTCTGTGGGCCTCTGTTGTTGTCTGCAGCCAGAGAAGATCATCTCTGCTATAGTTCCCCAGCTGCCCCACTTTTCACCCGCTGTGAGGAGCTATGCCCTGGACACTATGACGTCTGTACTGCTGGACCAGTTTCTGGGTGCACATGAGCATAGAGAAGGAACAAAAGCATCAGGCCCCAACAACACGGCTTCAAAAGATGGCATTGAGGACCGCTCTGTTTTCTCACAGGACTCGAGCAGGTGCGTCCACTGCTATCTGGAGGGCTCCAGCCCATTATTAGCTGGACTCCCTACGACTCTGGACTCTGGGTTTTCTAGTTCAAATTTAGAAGAAATGAGGAGGCAGCGTCTACTTGAGCGCTGGAAGTCTCTAAGGACTTTGAGAAAACTGATCATTGCAGAGGATGAAAATCTAGCTATAACTTGTGCAAAACATTTGATGACTCTAGCAATCAGGGGGAACAGTGAGATTAAGGAAGAGCTATTTTTTGGTATATACCTTCATGTTCTTCACATGAGAGTTCGTATACCAGGACTAATTCCAGATTTCCCTAAATTTCCAAGTCAAGGGTCTCAAGACCACACAGATCCCAGTGGACCAGAAGATAATGGGGAATATCCAAATATGATAAATATTGATAATCAATCTGTGCCCCTTTCTGATCCCAGATCCGTTTTAGGGTCCGTGTCCATGATCAATTCTGAGGAGTCTCTCATAGATTCCCTCATGATCAGTGGCTCATTGACTCCAGCAGAAATCTCGTCAGCTGAAGATACAAGCTTTGACGGTGCTGTTCCAGGTGCCATCATGCTCCTCTGTGTCTCTGCCTTGCCCTATGTCCTGCAAGTGGACAAAGTCATGTCCATATTTCTTGCCCGAGGAGGTCTCACCAAACTGACCAACCTCTTGGAACATGATCAGCTTCGGGCCCCTGTGATGAGTGTATTTGAAGCCCTTGTCATGATCGACGAGCGCAGACTCAGGGGCAGCTCATCGGACCACAAAACCGTTTATGAGGGTGGGAGTGTCATCCAGACTTTCATTGACACCCTGGCTAAAAGGACATGCACTGTGACCACCACGCTCCAACAGATGAGTCTCCAAAATGCTAAGGAGAGAAAAGCCAGAGACTCGCCCCCACTACTTGATGAGGATAATGACTTCCTCAAATTCTACAACGACAATCTGCTGGCTTCTCCCAGGTCTCAGAAGAGTCAGGAGTCAGATCCAGATGACAACGTGTATTTCAGACCAGTCAGTGAAGATGAGGATAGAGAGGAGGGGGAGGAGGAGGTGAGCGTCCCTCACAGTACAACTAATGAGACTTTGCCTGTACTGCTGGACATGTGGAAGACTTGTGCCAAACTCTGCATGAACAGTCGGATGTTTAGGGCCTGCTACAGGGAATCCCCATGCAAGCACGTCGTTCAGGTACTGGTCATTTATCATTCACCATTAGCAACTATTTTAAACAGATCCTATTGACATTTGTTGTTAACTCTATTGTTACTTTACAAATTTGTGTTATAATTAAGTCATCCAAGAAGTCTTATGTCACATGACATTTAATTGACATGTCTTACTAATTACCCACAGTCCACAGCTCTTACATGACCCACCCTACATCCCTGCAGACCCTCTAAAAGTTTTTTATTTACATGATGGATGTGACAAAGGCTTAAAATAGTTATAAGAATTGAGCTAATCGATCTTTAAAATTGTTTTATTTTATTACCTTCTGTGGCATGCCACCACATGACACTTGCAGTTCATTATTTTAAGATTTTCAACTAACAGTCTTCTTGCCAAAACAAATCAGTGGCTTCAAGTCCCTGTGATGTGTGTTAGATTCCGCATCCGGGCAAAACAGCGACCGTCAAAACAGCGACTTCAAAACAGAGATTGACAGCTCTGAACTAAATTGATGGGTGTTAGATTGACAGCTCTGAACTAAACTGATGGGTGTTAGAGTGACAGGCCTGAACTAAACTGATGGGTGTTAGATTGACAGGTCTGAACTAAATTGATGGGTGTTAGATTGACAGGTCTGAGCTAAACTGATGGGTGTTAGAGTGACAGGCCTGAACTAAACTGATGGGTGTTAGATTGACAGGTCTGAGCTAAACTGATGGGTGATAGATTGACAGGTCTGAATTAAACTGATGGGTGTTAGATTGACAGGTCTGAACTAAACTGATGGGTGTTAGATTGACAGGCATGAATTAAACTGATGAGTGTTATGTTAGATTGACAGGTCTGAACTAAATTGATGGGTGTTAGATTGACAGGTCTGAACTAAATTGATGAATGTTAGATTGACAGGTCTGAACTAAACTTTGACCATTGACTACTTTCAGGAGACTCTGATTCTTGCTATAAGTTTACTTGGTGAGCTCAGTGACAACAGTGCTTGTAAGCCTCACTGTGCTACTGGGGACAATACACAAGCTACCAGTGCCTGTCCTAAAGACAAGTCAAACACATGTGTCATGGCTGGGGATAAGACGTTCAGCAGGCAGGACACCCTGCTGGCAAACCAAGGTTCACATGTGACTGACGGTGATGCTGAGCCTAACCCCAGAGTTTCTTTCAGCCACCAAGCCAAGCTGGAGTTCATTGAGGCTGTCATGATGGTGTGTTTCTCCTGTCACACCATTACTCCCACACAAACAGTGAGTTTGATGGATAACATCTATAACCAGCTACATTTGTTAAAAGCAATTATTAGATGCATATAGTTTCTAAAGGAAACAGTTTTATCAATATACATGGTTAAAAGTGGACCATTATAGCAGGTGGTTGCTATTATTTCTTCTAGTTTTTAGCATTGCAATTTACAACTTTTTAGTCTTTGTTTTGTTGTTGAAAAATTAAATACTTATAAAATTCAACTTTTTGTTATAATCCAAAATCTTCAATTGAAACCTATGTTATCAGTTTAAAAGAAAAAGTAACATTGTCCGTATCTGTTTGATGAGGTGATGAGTTGTGTAACTGTATTATTGTACATTTGATGTGTGCTACAGAGAGGATGAGTTGTTAACATTTTTAATGTGTATTTAATGTTTACTAGAGAGAGGGGAAGTTGTTAATGTGTATTCCTGTGTGCTACAGAGAGAGTGAGTTGTGTAACATTGTAAATGTGTATTTAATGTGTACTACAGAGAGAGTGAGTTGTGTAACATTGTAAATGTGTATTTAATGTGTACTACAGAGAGAGTGAGTTGTGTAACATTGTAAATGTGTATTTAATGTGTGCTACAGAGAGGGTGAGTTGTGTAACATTGTTAATGTTTATTTAATGTGTACTACAGAGAGGGTGAGTTGTGTAACATTGTTAATGTGTATTTAATGTGTACTACAGAGAGGGTGAGTTGTGTAACATTGTAAATGTGTATTTAATGTGTACTACAGAGAGGGTGAGTTGTGTAACATTGTTATTGTTTATTTGTACCACAGAGAGGGTCAGAGGATGAGCTATGGCTGAGACTCAATAAAGCCTTACAAAGCTGCATTCACTTGGAGCCCAGTAAACTGTCTGCTGTCTTTCAAATGTTGCTCAATGTGGCCCTGCCTAGATGTCCTTCCATCCTTGAGTTCTCATATTCTCAAATTGTCTTACTACTGGTGAGTCATTGACTACAACTGCAGGGATCAAAACCTTTCCCTCTAGAACAGTAGATTGATTTTTAAAAATTATTATTATTATTTCCCCCCATAAAATGCTTTTTCTTCCTATTTCCACCATAAGAATTTACATTTCTTCTATTATTTAAATACTTAAGAAAATTTCTGTTAAAATAAGAGCACAGTCTGTTTGGAAAGAAATATCCAGAAATAAATTTGAGATGAATGTGTTTCATATCTGTAATAATTAGTAACATTTTCGCTTACAACCTCACCCCCATTCTAAAATCAAAATGCCCCAAAAACTGTAGATAGCAAGATGGAGTATCTTGAAATATAAAAATAAATTTTATAAATGAAACATTAAAAAAACAACCTTACAGCATTATTTTGTTTTCTGTAAATTTTAGAATCTGAAAGAACGTGAAGACATTGCCGATGAGGATGAGGTGAGGCGATTGTTGAAGCTGGGCCTAGATGAAGATGGAGAATCAATTTTCACAGAACATGGTTATGAAGGAGATACAGAATCATCCATCTGTTTTGATTGGAAGAAAGGTAATTGAAATGAACAGTTTCAAAGTCATTTATTTAGTTATCTAATCCTTTTTTCTTTTGATTTTCTTAGAATGAAAAACCTTAATTTTAATTATTTTAAAAAATTTTATTTTTAGTCTCATCATTATAATCAACAACACACCATTTTTTTCTCATATCCAGGTTTAGAATACAGCTTGCAGAATCAATTAGACACTTGCAATTATTCATGCCCCTGTTTCCCGGCTGTGTTCCGACTCTTTGTGGAACTCATTGTGGCTTGTCACAGAGTTGCGTCAAGGGGAGTCATCCTTCACACCGTCGCTCTGAGGCTGCTACAGACTTTAAGGTCAAGTAGACGAGCTGTCCGTGCTGTATGCTCAGAAAACCTGCTGGAAGTTTTAGTCTCAGGTTTTGAAGACGTGCTGATACATTGTCCGGAAAATGGAAAACGTAAGAATTTTTAAAATTAAGAGAAAAAATAAATACAGTCGAAACCGCTTAAGTCGACGGCCTTGGGGTATGAAAAATGGCATTGACATAACCGATGATCGAGTTAAAGCGAAAACCAATATGGCGGCAAAATATTAACATGCGCTTGAAATTTCTTTATGTACGTGTTGTGCGTTAATTAGTGATGGGACGATTAATCAGAATCGTATCGGGGCCCTATTTCTTCACTCTTTCTTAAGGTTGTTAAGACCGTTCGTTTTTAAAGACCGTTAAAGTTTAAATATAACGCCATTTTGCGGTGATTCCCAGATTGAGCGATACTGTGCCTTCGAAGCCACTTGCTTGATTTTCCTTACAAGCTACACAAATAAGTAATCTACACATCCCCTCATTGTCCCCGAACCATTCTCTTCTGGACTCGTGACCTATATATGACTCATGACAAAGTGAACTCTTCTCTTATATAAACGTACACAAATAAATTAGGTACTCCTTTTGAACTTTTGAACCTTCAACTTTGACATATTTTAATTAATTCTAACCAATAGTTAAATGGCTTTTGCACACAGCCACTTCTTATGAATGAAACAATGAGAACAAAGCAGTAGTACAGTACATGTAATAGTCAAAATGAGGTTGAACGATGAATGGTTGCCAATGACAACAAGTCTGCACACGGTACATTTTATGATTCCATTATTCCATACGATCAATGGACTTAGAATTCCTTCGGTAACTTGATGCTAATAGGACTAACCAACAACAATGGTGTGGGAGATTGAGAGTGGGGGTGGGTAAACTGTCTGTAGTCTGTTATATTATATATTTTAAAATCTGGGGAGCCTTGTTTACAGTAAGCAGCCTATGATTTTGGTATCGTCCCATCACTGGCGTTAATAAATGATAATGTTCATGCACATGTTTTTGGAGTTTTTTTTTAACACAACAGCATTGCCGTTATTTGTTTGATGAAGCTATCGGCATGCTATAAAATTGTACATACATGTTTGCTAACAACAAAAGGTATATGTGCACCAACTGACAGCAGAAATTTACAAATTTAAAATAAAAACCAACGTCGATTATCGATAAAAACTTTTATTATTCTCCAACACATCTCTGAAACGTATCGTATATATGCAGTTACTTTGGTTTCAAAAGCCGGCAATTGCCATAGTACCAGAAGCAACACAGCGCTGAGAGCAAAACGCAAGTGGGCTGTGACGTCACCAGCAGACCCTGGTGAGACAGAAATCATAGCTAACATTTTCAAAAGCTGGCGATTGGTCATGGGGATCGAGATAACCAATGTTAAGTGGCAAATTTGACCCTTTTTTTGTGCTCGTGTTATGAGGTTTCGGCGACTTAAAAAAATCGAATTAAACGACGAGAAAATGCTAAGACAAAGAGAGTATTTGGCGGTTCCAATAAAAAACGTCGACATAATAGGGTGGTCGAGCTAACCGAGCTCGAGGTAAGTGGGTTCCACTGTAGCTACAAATTTCTATCTTAGGAAAAAAAAAAAATTTCAAATGAGTTCTTTGAATTTGAGGGAAGATTCAGACAGCAAATTTAATTTACTAATAACTTGCTTGGATTATGAGCCTCTTAATGTAATTTTCCAACTCTTTGTAGAAATCACGGACACTTGTCATGAATTTTTTTAAAAGTTTCCTTCTATTTCTAAAATTTAGAATCAACACTTCAGGAGATTATACTCTCCCTTGTGCAAGTCATTGCCCAAAGTGAGATCTCATCATCAGAGCTCAGGCAGTACCTCCGGCTATTTCAGGACAATGGTCAAACAACAGTGGGTCCACACTTAAATCTATAAATTACATTTTTTTTTATTTGTCCTGTTAGTTCCACATTTGGATACCTGATTCTCTTTCAGTATGTAAAAATTTGGTTTATTATAATTTATTGTTTTTAATGGAGACAGAGAAAATCTTCTAAAGAACTTTGTGATATGTTCTGTTGTTTGATCAAACATCTTAAACATGATAAATAAATATTTCAATCCACTAAAAGCCAATATGTATATTTTACTCTTTGCAGAACTCTCTGCTTTCAACACTTTTATCAGTCATTGAGGAGAGCCCAGTGATGCCGACATGTGTAGCTATATTCCCTGTAAAAAGACTGGAAGCTATTGCAGGACAAAATATTAATTCTAATTCAGGTGTTTGCTTTACTGGCTTATCTGCTCTTTGATAATAAAATACAAGACAGACAAACAAATTGTTTGATCAAATAATAAATTAAAGCTTTATTGTTTTACTTATACAAAAGTAGAAGTTATTTGTACTGACGAAAGCATTAGTTGAAGCTTCTACTTGTGTATGAGTTATTAATAAAGCTTCAATTTATTGTTTGATCGCACAATTTGTTGGTGTTTCTTGTATTTAATATAAATCTTTATTGTAGTCCTATTCTATTTGGTATATTACTCTTTAACTATAGTCAAGTTCAGAGGTGTTCTTATTAGTTGACTTTGTCTTAAATAAAGAGAGTATCAAAATATAACACTTGGTTGACATTTCAATTAGACAATTCAGATACGGTTGGAGAACAGGAAGTTTGGCAGCACATGGCCATTGAGCTTGACGTATCTGGCATTCCATGGCCTCCCTGCCAAACAGGCTTTACGATAGCCCTTTGGATGTGTGTGGACCAGTTTGTCTGTGTAAACCAAACAAGATCTAAACATTCTGTCCAGGATAGGAGTAAGTTGGAATAAAGTTTCTGTTTTTTAAATTATTTTATATTTAATATCATTATTTATTTGTTAAATTTGTTTTCTTTGAAGTCTCATATACCTGAAAAACCATTGTGTTAGATAAATAAACAAAAATAATTTTTTTTTATTGCCTTTTGTGGACAATAAAAAATAACCTGCTCTTTTGTAATCCATGATTTCTTGACTAAAAGTAAAATAATTTTCCAGGGGAGAAAACTATGCCAGTAAATGGGAAGCAACCTTCTGCCAATACACGTTTACCACTGTCAGAGTGTTTACTTGTTGTTGCTATTGGCAACAAGGACAAAATGTTTGAGGTTTGGGTCCATCCTCGATCTTCTTCTCTCATTTGCAGGTAATGATTTTAGGTTTTTATATTTTTATCTTTATCTTATATATTATTATAGGACTGAATTTGTTTTATTAAATAGTCTTACATTTTGTTAATAAAATTAATACAAAATTAAATTACAAAGTAATATAATTCAACAAAGTATACATTTCACATATTCCACCATTAATAAGGAGAATATAGCAGTTAATTTATGAAAAGTGATTTTGGTCTCCTTCTGGTTAATTTAAATCAAAATTTTTGTTTTAATTGATAAAAGTTGCCAATAACGGGACTTAAGCACACAGCATTTCAAGGGAGTAAAGCAAAACAACACATGTTATTCATTAAAATTATGATTTTAATTATAGGTGTTGATGTTTAATTATAAGATTGTCTTTGCTCTGTCAAGCAAACGCTTGTATCTTTAAATGTGTAACAGTATTTGTGTATGTCTTTGTGTCAGTGTTTTATTCTCATTTAATTAAGACTTTTGCTTGGATTTCCCTGAAATAATAATAACTAAGTAAATGAGTCAAAAACTGGTCTTGTAAAGGTCAGACTCATGTCAGCGCACCCATATAATGGCTGGACAAAGATTTGAAAAGCCATTTAAAATAAGGCTATTATATCAATCTTGTGACGTCCATTTTGCTATCCATATAATCCCACTTAGTTACTTTGAAGTATAGAAAAGTAAAGAATATTTAAACATATCTATAGTGTCATTGATTGGTTGAATCCACTTCAACCAAAATTTTATATATTTCCAGACTGACCACAGGAACTGCAGAAGTTACAGTTCTGAAATATGTTTCATTTGACCACCTCCTGACACCTGGCAAATGGCATTTGGTTGTCATGTCCTACATAGACATTCTTGATGGGAGCACATTTGTAGGAAAGGTTGGAATTACATATCTTTATAAGCCCTTCAAAAACTCTTTGTTTAAATTTAATGAGAAAATATAGTCAAAACATTCAATAGCCCTGAAACCAATCCAATCATACTGTTTTAATAGATTACTTCAAATTAAAATTGTTCCCATTCTGCTTCACATAAAAAAGTATGAAACAAAAATGTGCATGTAAGTAATTCGGTTGTGAAATTTACCTTTTTTTTTAAAGTTGAATTTGCTTCTTGATGGCTGGCTGAAGAAGGATGTAATACTTGACCATCCAGCCTCTCTAACTAGACAGCAAAAACTGACCCGACCTTCTCTAGGTGTTGGTGATGCCCGTCAAAGTGCGGCTAAGATTCATACTGGCACCTGGAGATTAGGCACTTTGAGGTTATTTAGAGGTTGTAAACAATTTTTTCTATTTAAACACACACCTTTAATAAAATGTTTTGTATATTAAGTTAGTAACGCATTTTTATGCAATGAAATTAATATGTGTTATGAAGATATCGATGTAGTAAAATACAGTATATGACATTCTGGGAACAGTTAACATCTTAGCATGTAAGAGATAAGTAATCCTGCCATGTATGGGGAGGAGATCCAGTATTATGGAATGAACTTTCTAGCAGAATGCTGCAACGCGGCCACATTTCAAAATGACTCAGGAGGGAACTCTCTAGAGAGGACAGATGGCTAGGAAGCTTTGCCAGAACATTGCATCACTGAGCCAAAGCCACACGTGGAAACAAAATTGTTTCACTGAGCCAAAGACAATTGTTGTGGAAACAACATTGTACCACTGAGCCAAAGTCAATTGTTGTGGAAACAACATTGTACCACTGAGCCAAAGTCACTTGTGGAAACAACATTGTACCACTGAGCCAAAGTCACATGTGGAAACAACATTGTACCACCGAGCGAAAGTCACATGTGGAAACAACATTGTACCACTGAGCCAAAGTCAATTGTTGTGGAAACAACATTGTACCACCGAGCGAAAGTCACACGTTGTGGAAACAACATTGTACCACTGAGCCAAAGCCACACGTTGTGGAAACATTGTACCACTGAGCCAAAGCCAATTGTTGTGGAAACAACATTGTGCCACTGAGCCAAAGTCAATTGTTGTGGAAACAACATTGTACCACTGAGCCAAAGTCACATGTGGAAACAACATTGTACCACTGAGCCAAAGTCACTTGTGGAAACAACATTGTACCACTGAGCCAAAGCCAATTGTTGTGGAAACAACATTGTGCCACTGAGCCAAAGTCACATGTGGAAACAACATTGTACCACTAAGCCAAAGTCACACGTTGTGGAAACAACATTGTACCACTGAGCCAAAGTCACACGTTGTGGAAACAACATTGTACCACTGAGCCAAAGTCACTTGTGGAAATAACATTGTACCACTGAGCCAAAGCCAATTGTTGTGGAAACAATATTGTGCCACTGAGCCAAAGTCACATGTGGAAACAACATTGTACCACTAAGCCAAAGTCACACATTGTACCACTGAGCCAAAGTCACACGTTGTGGAAACAACATTGTACCACTGAGCCAAAGTCACTTGTGGAAACAACATTGTGCCACTTAGCCAAAGTCAATTGTGGAAACAACATTGTACCACTGAGCCAAAGTCACACATTGTGGAAACAACATTGTACCACTGAGCCAAAGTCACTTGTGGAAACAACATTGTATCACTGAGCCAAAGTCACTTGTGGAAACAACATTGTACCACTGAGCCAAAGCCACATGTTGTTGCAAAAAGTAAATGGAAAAGACGTAAACAGGGTAAGGGTTAGCCTGACAGGACATAACAAAACAGCGAATGTTTTGGCAAAGAGCATTCCTAACAGACCAACAAGACACAAATAAAACGAAAAAATATTTTTAAAAACTAAGCTGCAGTGAAATCCGATGAGTCGATGAAAGTAAAGCAGGAAGAAAGCAGTACAAACTGTAGACCACCCAATGCCATCATACAAACTGTAGACCACCCAATGCCATCATACAAACAGTAGACCACCCAATGCCATCATACAAACTGTAGACCACCCAATGCCATCATACAAACTGTAGACCACCCAATGCCATCATACAAACTGTAGACCACATGATGGCAACATACAAACAGTAGACCACATGATGGTAACATACAAACAGTAGACCACATGATGGTAACATACAAACAGTAGACCACCCCCAATGCCAACAGATGGGTGTATGGATAGTCTGTAGACATATGTTAATAATAGTGTAGAAATAGCCGCTGGAAGTGGCTGGCCAGTGATGTTATAAAACTGGTCATAAGAGCATGAATCAAGCCAACAAAAGAAATGCAATGTTAGTAAATGTTTGTAATCATTTATTTAAGAACTTTTCTATCTACAGATACTTCCTTGAGTGGTGACTTTTGGTTTCATTTGTACTGTTTGGGCCCTAACTGTGATGGCATAGCAAAGTGTGACTGTGGTGAACTTCAGGCCTGCTACACTCCAGCTATGATGAAACACATGGTTGATGTCACACATTTGAACTTAGATGTCAGTGCAGCTCAGCTACCAGATATAGACACAGCCAGGGTCAGTTATTATTTTTTTGTCTATTTTATTTATAGCTTGTAAGGCAGGGGCATCCAAACTTTTTGCAAAGCGGGCCATATTCCATGAAGTCAAAGTATGTGTGGGCCGAACTAAGTGCATAAACAAATAGCCACTTCCGGCTGTCGGCTATTGGTAGTTTGATCTTGAATAATACGAACTAAAAACTTGTATTAGTATTTGTAACTGGTAGAGTTGGTCATTGGTCGGGTTATGTTTTATTTTTATCACGATCTATTTCATTTTACATAGTTATTGAACTAGTTATTATAGCTTTTGGTAAGTAAAAAACAAAGTTAAATTTAGCAAAGAGAACGTTGTACAAATAAATGGTATTTTCGGCTGCTACATTTGTTTTTCCTATTTTAATGTAAAAAATATGCAACTAAACCTAACCCTGACATTAAAACTATAAGCTCTAATTTAATTGTAATTATATAAGAATGTTTAATTAATTTAATTAGATTTAGTCCCTAACCCTTTATCTGTTTTATTTTTCTATTTTAAGGTAAAAAATAGGCAACTAAACCTAACCTTGACCCTAAAGCTAAAAGTTCCAATTTAATTGTAATTATAAGAATGTTCAATTGATTTCATTTGTTTTAGTCCCAGGTTTAGCATACTCTAAACACTCAACCTAATGTCATCATTAAAAAATTATAGATAATTGTAACATATTTTGTAAGAAAAGAAAAAAAAATAGTAGGCTCAATAGAAAATCAAACCCACACCTGTTCTAAAATTTTCAATTTCACCAGTCCAACTCTCAACCATGAGACCAAGGAAGCTTGATACGATTGGTGAATTTTTAAGGTTATATTAAGTGTTGCTTTAATCCTATTGGTTGCTAAAAATAACTGATTACTAATAGGATTCTGCGTAGGGGAACTGCTACTGGTACTCGAGTACCAATTGACACTCACTTTTTAATTTGTAAGAGCGATAAGTTTGGGGAGGAAAGGGGGACTACACAATATTGATTTTTTAGAAATTTTAAATTATTTATTTCATTGTTTGAAATTATCCCAAATTGCACAAATAATGACCAAGTTATGGAATAAAGATGTTTATTATTATTATTTTCTACTACATACCTTAAATGAATAAAATGTATTGAAATATAATTAGAGATGAAAATGTTTGATTAACTCTTAATGCGCCAAAGCGCAATTTCCCTTTGTTTTTAACCAAAGCGTGATTATACGCGCCTAGATAGTGCTCTCTCTGGAAACAAAATCACAGAACTTAAAAACTCCGGAAATGTTGGCGATTGCCTTCGCTCGTGTTTACGCCCAGTTCTCTAAGTTTTGTGGTAGTTTTTATGTTCTTTTTTTTTTGTTTTGAGAATGTGATTTTGCTATACTTTTTTGTAAAAATAATAGTACTTGACTACAGGTAAAAATAGTTTTAAACTCAAGACAATCTTTTGAATACGTAAAATAACCATTCTTATCTTAAAAGATGAAGTCAGTATGACAATAATATGATAAATACATTTTTAACAAATTTTTTAATTTCATAAACAGTTGATCGCAATTTGGTAAATTCTTACGGGACAGAAGTTTTCCGAAAATGTTATGGCGCATTAAGAGTTAAAAAAACGTAAAAAACAAGTTTTGACCATAAATCATTTATATACAAGACAAAACTATAAGGATGTTCATTCTAAGACAAAATATACAAAATTTGAGTAATGTCTCGTAAAACATGTCTAATATATGCACACCGATCGTGAATATATTTTTAAAAAATATTGTCAATATAATACGCATTTTATTGTGCGACAGGAAATGTTCAATATAATTAGCACCACGACACTCTAGCACAAAATCTAACATGTTTCATAGAGATAAATAAAGATAATCTAAAAATTCAATAACTTAATTACAGTATATTCGATTGATCTGAAGAC
Source organism: Radix auricularia (assembly GCA_002072015.1). NCBI lineage: Eukaryota > Metazoa > Mollusca > Gastropoda > Lymnaeidae > Radix > Radix auricularia. The sequence goes on along the minus strand of MUZC01000763.1, from coordinate 36,023 downwards.
TTGATACATAATTTTCATCCTCGGCAAGAGTGGGTAAATAATCAATTCAAAGTTTTTTCGGCAAACAAACATTCAAGGGCTCAACCAGACACCACGAGTTAATATAAAGGATTTAAAAAGAGAACACAATACCTTGCCACATAAAAAAAAATTGTTAAAAAAAACATTAAAAAGACAAAATGAGGCTAAATAATTTTTTTTATTGTTTTCTTGAGATGCTTTTGTAGCCACAAAACATCGTAAGTCAGGACTGGCGTAACCCAAGGACTCCCTGTATTATGACATTGATTTTTGACACCCATAGTCATCAAATTTCATACACTTAACAACATTGGCTTTTTGTAATGAATGCACACTTTGGTAAACCATCTTTAGATTTTTACCTTTATTTGACCTCATACTTTTTATTACTCACAACATGTAATATTTTGGCTTTGCTGATAAACCTAATGGTGTCCTTACAGAAAACATCCAAGAGTCATATAATTATTTAAGATGAGACTGGGGGCCCGTTAAAATATAAGCATGGGCCATATTTGGCCCGTGGGCCAGACTTTGGACTCCGCTGATAAAAGAAGTTTTTCTTTTTAAAATCATTCAAGATATTTTGTAAATAGGCCTTTAAAATATTGGCAACCAATAATATTTTTAATGTTTAAAATTGTTAAAAATCTCTTCTGAACTTGTGCAGGTGTGTGAGCTGCTTGTGTACAGGGTGTGCCACTCAGGAGTTTATGCCAAGATGGTCCTTCCTGTGACACCACCTTCTTCCAATTCAGATGACCTTGGTCTTGTCCCTCCGTCAGGATCGCAGTCTGACCTACTTACCCAGAAACCAGTTGTTCTGAAAGCGAACCTGCGGGGCAAGCTGAAGGTCAGATACATGAACACTCTGGAAAAAGCTGTGGAACAGGCTGGCGGTGTGGAGGCAGTTTTGTTTCTTGTGGCTAAAGTAAGCAACAGTATGTGATTGTTTCTAGTGGCTAAAGTAAGCAACAGTATGTGATTGTTTCTAGTAGCTAAAGTAAGCAACAGTATGTGATTGTTTCTTGTAGCTAAAGTAAGCAACAGTATGTGATTGTTTCTTGTAGCTAAAGTAAGCAACAGTATGTGATTGTTTCTAGTAACTAAAGTAAGCAACAGTATGTGATTGTTTCTAGTAACTAAAGTAAGCAACAGTATGTGATTGTTTCTAGTGTCTAAAGTAAACAATACTATTTGATTGTTTCTAGTAGCTTAAGTAAACAACACTATTTGATTGTTCCTAGTAGCTAAAGTAAACAACACTATTTGAAAAACTACAGAGAGTTCAAAATTCAGCTGCCAGATTAGTTCTAAGGGCAAAAAAACATGACCATGTTACTCCGCTACTTTACTCTCTTCATTGGCTACCTATACAAGCCCGAATTGATTACAAACTGGCCGTTCTGTGTCACAACTTCTTTTCTGACTCATGCCCTTCATATCTTTCTGAACTTTTGTCAGTCTACTCACCAAGTCGTCAGCTACGCTCCTCTGCGGATACACGCATTCTCTGTGTTCCTAAGATAAGAACTAAAACATTTGGCGAAAGGTCATTCTCCTTTTGTGCAGCCAAACAATGGAATTCTCTTCCATTACACATCCGTAGCATTTCAACTGCTAAGTCATTTAAGACTGCACTTAAGACACATCTTTTTAAAATTTATTTTCAAAAATAATAAAACCACATTTCTGTAATTGATTAGCGTAGCTGATGTATTGAGTATACCGTATTGTCATTTATGTAGTTAATATGCTATGAATGTTTCTTTTTATTTATATATGTATTGTTGTTTCCATGTAAAGCGCTGTGAGCCTGGCTCCTTGCTGGGATACAGCGCTATATAAATCATCATTTTATTATTATTATTATTATTGTTCCTAGTAGCTAAAGTAAACAACACTATTTGATTGTTCCTAGTAGCTAAAGTAAACAACACTATTTGATTGTTTCTAGTAGCTAAAGTAAGCAACACTATTTGATTGTTTCTAGTAGCTAAAGTAAACAACACTATTTGATTGTTCCTAGTAGCTAAAGTAAACAACACTATTTGATTGTTTCTAGTAGCTAAAGTAAGCAACACTATTTCTAGTGTTCATTTGTGAAACTTTTGACTTTAAACAGAAATCATCAAAAGTTAATCTAAAATGTCAATCTGAAAAAGTCAGGTCAAACTAAAAAATTAAATCTGAAAAAAAGTCAATATAAAAAAGTCAATATAAAAAAAGTCAATCTGAAAAGATAATCTATGAAGTCAATCTTAAAGTCAAATAAAAAGTTAATCTAAATTATTCAAGGTTCAGTGACAGATTTATTTTCTTTGTTAAATTGTAGATCTTTGAAGTCAGTATGAGGAATGTAAACGAGGCAGGCAGTCTAGAAATAGCAGAACATCTGCAGAGCAAAGTGACCCACATCTTGTTCCAGTTAATACACAGGTTTCCTGTGTTGGCCCAGTCATTCAATGAGGCCAATGGCTATGCCATGCTCACAAAGGTGTTCACCAGCTCAAAGAGCATCGTTGGATTCCAGTTGTTAAAGGTGGGTTTTTACCTTCAGGCAAGGAAGAGCTTGGAGTGTTTTCTTTAGTACCTTCTATGTCTGAGATTATTTTAGAATTTGTTTAAGGTCAGACAATGTCGAATATGTTTATCTTTTACGTGTGTTTTAAGTCTTAATTATTGAATTTGAAATCAAAATCCATTTTGTCAAAATCATTCGGAATTGGTGAGATACTTTAGTTTCCTAGTATTTAAATCAGCCATTTAAATACAAAATTATTTTTAAAAAAAAATTAAAATAAATATTGAAAGATAATTTAAGACCATCATAAGTTGCTGTTGTTGAAACAAAATTGTTGACCGACTGTTGATGATTCTTGAAGGTTCTCTTGGATGCCTGCACAACAGAAACACTATTCAAGACCAGTCCCAGCTCAGGTCAGCCAGTGTTGAGGAGCCAGCCAGAGGCAGTGATCAGAGATATAGACATACTCACACAGCTCTTACTGCATTGGAGGATCTGGCACAGGGGAGACCACCAGGTCACCGTCCCATTATTTGCTGCCCTTGAAGCCCTGATCAGCCCCAACCATCCTCACCGTAAATTCAACATCAAGCAAATGTTGGCTGGTGGAGTCATCAACAAAATTTTTAGTATTTACCTTGTATGTATCCACTTGGGCTTTCTAGCATTACCAGTCACTATAACTTCACTATACAACCTTGTACATTTTCTGGTTGTAGTTTAACTTCAATAGACTTATAACTTCATTATATCTCCTTATAATACTTATAGGTGTAATTTAACAATAGGCCTATGCCTTCAGCATATAGGCTTGTACTTATTTATGTGTGTAATTTAATAATGCCTTTTAACTTAAACTTTTAAAAAATTAGTCCTCTTTTATCCTTTTATATTTTGAAATAGATTAAATCTCCCATTTCTTCATCAACTTTCAAGTTTTTTTACTTCAGTGTTAGGGAAAGAGAAATAACTATATTTTGATAATTCTTTGCTAATATTAAATAATTATTTTGAAAAAATCTTTCAATATTTTACAATGCCTAATCTAAGAATTTATGAAATTTTAATCAATATAAATTTATATTAGAGCTAGTTCCACATAAACATCTGGAATGTTTATAAATCATCTCTTTGTAACTCCATAGCTAGAAGAATTATCCTCACTACACCATTTGAAGATGTGTTTTTTTTAATTGATGGAAAGTCTAACATGAGAAAAGCATTGTAAAATCTCAGTTTTTCTGATATAAATAATAATAATTTTAAAAATTAAGTTATTTACCATATATGTCAGAGTATAAGACGACTGACCCCACTACATTTCTGTTAAAATATAGGTTTAAAGCTATTTTTGCCGTATAAGACCACCTCTCTACCAACACACTGTAACTTTGGCTTCATATTTAGATCTTGTTGCTGGTGGAGACATGATGGGGTCTACTGAAATACGGAACTGGTTCTGTAATGTATGAACAGGAACAAATACGATAAGACTATACCCGGACTTTTGAGAAGAAATTTAGGGTTTAAAAAGTTGTCTTATATGCCAATATATATGGTAATTCCCTTGACTAAAAATAGTTTTTCTATGGTTTAATTGTTCTTTAACTCAATAGCTCCTGAAGGGCTACTTCCATATCTATTCCACATTCCGGACAAAAGGGAAGCAACTTCGTTAAGTTTTTGATTTCATGATGAAAATGCTTTTCTTTTCTAAAGATATTCATTTATCTTAAAAAATAAAAGGATTAACACATCCAGGAATGAATTAAGTTTAATAATAATATAACGTGCACTACGAAATAATGACGATTAAAGACCGATATCGCGATTTCCGACACCTCGGGTGAATACATATTCGATAGAGACGCGTCAAACTAAAACACACATGGATCGAAAGTGAAAGAAGATAAAAACATCCGGTAATTTTTATTGAAATCTCGTAGAATCACACAAAAGCCGGAAGTCTCGAGGAAAGCGAGATTTCGATGCTATTTTTAACTAAAAATGTGAGAGTGCGTCGCTATGCGAACAGACGCATTTGGACGCATCCATACGGACCCTTATAAAGACGCATTTAGTCGCATCAGGAGCTAATGAGTTAAAACTGTTTTAGTCAGCTCTAATACTTGGTGCCACTTGCCTTCCAGGAAAGAATCCAGGATAGCCAGCAGTCCCTGTCGGTGTCTGTGAGTCATTCAGCTTCCATTGTGATCACAAGTCTGCTCGGCTCACCTCCTGACCTACATCTCTTGATGGCTGTCATGGATTTCCTGCTCCTGGTCCACCCAGCGCCCAGTGGTTTTATCAACTTTAACCCAAACTATTTTTACTTTAAGTTGTGGTGGGGTAAGTCAACCATCTCTAGTACCCAGCGGTTTCATCAACTTTAATAACCCAAACTATTTTTACTTTAAGTTGTGGTGGGGTAAGTCAACCATCTCTACCCAATCATTGGCTACAGTTTCAAGATGAAATGTTGTTTGGCTTCATAAAACTTGTCTTATTGTTTTTGTTCTTTCCCATCCATTAATTATGCTTCTAATTTAATTTGAGATTGTTTCATAGTTAACGTTGGACAACTAGATCAGTTTTGTTTTTATCAATAATAATATGTTTGAAAAAAATAATTAGTTGAAAATTGTTTTGCAGTCATCAGACCCTACCAATAACCTTCTATAAAAGTTTAACAATTTATTGTTTTGCTTAAAAAAAAAAAGATGGGGAGCGTCCACGATCGTTCAGCTCTGACCACAAGAAAATGAAGACAAAGTCTGCACGCACAATAAGTGAAAAGTCTGATCCTTCCGTGGAACAAAGTAAAGAGTTTTCCATTGATAAGGATCTCATTATTCAAGGTATTTCAGCTTCCAAATAAAGTATTTAGAATGTAATCAAAGCTATGTAATTGTAAGGTACTTTTGTGTTTTCTTCTTCACTTATTGTCATCTTTCTTTGTTATCTATAATATATTTTGATCATTTAATTGCAGGGCCAAAGCTTGTCTCTGTCAATGATGCCACCAAATCTAAACCCAACTCTTTGCTCAAGAGCCATGACTCAGACATCTTGGACAACTCCCAGGATGAGAATGAAGAATTCAGATTTCCTCCTTTGAAGCCCGCCAACCCCAACTGTGAGCAAGCATTGGACATGGATGCTGACCATGAGGAAAGTGATACCAGCTGGAGACTGAAGAAGAAAGCCGCAGACACAACAATATCCTTTGGTTCAACACACAATATAGACACTTCTGACCTTTCTAGCAGCAGTACTGACTCCCATGATGCCGAGTCAGTACCAAGCTCTGCCCCAGGACTGAAAGACTTAGGTACAAGTCAAGCACCTGTAAAGAGATTGAAGACACGCTCACCTAGACGGAAGCTGGTCTACACAAATTCGGATAAAGAATCGAGTTTAGGAGACTCTGTCCACAGGGGGTTGGAGTTTGACGGGGAGGAAAATGAAATCAATAGTCGGGGTAAACACAAGAGAGGCCACTCTGACAAGGAAAGGTTACCAGCTGATGAATTGCTCGGTGATTCAACCCATAATGATGAGGAAGTTGACCAGGGACTCATGAAGCTTTGTATAAGTATGTTGAACTCTGAGAAACCCTGCATTAACACATGCCTCTATTATGCCCCTCAGATGCCTCTACTATTCCCCTCAGATGCCTCTTTTATGCCCCTCAGATGCCTCTATTATGCCTCTCAGATGCCTCTATTATGCCCCTCAGATGCCTCTATTATGCCCCTCAGATGCCTCTACTATTCCCCTCAGATGCCTATTTTATGCCCCTCTAATGCCTCTATTATGCCTCTCAGATGCCTCTATTATGCCTCTCAGATGCCTCTATTATGCCCCTCAGATGCCTCTATTATGCCCCTCAGATGCCTCTACTATTCCCCTCAGATGCCTCTTTTATGCCTCTCAGATGCCTCTATTATGCCTCTCAGATGCCTCTATTATGCCCCTCAGATGCCTCTATTAGACCTCTATTATGCCCCTCAGATGCCTCTACTATTCCCTCAGATGCCTCTTTTATGCCTCAGATGCCTCTATTATGCCTCTCAGATGCCTCTATTATGCCCCTCAGATGCCTCTACTATTCCCCTCAGATGCCTCTACTATTCCCCTCATATGCCTCTCAGCTGCCTCTATTATGCCTCTATTATGCCCCTCAGATGCCTCTATTATGCCTCTCAGATGCCTCTATTATGCCTCTCAGATGCCTCTATTATGCCCCTCAGATGCCTCTACTATTCCCCTCAGATGCCTCTATTATGCCTCTCAGATGCCTTTATTATGCCTCTCAGATGCCTCTATTATGCCCCTCAGATGCCTCTACTATTCCCCTCAGATGCCTCTTTTATGCCCCTCAGATGCCTCTATTATGCCCCTCAGATGCCTCTATTATGCCCCTCAGATGCCTCTATTATGCCCCTCAGATGCCTCTACGATCCCCTCAGATGCCTCTATTATGCCCCTCAGATGCCTCTACTATTCCCCTCAGATGCCTCTATTATGCCTCTCAGATGCCTCTATCATTCCCCTCAGATGCCTCTATTATGCCCCTCAGATACCTCTATTATGCCCCTTAGATGCCTCTATTCATTCAGTGAATTAACCAGAAATGTATACTACAAATATTTAATATATAGGAGCGTACTCTAATAAGTTTTTAAATAATTTTTTTTCAAGATTTTAGAATTCACAATGAATCAATACTTAACCTTTTAATCATTTTTTTTTTTGGTTCTATGGACTCCATTAGTCAGCCAGTTAAGGGCCAGGATCCACCTTCTTAGAATAATGTTTTTAAAGCATAAGAAAAAAAAGACACAGAGGAGATGCCCTTAATTCTTATCAAGGGGCCCATGAGTTCCATGGATCATATGACAGAAACCCTTCATTAAAAAAGATTTTAAAAATGATATATCCTAGTTTATGAGTTTCTGTATGCGAAATAAAAAAAACTAAAGAGAAATAAAAAAGCGAATATTGCTTTGCGAATATCACCATTGTAATTATAAGAATGTTGATAAGACTTATTAATGTTAAAGTCATTTAATTAGTGACTATATTTCTCCTTGTCTTGGTTTGCAAACAGGTTTAATAGAATATCTGACAGAGATGATCAACAAGTACCCAGAGCCTTCACTTGATAACGTCTTCAGCAAGGTGGTCAGTCCTAAAAGCATGCTTGTATTGGCTAAGAACCCATCAAGTGGCATGAGATTGGCCGTCATGAAGGTAATTACATTACCTTATTAATGATGGTCAGTTAAACATTTCAAATAAATTGTTTGCAAGCCCCAATGTGAACAAAGAAGAGCCACAGTTTGGCCAACGTTGGTATGTAGACATTGCAGCCATATTTCTTTTGGCAAGTTGGCCAGTCTGTAATACATTGTTTTTACTCTCCTTCAGAAAAAAACAAAAAAAATCAACTTACTAGAGGTTTACTTAATTGTTCTTGTTCTCCTTTTATTATTCAGAAAGAACACATGACAAAAACTAAACAAATCCTTAGTGTTTCTCTTTCCTAACTTTACGTTTGACAGCATCCAGTAACTATAACAATGTTGTTTTTTTTAAACAGCTGTTGGGTGCATATCTGTCAAAGGCTCCGCCCAGTTTGATAGATGCTTTTATGAAGATGGATGGATTTTATCTTTTGGCCAATCAGCTTAGATCTTTTCCAGTCAATATCAAGCACATGGAGAGTGCCATGTCAATTTTGATGAAACAGGAATTTGTCTTTGATGGCAAGTAAGTGTTGCCATGTTTTACTTTAGCTGGTCTCTGTCTTTGTGGGGTAACATAGAAAATGAGGGACATTTTTAAAAAAAATTGATTTATAGCTTTAAGATTTGAACAATTATTTTTTGTTTATTTTTATAGAGAAAATTCCTTTTATTCATCAGAATTTAAATGAATAAAAATGTTCGAGCACAAAAAGTAGACGAATTAATATTAAATGTTAATTGTCTTCTTTACAGCTTCATGGTTGGTGACTTGGGAGAGCTTTCTACTATACAACAAGTGGCCCCCGTTCTATTTCTATCACTCCTGGAAAGTACAGTATCTGATCCCAAGCTTTGTAGGGACTCCCTGACACTGGTCTCCCAGGTAAGAACTCCCTCACACTGGTCTCCCAGGTAGGAACTCTCTGACACTTGTCTCCCAGGTAGGAACTCTCTAACACTGGTCTCCCAAGTAGGAACTCTCCCACACTGGTCTCCCAGGTAGGAACTAAGGTTGTTAAGACCGCTCGTTTTTGAGAACCGGCTAACTGTTCAAAAGAAGACCGGTTAACCAACCGCTCATCCTTATATGCCTTATGTTTTGAGAACTATCAAGAGAATGTTGTCGCCTGGCATCGTCTGAAGGCATCAAAGCCCGCTTCCCCCGCTTGCATACAGCTCTTTCCACAATACCCTCAATTCAACGCATTTAAAAAAAAATATTCCAAAGAATTAATTTAGCAGTGATGGTTCATGGTGTTTTTTTTATTTTATTTTATTTTGAGGACCCATAATTCACCGTTCTAAATAAGAGGACCGGCTCAACCGTTTTGTTAAAGTTAGCGAGAAATTTTTTAAAATTAGTTTAAAAAACCAACGCCTGCCCCGTCCGTTGGGAGGTCATGTTTACCTCTCTTGTGTGTGATGCCGGTCAAGTCGCGAATTAAAAATTGATAATAATAATAAAATTATAAAGCTTACGTAGTAAGCAGTGATGATAAAATGGAATTTATTTCAAAACCATATTATTTTTTAATCGTCAATTCGCCAGACTAATTGAATTTTGCGGCGCACACGTTCCCCCCTCCCCGTTTTTTCTGTTCAAATAGGGTTTAAGCTACACTTGCCATACTCCCCTTCCAACGCATAACAATTATATTTTTTAAACCACACTTGAACCAATTCTTTGCCAGTCATTGTGAAGTTAATGCAAACTTTTCTTTCAGCTCCTGGAATCGACAGCCACTATGAGCACATTACTCCTGGATTTGGGACTGGCAGAGACCATGTGTAACCTGGCCAACAGCATACAACGACGACCTGTCAGGTAAGACATCCACTTACACATCCATAAGGTGCTTTCACCATCAGATCACAAGATTACAATGACATATAAAAAACTAATTGGTTTATTGTTGAACTTCCAGTGAACCGTCACCTGAAGAAGATGAGCTGACAAGAGTTATGCTGGTCGATGTTCAACATGTGTTGTGTTCAGCAGTGGTCTTGGAGTTCAGGTACATTGCTTAACACTTGACCTCATAGACAACAAACTTGATCATGCTCGATTGAGTTAAATAAATATATGTATATATATTTATATATATATATAAAGATAATCTAAGATAATATCTTAGATATACAGACGCTCCTTCTATGCAGAAGATAATTGCGTCCACAGACCATGAGAGATGATCTGTTGGCAAGTGATGCAGCGGTCACAGGCCACGGCTATAGGGGTTCCACGCATTACCCCAGCCGCCTAACTATTGTCTAGTTAGGTACCCATTCGGAGCTGGGTGACTCGGGGACTCCTCAGACCCCGGGAACAAATCCTCGCCTTCGCGTGGATTTGAACGCGTGACCATCGGTACAACAGTCGAGCGCGCTACCACTCGACCACCGCGTCCCACATTGATACCTATTTGCATGTTTTTTTTCTTATGTGAAGTGTTGTGAACCCAGTTTCTTACTAAGGCACAGCACTATATAAATTATCAATTTATTATTTATTCTTATTTTTTTTATTTATCTAAAAGTCTGATTGCAATTTCACCCAAATTTTGTTCACGCCATTAAATTATTAAATTCTTATCTATTGCCCTTAGGGATTTAGATATTTAGATATTACTGTCTAGTTATAAATATTTATTATAAAAAAAATAATAGTTGGATTAAGAAAATTTTATTGATCATTTTGTGCCAAAAGTGGATGTTGATTCATGTACAAATGTCATGGTTTCTATTATTTGAGTACCTATTAGTTACTTCCCCTTGTATCAATGACCTAAACTTTGCTCCCAACCCAGCTGGGCGGGCCCCACTCACTTCCAAAATGTGGAGGACATGTTTACTTTACTCAAGGCACTTGAGGATCATGAGTCAGGTAAGTTAAGGCCAGACAACACTGCCCAACTACATTCGTGTGTGTAAAACGCAGAAGAGACTGCCACTCAAGGTTTGGTCTCATCACCCACACCAAGAGCTTCAAATAAAAAAGATAAATCTATCGTCTTCCGTAGACGGACAGATGCCATACCATGTCTACAGCTTCACCCAGTTATATTCAGAGCCGTGGTGCAAGTTCTTAATTGTTAAAATACTGTATTTAATTACTGGTAGACTACTTACTACCCAGGCTAGTATAAATTGTTATAAATCATTAGTCGTTCTCATCATTTCAATTTTCCATTAAAATATCTGAGTCTTCAAGAGCATTTACATAAAAGCCTATAAGTATTCAAGAATTTAATGTGTCAAATGTAACATTAGGACATAAACATGAAGGATGTTCATAACAAAACCCTTTTCATCTATCCTCATAGAGTCAAGTATAAAACGAGCAGATACAGCAAGAGCTTTTCAAATTTCTTTAGTTGTCAAAATTTTAGAGTATGTTGACAAACGCAGCGAGGAGTTGAATTTGGTCACTCAAAACTGGTTTACATCATCCACATCCAGCTATGGTGAGTAAGAACAAGTCAGTCAATAGCAGTGGTGGCCAACCTTTTTGTGGACGTTCATCCAAAATTCAAACCAAAACCCACTTGTTTATAGCTAAGTGCCAACATTCCAATGTAACCTGAAATAGGAGTTTTGGCTTAGCTGGTTGATTGACGAAGTCATATTTTAGTCTCATATCAGCTGATGAGGCTCTGTATGCTGACTGTACCAGAGGTTCACCATTACTGTTCTATAGAAAACCATACATTTGTTTGCTTCACAGTCTTATGATTTGTTAGAAAATAGCCTAATTGTTTGTCTATTACTTAATATTAATCCCAGCCATGTATAATTCTAAAAATAATTGTAGCATTATTAAACACACATTTAGCCAAGTTGCTTATATTGATATATCTGCAGTCCATAAACGACACACGGAAGACAGGAATAATCGATAGAGAACTTAAAAGGCTAAAGATTGACATAGCATGCCTTCAGGAGACCAGGCTCCCAGACAACGGTTCACTCAAAGAGGCCAATTACACCTTCTTCTGGCAAGGCAGACCGAAAGACGAACCTAGACAGCATGGTGTGGGTTTCGCTGTTAAAAACACTCTTCTACCATCCATTGAACCACCGTCATCAGGCACGGAGAGGATCCTCACTCTAAGACTCAGAACAACTGCGGGCCCAGCAAACATTCTTAGTGTGTATGCCCCAACACTCTATTCAACTCCGGAAGAGAAGGACCAGTTCTATGGAGCGTTAGACCAGGCAATAGCCGGCGTCCACAAAGACGAGGCTATCTATCTCCTAGGAGATTTCAATGCTAGAGTGGGGAGCGACCACGAAGCCTGGCCCACCTGCCTTGGACTATTTGGAAGAGGAAAGTTAAATGAAAATGGACAAAGGCTTCTGGAATTGTGCTGCTCACGAGGCTTGTGTGTGACCAACACTTTCTTCAAGTGCAAGGATATACATCAAGTATCTTGGAGACACCCTCGATCCCACCAATGGCACCAGCTGGACCTCATTATCACCAGGCGTGCACAACTAGCTAGCGTCCTACTCACTCGCAGCTATCACAGTGCCGACTGTGACACGGATCATTCCCTTGTCGCCAGCAAAGTACGAATAATGAGGAAAAACTCGTACCACACAAAGAAAAAGGGAAGTCCACGCATCAATACCTCCTGCATGAAAGACCCTGCGATAGCGCAGCTGTTCAAAGACAAGGTGAAGGAAAGTCTCTCAAAGATGTCCCCATGCGTCACCATTGACTCCAAATGGACGCAACTGAGAGACACAATCTATACATCCGCAATACAAGCCTTTGGCAAAAAATCTCACAAAAACACGGACTGGTTTGATGAACATTGGGACGAGATGAAACCCGTCACTGAAGCAAAAAGGAAAGCTCTTATGGCTTACAAGGAAAAGCCTACACCTGACAATTTGCATGCTTTAAAAACAGCTAAGTCACTTGCCCAAAAGGTTGCACGTAAATGTGTCAATACCTACTGGCTTAAGCTCTGTTCCAGTATACAATCAGCTGCAGACATGGGCAATGCAAAAGTCATGTACGAAAACATCAAAAAGGCAACGGGCCCCTTGACGTCAAAAGCTGCTCCCCTAAAGTCCAAAAATGGAGAAATTATTCAAGACCAGGCAGCACAGCTAAAACGGTGGGTTGAGCATTATCTGGAATTGTATTCAACAGTTACCACAGTCTCCAGCACCGCTCTAGATGACATCCCAGATATGCCACTCATGGAAGAACTTGATGTCGTGCCCACACAGGAAGAGCTGAGCAAAGCAATTGACAGTCTAGCTTGTGGAAAAGCGCCTGGGAATGATGGAATACCACCAGAGGTTCTAAAGAGTGGCAAGACAGCTTTACTCCAACCATTGCACGAGATTCTGTCCCTCTGCTGGGAACAGGGCTACATCCCCCAAGACCTAAAGGATGCAAATATAGTGACACTATATAAAAACAAAGGTGATAGGAGTGATTGCAATAATTATCGCGGCATTTCACTCCTTAGTATTGTAGGAAAGACCTTTGCCCGCGTTATACTAAAACGTTTACAAAGCCTAGCATCCCGCGTCTATCCAGAATCTCAGTGTGGTTTCCGGTCCGGTCGGTCTACCATAGACATGGTGTTCTCCATACGACAGCTCCAGGAAAAATGCAGAGAGCAGCAGATGCCACTATACATTGCATTTGTGGACCTTACAAAAGCCTTCGACTTAGTCAGTCGCAACGGGCTATTCCAAATACTGGCAAAAATTGGATGTCCCCCTCACCTACTTGCCATCATCAGACAGTTCCATGAAAATATGCTTGGCACAGTACAGTTCGATGGAGCTAAGTCAGAGGCCTTCCCTGTCAGCAGCGGAGTTAAACAAGGTTGTGTACTCGCACCAACACTCTTCGCAATATTCTTCTCTGTACTTCTTCGATACGCATTCAAGGATAGCAGTGAGGGAATNGCATCGCAAGGAAGCCACGTTTGACTATCCGCTTCATCTCACAATTCCTCCAGCCCGGCCAGCCCGTGGACATGCAGCACATCGGCCAGGCGTGCAACATCGGCATTCAGCCGGGTGAAGACCGCGCGGTCTCGTTGCTGGCGGACAAAACCCTGCCCATGCGTCAGGGTTGAGATCCGCCGCGCGATTCCCTCGGCCCCGTGGACAAACCGCACTGAGGGGCCGAAGACGGCGGCCAGTTCCGGCTCAACCAGTGGGAAATGCGTGCACGCCAGGACAACTGTATCCAGCTGGCGTCCACCTGGTTGGCCGGTCAGCCCGGCGGCGGCCCGCGCATAGACCGCAGGGTCAACCGCTTCACCGCGCAGCTTGGCTTCGGCAGCGGCGACCAGTTCGGGTGCGGCGGCACGCAGCAAAGTCTTGCCGCCCGCGAACTCTGCTTCCAGCCGGTCAACATAGGCCTGCCGGATGGTGGCGGCAGTACCAAGCAGACCAATGGTGCCGCTTGCAGTCAGCGCGGCTGCGGGCTTGATCGCGGGCACGGTACCGACCACCGGGATAGCCAGCACATCGCGGACCATGGCCAGTGCAATGGTAGAAGCGGTGTTGCAGGCGATGCAGGCAAGGCGCGGCCGATAGCGTTCGGTCATCCGGCCCAGCAATCCTGCCACTCGTGCCGCGATTTCGGCTTCGGTCTTGGTGCCATAGGGTAGGCCGGCATTGTCGGCGGCATAGATCACCGGAGCCTGCGGCATGGCACGGCGCAGCGCAGCCAGAACAGATAGCCCGCCCACACCCGAATCGAACAACAAAATAGGGGCAGCTGGGTCCATAGTGGTGCGATCTCTCCTGCGGCGGCTTGCGTAGCCTGCGCTTGTAGCTAGACCTTAGGCCAGAAGGGAAGCATTCGATGGAATGGTTTTATGCGCTGGTACTTGGTTACTTGCTTGGCTCAGTGCCATTTGGCCTGATCCTGACCAATCTGTTTGGTGAAGGGAATCTGCGAAACATCGGTTCGGGCAATATCGGCGCGACCAATGTGCTGCGCACCGGCAATAAGGGACTGGCGGCGGCAACGCTGCTGCTGGACGGGGCCAAGGGCTTTCTGGCCGTGTGGCTGGCAGTACGGTATCTGCCAGATTGCGCAGGTTTTGCGGCGGTCGGTGCCGTGCTGGGCCATTGTTTCCCAATCTGGCTGACATTCAAAGGCGGCAAAGGCGTGGCGACCACCATGGGGGTTTGCCTGGGCCTGGCCTGGCCCATCGGGCTGGCTTATGCGCTGATCTGGCTTGGCATGCTGGCCGTCACGCGGATTTCCTCGCTGGCGGGGTTAAGTGCAGCACTGGCGGCTCCAGTCGCAGCCTGGGCCAGCGGGCATTCTGCATATGGGCCCTATCTGGCTGGCATTGCTGCGGTGATCGTGGTCCTNAGGTCTCCAATACACTGTCCATTGAAGAAGAAATAAACAGCAGAATTGGCAAGGCAGCCGCAACAATGGCTAAACTAAATAAGCGGGTCTGGCAAAACACCAAGCTAACGGAGAAAACCAAACTGTGCGTCTATCGAGCCTGTGTCATCAGTACACTACTATATGGGAGCGAGACATGGACCACTTATACATCACAAGAGCGTAAGCTTAACAGCTTCCATTTGAGATGCTTGCGCCGCATCCTTGGTATTAAATGGCAAGAAAAAGTGCCTAATAGTGAGGTACTAACGCGTGCCAATACCCAAAGCATGTTCTCAATTCTTAGTGAAAGACGCCTGAGGTGGCTAGGACATGTCAAAAGAATGAGCCCCGGCCGCATCCCGAAGGACCTCCTATATGGTGAACTTGCTTCAGGAAAGAGGAAAACAGGTCGCCCACGCTTGCGATTTAAAGATGTCTGTCAAAGGGACATGAAAGCAGCCAAAATACATACAAGTGACTGGGAGTGTAAGGCAGAAGACCGATCTACGTGGCGCACAGTTGTCAAAGAGGGCGTCATAGTAGCCGAGGAGCGAAGAATGGAGGAGGCTGCAGACAGAAGAGCTAGGAGAAAGGCCAAAACATTTGGAAGCACAGAACTCGTGTGTAAAAACTGTGGCAAAGACTGTCACTCAAGGATAGGACTGCACAGTCACTCGAGGAAGTGCAACCCAACCCAACGGTGATGCACCATCGTCTCGCGAGACGGAAGGATGCCGGTATATTGATAATTGAGTTTTTATGTAATTAACCTAACAGAATTGATTTTGTTCTCTGTTATAAGCCTTAGCCAGTTTATTTCCGACCACCCCTTTTTATTAATCTTTTACCTTTCCCCTCTGATCTCTAATACCTCCCTGATATAGACACTAGTAGCTCAAAACATCTTGTTTCAAGTGTTGAGATTCATTCAACATTATATCTTTATATAAACTTTTTTTCTTGATGTAGTATGTTTCAATAATTTAAATATAATTTTAATACTTATTTAAGTACTTTTTTTATTTGTACTGACAAAGGCATTAGCCGAAACAATTACTTTTGTACTAGTTACATTATAAAGCTTAAATTTATTGTTTTCATTACACAATTTGTTTATATATTTTGCAGCTTACTTTTTAGACTTTGTTGAGTTTTTTTAATGACCAGATTTTCAACAAGACCAAGCATTAATTATATGAGTAATTCATGAGTGCACTCCTCCTTTTTATTTTATCATTCTACCGTATTTTCACGCATATTCCCAGCAGGTTATACTAGATTTCACTAACCCCGCAACGCCCCCCCCCTTTGCGGAGTATCTGAATATTTTTGTTTACTGAATAATGCATCAATGACACTATTATTTGCAAAACACAAATATAAAATTAGTTTCTGTACAACTTCTGTTAAGTTTGTTCACAATCTACCTGTGATCGTTTGATATTCGTATCTGATTTTATAACTTGGCGAGCGACAATATGTATATATATATATATATACACACACACACACACACAGTTTATTCAACTAGAGTGGTTCAACGTGGTATGACTTCGCAAATGTGGTGGGATAGTGCGGGGTATAACCGTAGGCGGGTTATACCAGAACTTTTTTTTACATTATCTAAAAATTCTGCCAGGTATATGCATGGGCGAGTTATCTGTGTGTTTGGAAAATATGCGTTAAAATACAGTAATGCTTCTAACATTTCATAATACCAGTTGGTAAGTATATTTTTATGACCATTTTTACTTTACCTTTTCCCCATATGTTTTTATATATTATTTTTCAGCCACCATTTCCTCTTCCAAACCTCTCCAAAAAAGGATCCACCCCTCCTCAATGTCATTTTCTTCATCATCCTCCCATGCCCCCAACCACAAGCTGAAATCCTCTGTAACATCTCCACCCAATAAACAAGTATCAAACTTGACGCGGCGGTCAACTTTCTCCTCACCTGATATGATGGGTTTCCTCTCAGACACTGCTCTTGACGACCGGTTGGCCAACCAGTTTGATAGTGACTCGTCCAGCTCTTCCCGGGTAGGAACCCCACCTAAGAGCATGGGCAACGGGCATAGACACTCACGTATAGGAAGCCTCTTCAGCCGGAAAAGGAAAATTATTTATTCTAGTGTTGACCAGTCAGATCTTCTGGACAGATTCAGAAAAATTTTGGTCACTGCCGCTGACCTTGCCATCATGTTCCGTAAGAATTCTTTTCATTACACCAGCAGTCATATTATAGATTATTGAAGTAGACAAAAAAAATTAATATATTATATTATTAGCCTAATTAACGCTTAATGTGCCATAAGGTTTTTGGAAAACTTCCGCCTCATTCCTGTAAGAATTTCCCGAATTGTAATCAAGTGGTTAAGAAATTTTAAACATTGCGTAAAATCCATTTATATTATTATTGTCATACTGACTTCATCTTTTTAAAATAAGAATGGTTTTTTTATGTATCCATAAGACCATATTGAGTTTAAAACTATCTTTACCTGTAGCTTAGTACTATTATTTTAATAATAAAGTATAGAAAAATCACATCTTCAAAAATAAAATGTAAAAACTTCCAAAAAACTTTGCAAATCAAGCAATAACACTAGCGAGGAAAACGGCCGCCATTGCCGGAAGTTGAATACACCTTTTTTCAAGCACTGAAAAGTTTTTATTGTCTGAAATTTTGTTTCTAAAGAGAGTTTTATCGAGGCGCGCATTAACTCGTTTTGATAATAACGATGAGGCGCGCATTGTCGCGCTTTAAGGGGAGGTGCTGGTCAAAATTCTAAAATTTGTATATAACGTTCTGAGTGATTTTAAATAAAATATTCTTATAGGGTATAACAATAGATATAAATTACACTAATTTTTTTTTCAAAAAACTTTTTGGTTTCCACGGAAACTGAAATAAACATCCGCCATTTTGTTTTTTATGGTAAATTTCAAAACGCTAAGGCTTTTTAAAAATAATAGTTATTGCTTTCAAATTTAAAATATAGATAATTTATCATGTTATAAAACTTTGAATAACGGGACTTTTCTATAGATGCTCTAGTTTAGAAAATAAAAATTCACAAAAATGGTCTCCATTTTTTAGGTCAAAATTATGGATTATGGGATATATTTTTATCTGTATTTTCCTTTGTAAGGCAGTTATCAAAAAGTTAGGTTATTCAAATCTTTATTTATGTCTAAAGATCACATATAAAAAATATGGAGTAATTTGCTCAATTAATTAAAAAGTTATAAGGGTTTAAGTCATAAAAAACATTGAAAGCGAGAAAACTGAAAAAACGACAAAATTTCTAGAAATTATTAAATTAAAATTTTATTTTGTATAATTAATGTAAATAAAATGATTGAGTAGCTTAAGCTCGATCTTACACATTACTTTCTAGCTCCCCTAATCTTTTTTTTAGTGTCCCTTCAAAGTATTTTACTTTTACTATCCGCCTGTAATTTTCGCTGCTTCGTGCAGTTATTTCATTTTTAGTTCAAAATTTCTTTATAGTCTCAATCCCAAAGCTGAATTTCATTGCAGACATAAATGTAGATCTTAAGTTATTTTTTAACACTTGGAATACTAAGATTTATACACTTTGACTTCAATAAAATTGAATTGAATTCACAATAAATACTTTCAAATTGACAGTGCTTGGGCTTGGGCCTGTGTTGGAGAGAAATAAACTTCTTTTTTTGTCAGGGTTATCTTTTATGTACTATCTACAGATGTATCCTAGCAAGAGCACGGGTTAAAGTTAAATAGCAATCTAGGTCTAGTTTTATTTATTGATTATTAATTCTGTCCAATGCATATCTTGTCTTAGTCTTATTATCTCTAGTAAATACTAATACTATTACTATTATTGCTATTACTATTTTTAGTGACTAAAATACGCTAGCTCATAGAATATTTTAAAAATTATTTGGGTAAAATTAAGCACAGTATCAGTAGACAGTAGCTATTAATTTTGCTTTTATTACATGAACGTTATATGTTCTTATTATTACTATTGGAATGGACGCTAAGAGTACTAAGACTAAGACACTTTAGACTTATATTATTATAAGTTTTAGTTAGTTTGGGTTTGAGACCGAGTCCGAGTGATGAGAATACAAGACCCACCTTCATATTAACGTATTTCACGCTAAAGTGATCGATTAGAAAGTAATTTTAGTGTTAATATAATAGCATTGTGCTATAGCACAAAACTCTGAATTTTAGTATCTGATCAGTTTTTCTTGTTTACGTAGAAACGGAAGTAGTCTAAAGTAATTTCCACAGCAATAACCAATCAAAATCCTTGGTTTATTGAAAGGTCAAGGGTTATGCATACGAAATGCAGAAACCCCATAAGTAGGTCAAGAAAGTGTCATTTTTTGAACGCGAATCAACAAATGCAAGATTGGGTAAATTTTGATTGGTCGGGAATTTATATTCATCTAAATCCAGAGAAATACAGCTTTCCAATGATACCACCTTCGATGGGGTTGGATGATTTCAAGTACTTGAATGGAAACCGTAAAAATACTGTATTTAGTATCTAATTACGATTTTACACCCCCTTATAGGGTTAATAAAATAATATTTTAAAATATGTTCTAATATAATATCACAACATTTTTAATATAATTTATATTAAAAAATGGCTTTAGAAACCAAATAAATCAAAAACTAGAAATCCTTAAAAATGTAATTTTTTGCCAAATTTTGACCCGCACCTCCCCTTAACATATTAAGAGTTAATTAAGTGACTACAAGAACCAGTCAATAGTAATCTTATTGTTAAAAAAATCCATAATTTTAAAAGGCTTTGACTAGTTATTGAAAGCAAACAATCAAATGTGACTTTGTTGATTGTTCATAAGGATTCATATCAATAGATAAGTAATATTGGTAATTTCAATCTAGCACGTGATGAACAGTCCAGACCAAACAAAGAAAGGCCTCTGAACTTCTTCACAGAACCTAAAACTCCATGTTTGGATGACCGTTACCTCAAACACCTATTTGTGACCATCTTTAGGTTTTATCAGCACAATTTGGTCAGTTTATTTCCTTTAAAATATCAAATTTTTCAAGTCTCTCATCTTTGACAGTGTTATATTTTATAGGATTACACCTCTAAGCAATCACATATATTCAAGGTTAAAGATTAGTTTAAAATAACACTAAAATAACTTTAAGTTATGTAAATTGCTCCCAGAAAATTATTTGCTGTCACTTAAGCTCTAATCCTATGGCATCAAATTTATCTTTATAGATAAAAGATGTCTACAACAAAAAATTGAAAAACCCTATCATGAATGGTGCAAAGGAAGTTCTTAAAACTCAGGTAATTATAGAGGACTGATGTTTTAGAAAACTTAATTCATGTTTAGGTTGTTAAATAAACTATGGGCTATGGAAAATGTGTCACATTTAGATAACAGATATTATTTCTTTTATTTAATATTGACATGCAATATTTTTGTTATAGTTTTTGCTAATCCAAGTTTATAAATGGACACATATATTGGCCTTATAAGTCTTTGAATAAGAAATATTCTATATGGAGACAGAAAATGTTTGTGTCTGATTGTTAGTCTGTGAATGTTTTGTCAGTTCACCAAACTGTTCTGTTCTTGTCAGTTCACCAAACTGTTCTGTTCTTGTCAGTTCACCAAACTGTTCTGTTCTTGTCAGTTCACCAAACTGTTCTTGTCAGTTCACCAAACTTTTCTATTCTTGTCAGTTCACCAAACTGTTCTATTCTTGTCAGTTCACCAAACTGTTCTGTTCTTGTCAGTTCACCAGACTTTTCTTGTCAGTTCACCAAACTGTTCTGTTCTTGTCAGTTCACCAGACTTTTCTTGTCAGTTCACCAAACTGTTCTTGTCAGTTCACCAAACTGTTCTTGTCAGTTCACCAAACTGTTCTGTTCTTGTCAGTTCACCCGACTGTTCTTGTGTCTGATGTCAACAAAAGTGGACTTTGACATAAGAGCTTATACCTTGGCCTTCATCGTAACAGAGCCACTGGGCACAGACGCACTGAGAGCTGTCATTGCTGATAAACAAGTTGTATGTTGCCTCATATTTTAATACATTTTATAAATGATTTGGCCACATGATAGATACACGAAAACAGTGACAATTTTTAAAATTTAAATTTGCAAAGTAAAGTAAATGATTGATTTCCATGTAATCCTTGTAAGGAGTTCATCTTAGAATCATTCATTTCCTTGTAATCATTGTAGGGTGTTGAACTCAGCTTCTACTTGTATAATCTCCTGGCCATTTGGAAGGACTGGTTGAATCCTGCCCAAAGGGAAAATGGTTTCTCCCTCATGCAGATCCTTAGGGGCGCTGGCTACACCGTCAACTCACCTGACCAGGTGTTGACCCAGGCACAAGTCAACAGTCTTATGGAGGTAAGCTATCAGAAGGTTAAGGCTGTCTCAATCAATAATGTAGACCACACTACTTTATCAACTTGAGTCAGTCATGGTATATCAGTCAACATATATGAATTGTTCTCTCATCGTAGCAAGCCTTGCCATCATTTCATGTTTCAATCTCTCCCCAGCATTCTCTCCAGTTATGCGCCTCATTTAGATAAAATTATCAATTTAAAAAATTAGCACGCACTACCATGCTATCTTGAAACCTACATTAATTTTTTTTATTAGAAGATGTTTTATTTGGTTTGGAATTAAAAGACAAAGAATGCCCTTCACAGATAATACAGTGTCATGTTTTTAATTTTGTAAAATAATGTGATTTTAAATAAGGAACTAATATTGAATCCAAAATGTTTTACTTTTTTTTTTTTTACTTCTAAACAACATCTATTGGAAAGCACACTAAAAATCAATTTTAGATTAATAACTAAGAAAAGAAACGTAACAAGCTGATTTAAATGAATCGACATACCAATTGTCAGTTTTGTTAAAAATATCTTTAAACATCCACAATGTGATAGTTGATCTGGAGAAAGAGAGTTAATACTTGGTCATTTATTTTTTCAATTAAGAATGTTGGATTAGTATTAATTTTACTTATACCTGTACAGCATCAAAGTTCCTTAAACTAACTTACTGCAAAAAATGTATTCATAATTGGTGCAAACAAATTTTTTTATATTTTATGCGGTCATTGTCATGTCTTTGTGCAAACTGTGAACTGCTTTAAATCAAACACTGTTTGTATTTCAGGACAAAAAGGTGATAGAAGCCAGATATCTTAAAGACTACACAATGTGGGTCCAGAAAAGACAACTGGGTACTGTCAGGTAAATTGATAGGATTTAACTCCCTTTCCTTGGCTGTCAAGTAATTCTTGAATGTCATGGCTTGGTTGATGTCAAGGAGTACTACTGATTTATATAGTCTGGGTTTATATTGTAATTAAAACTATTTCTTTAATTATGCAGTATTGCCATCGATTTAAGGAAGAAAAAATGAATTGAAAATTACCAGGATAATTTTAATAATAATAATAATAATAAATTGATAACTTATATAGCGCTTTATCCCAGCAAGGAGCCGGGCTCACGGCGCTTTACATGGAGATAATAACACATATATTAATTAAATAAACAATCATGTCATACTAACTACATAAATGACATTACGTTATAAATTAGCTACGTTAATCATTGAAAGAAATGTTTCATTAATTTTGAAAATAAATTTTGAAAAGATGTGTCTAAAGTGCAGTCTTGAAGGACTTAGCAATTGAAATACTACGGATGTGTAATGGTAGAGAACTCCATTGTTTGGCTTCACAAAAATAGAATGAGAATCTTCTATAAGTCCATTAGTTCCCAAGACCTTCTCTAACAATGACCTTGTTTTAAGTCATTCATTTGGTATTTCCGACAGGGTTTTCCTTGTTATTTAAGTGACATGCTTGTCTTCAGATTTTGTTTTGATGAGAAGATTTCCTCCTGTCAGAATCAGCCAGAAGTTTGAGTCAGTGTGCCGTCGTATCACAGAGCAGGCCATGACGGTCAACCAGGACGTCAACCGCTTACAGATAGAGGAAAGGAAGAAGCTGGTGATACACATCAAGAAGGCAATGACCACACAGATACAGCTCAAGAAACAATGGCAGGAGCTGGTGCAGACGTTAACACATGAAAGGTTCAACTCAATCAGCACTCTTCTAGCAGACATCCAAATCATTTTTAAAATACCATATCTTTATATGCCTTCCAATAAATGGTGGTGTAGTGCCCCATATCTTTATATATATGCCTTCCAATAAATGGTGGTGTAGTGCCCCATATCTTTATATATATGACTTCCAATAAATGGTGGTGTATTGCCCCATATCTTTATATGCCTTCCCATAAATGGTGGTGTAGTGCCCCATAACTTTATATGCCTTCCAATAAATGGTGGTGTAGTGCCCCATATCTTTATATATATGTCTTCCAATAAATGGTGGTGTAGTGCCCCATATCTTTATATATATGCCTTCCCATAAATGGTGGTGTAGTGCCCCATATCTTTATATATATGCCTTCCAATAAATGGTGGTGTAGTGCCCCATATCTCTATATGCCTTCACATAAATGGTGGTGTAGTGCCCCATATCTTTATATATATGCCTTCCAATAAATGGTGGTGTAGTGCCCCATATTTTTATATGACTTCCAATAAATGGTGGTTTATTGCCCCATATCTTTATATGACTTCCCATAAATGGCGGTGTAGTGCCCCATATCTTTATATATATGCCTTCCAATAAATGGTGGTGTAGTGCCCCATATCTTTATATGACTTCCAATAAATGGTGGTGTAGTGCCCCATATTTTTATATGACTTCCCATAAATGGTGGTGTAGTGCCCCATATCTTATATGACTTCCAATAAATGGTGGTGTATTGCCCCATATCTTTATATGCCTTCCAATAAATGGTGGTGTAGTGCCCCATATCTTTATATATATGCCTGCCAATAAATGGTGGTGTATTGCCCCATATCTTTATATATATGCCTTCCAATAAATGGTGGTGTAGTGCCCCATATCTTTATAGATATGCCTTCCAATAAATGGTGGTGTAGTGCCCCATATCTTTATATATATGCCTGCCAATAAATGGTGGTGTAGTGCCCCATATCTTTATGTGCCTTCCAATAAATGGTGGTGTAGTGCCCCATATCTTTATATATATGCCTTCCAATAAATGGTGGTGTAGTGCCCCATATCTTTATATGACTTCCAATAAATGGTGGTGTAGTGCCCCATATTTTTATATGACTTCCCATAAATGGTTGTGTAGTGCCCCATATCTTATATGCCTTCCAATAAATGGTGGTGTAGTGCCCCATATCTTTATATATATGCCTTCCAATAAATGGTGGTGTAGTGCCCCATATCTTTATATATATGCCTTCCAATAAATGGTGGTCTATTGCCCCATATTGTTACAAATGTTTATCTGTTTGCATGGCCAGGAGTTAAAACTCTTTTTTTTTCTTGACCACAGAGGTCTATGGTATCATCAGGCCTCTTACCCTCAGTCCTGGCAACTTGACCCCACAGAGGGACCTGGCAGAGTGCGTAAAAGATTACAGCGTTGTCACCTGGGAATAAATCAAAAGTTCATGAAGCCAGAACATCAGTGGAAACTAGGTGAACATTTGCTCTGATTATCCTTCATCAACATTTGGCTTTTAGATAGGTCTTAGTTTTAAGATAATCTTTTGGTGGACTGTGTGACAGTTATGTTTTTTGGACTGTGTGACAGATATGTTTCGTGGACTGTGTGACAGTTATGTTTGGTGGACTGTGTGACAGTTATGTTTGGTGGACTGTGTGACAGTTATGTTTGGTGGACTGTGTGACAGTTATGTTTTTTGGACTGTGTGACAGATATGTTTGGTGGACTGTGTGACAGTTATGTTTGGTGGACTGTGTGACAGTTATGTTTGGTGGACTGTGTGACAGTTATGTTTGGTGGACTGTGTGACAGTTATGTTTGGTCAAATGTGTAGCAGTTATGTTTGGTGTAGTTGAAAACCCAATACTTTGGTTCAATGCGTTTGCTACAAACAGAACATGAGAGTAATTAGGTTAGAGTAGTAAAATAGTAAAGATAGAAACACAAAATTTATGGGTTAGTTAGAAATCAATTAAAATAATGCAGCTGTTATTTGTTTCTACACTTCAGTACATCTGTCTCTACCTAAACTAGGTCTTAATTTGAATTATTTATTTGCTTATGTACAGAGTCTGAAAGCAAAGACCCACCGTTGCTGTATGAACCTTTTATATGTTTTTATACAGAGTCTGAAAGCAAAGACCCACCGTTGCTGTATGAACTATTTATATGTTTTTATACAGAGTTTATACAGAGTCTGAAAGCAAAGACCCACCGTTGCTGTATGAACTATTTATATGTTTTTATACAGAGTCTGAAAGCAAAGACCCACCATTGCTGTATTTGTTTGAAGATGACCATCAGATGTCTGACTCAGCAGCTCTTATCTACAGATTATATACCAATGAAAAAATACAGTAAGGTTTTCATATCTACATCTTTTAATTTTAAACAGTCCTAAGTCTTTTAATTAATGACAAAGTGAAGTAAACATTTTTTTAAAGCAAAAGTGCTATATATCTATTTATATATACACATATAAATATATAAGCATTTTCTCTTAAAACATAGTGTAAAGTTTCTAATATCACAAGGCCTGGAATTTTTCTTTTGGTAAATAAGCTGGTTCCTTAGAAAATTGTATGGACAGGGGAACTACATGTCTGTATAATGTAGGCTGGCAACAGAAGTATAACATTTCATGCCTAAATTGTCATTGTAAACGACCTATTAGTTGTATTACCACCCAAAACTGTATGTCCCATTTTTGCTAGGAATTGAACTCTGTCTGCAAGCTTGGCATTGACTCAGTTTGTACCACTGAGCCATCTAGCAGTCAGCAAATAGATTCATAGAGTTAGATTTCAAATTTGTCAGTAAGAAAATGTGATTGTTTTAAAACTTGATTCTATTGCATTGTGTTACAGACATACCTGCAGATGCACAGCTGTTTCTCCTGCGAGTGAGAGCAAAGGGGAACTACTTGTGGGTCAGTGCATTATTCCCCCTTATAGTGGCAACTTATCTTAGAATTACCGCGCAGCAAATTTTGTCAAATTGTCCATGAAAAATGGAAGCTGTGCAACTTTGCTCATGAGTTTTTTAAATGTACACTTGGACCAACGAACCTTAGAGGGAACAATGCCTACCACATGTTAATATCAATTTAAATCAAATCTACTTCAGGTGAAATGTGTATTTTCTTTGTGGCTGATGGAGCCATCACTGGAACTAACTACACTCAGTTGTTGCTAGGCAACCTTGACCAGCTGTCCATCACCTGGCCACACACAGATATTAGAGAACTTCACAAGCGTTGGTACCAGCTCCAAGATGTTGGCTTGGAGATTTTCCTCATCAGTGGCCGCACATGTCTATTGGCCTTCCAATCTATGCAGGTGAGTTAAATGGACATAGGTCTATTGGCCTTCCAATCTATGCTGGTGAGTTAAATGGACATAGGTCTATTGGCCTTCCAGTCTATGCAGGTGAGTTAAATGGACATAGGTCTATTGGCCGTCCAGTCTATGCTGGTGAGTTAAATGGACATAGGTCTATTGGCCTTCCAGTCTATGCCAGTCTATGCTGGTGAGTTAAATGGACATAGGTCTATTGGCCTTCCAGTCTATGCTGGTGAGTTAAATGGACATAGGTCTATTGGACTTCCAGTCTATGCTGGTGAGTTAAATGGACATTGGTCTATTGGCCTTCCAGTCTATGCTGGTGAGTTAAATGGACATAGGTCTATTGGCCTTTCAGTCTATGCTGGTGAGTTAAATGGACATTTGCCTTTAAGTTTTTCCAGCTGAGTTAACTCATTAGCTCCTGATGGGACTAAATGCATCTTTATAGAGGTCCATACAGATGCGTCCGTTCACATAGTGACACTCTCGCATTTTGTTTGTCCTAATGTTAAATAGAAAGGTTCACTAAAACTAAACCTATTGGGATCTGATCATCACCCTGTATACTATTTGTCCTAATGTTATATAGAAAGGTTCACTAAAACATACCTACTGGGGTCTGACCATCGCCCTGTATACTATTTGTCCTAATGTTATATAGAAAGGTTCACTAAAACTTACCTACTGGGATCTGACCATCACCCTGTACACTATTTGTCCTAATGTTATATAGAAAGGTTCACTAAAACTTACCTACTGCGATCTGACCATCACCCTTATATTGTTTGTCCTAATGTGTAGTTTCTTAAGCCATTATTATTGTTTGACAGGAAAGAGATGAGCTCTACACTATCCTACGCAACACACTTGAACTGCCAAACCTTGTCGCGGCAGAGACACTCCAAGCCATTCAGCAAAGTTGGCTGGCAGGGGAAGTCACCAACTACGACTACCTCATGCACCTCAACAAGTTGTCAGGGAGAAGCTACACAGATTTAATGCAGTACCCGGTGTTCCCCTTCATCCTCAGGGACTATCAGAGCAACCAGTTGAACCTGGAGAGTCCACAAGTGTACAGGTCAGTATAACAGTAGGGTCATCTCTAAACCTGTCCCAGGTCAGTATAACAGTAGGGTCATCTCTAAACCCGTCCCAGTTCTGTATAACAGTAGGGTCATCTCTAAACCTGTCCCAGTTCTGTATAACAGTAGGGTCATCTCTAAACCTGTCCAAGGTCAGTATAACAGTATAGCCATTTTTAAACCTGTCCCAGATCAGTACAACAGTAGGGTCATCTCTAAACCTGTCCCAGGTCAGTATAACAGTAGGGTCATCTCTAAACCTGTCCCAGGTCAGTACAACAGTAGGGTCATCTCTAAACCTGTCCCAGGTCAGTATAACAGTAGGGTCATCTCTAAACCTGTCCCAGGTCAGTATAACAGTAGGGTAATCTCTAAACCTGTCCCAGGTCAGTATAACAGTAGGGTCATCTCTAAACCTGTCCCAGGTCAGTATAACAGTATAGCCATTTTTAAACCTGTCCCAGGTCAGTACAACAGTAGGGTCATCTATAAACCTGTCCCAGGTCAGTATAACAGTAGGGTAATCTCTAAACCTGTCCCAGGTCAGTATAACAGTATAGCCATTTTTAAACCTGTCCCAGATCAGTATAACAGTAGGGTCATCTCTAAACCTGTCCCAGGTCAGTATAACAGTAGGGTAATCTCTAAACCTGTCCCAGATCAGTACAACAGTAGGGTCATCTCTAAACCTGTCCAAGGTCAGTATAACAGTATAGCCATTTTTAAACCTGTCCCAGGTACTGTTGACCAATGGATTAGTTCAATGCAAATTGAGAACCGTTCTGTTTAAATATTTTTCCCATCTCTAATAACTTCCTGGCAGAGAGCCAAGAAAATTACTTTTTACTCTGAAATTTGTTTCAGAAATCTAAAAAAACCAATCGCTATCCAGGACAAGTCAAAAGAACAGAGATACAAAGATAACTTTGAGGTAAAGATATAATATATAATATTTTTATTAGCTTTAGCTCCTTGGTAAAAGTAAATAAAAACTATGTAATGATATAGTCCTTAATTACATTTATATGAACTAAAGAAAAAACAATGTAATGATATAGTCCTTAATTAAATTTATATGAACTAAAGTAAAAACAATGTAATGATATAGTCCTTAATTACATTTATATGAACTATAGTAAAAATAAATGTAATGATATAGTCCTTAATTACATTTATATGAACTATAGTAAAAACAATGTAATGATATAGTCCTTAATTACATTTATATGAACTAAAGTAATAATTCAATGTAATGATATAGTCCTTAATTACATTTATATGAACTAAAATAAAAATACAATGTAATGATATAGTCCTTAATTACATTTATATGAACTAGTAAAAATACAATGTAATGATATAGTCCTTAATTACATTTATATGAACTATAGTAAAAATACAATGTAATGATATAGTCCTTAATTACATTTATGTGAACTATAGTAAAAACAATGTAATGATATAGTCCTTAATTAAATTTACATGAACTAAACCAAATCCAATGACTATTGCTATATAAACAAAGGTTTTAGTTCTTCCAGTAAGCTAAGTGTCTCATACACACACAAATTTCATTATTCTTTTTTTTTTTCTGTTGATTTATTTTTGTGATTCTGCCTATTATAATTGGAATGAAAACTAATCTACACAAAACTGAAAGTCTAACAACTTTTCCTAATGTTGGTCATAAATTTTTGCCACTCTCCTGATGTTGCTAACAACTGTCACTCCTCTCTTGTTGCTATCAACTTACGGTCACTCCCCCATTGTTGCTATCAACTTATGGTTACTCCCCTATTGTTGCTAACAACTTACGGTCACTCCCCTATTGTTGCTAACAATTTTCTGCCACTCCCCTATTGTTGCTAACAACTTACGGTCACTCCCCTATTGTTGCTAACAACTTACGGTCACTCCCCTATTGTTGCTAACAACTTACGGTCACTCCCCTATTGTTGCTAACAATTTTCTGCCACTCCCCTATTTTTGATAACAATTTTCTTCCACTCCCCTATTGTTGCTAACAATTTTCTGCCACTCCCCTATTGTTGCTATCAACTTACGGTCACTCCCCTATTGTTGCTAACAACTTACCGCCACTCCCCTATTGTTGCTAACAACTTACCGTCACTCCCCCATTGTTGCTATCAACTTATGGTTACTCCCCTATTGTTGCTAACAACTTACCGTCACTCCCCTATTGTTGCTATCAACTTACGGTCACTCCCCTATTGTTGCTAACAACTTACAGTCACTCCCCTATTGTTGCTAACAATTTTCTGCCACTCCCCTATTGTTGCTAACAACTTACAGTCAATCCTATTGTTGCTAACAACTAACCGTCACTCCCCTATTGTTGCTAACAGTTCCTGTGCCAAGAGGCCAGCCGTCCAGACTCTGACCATGAGATGATGAGAGTTGCTCCCTTCCACTATGGCAGTCATTACTCCAACAGTGGCACCGTTCTCCACTACATGGTTCGAATGCCACCGTTCACTAGAATGTTTCTCACCTTCCAAGGTACACAGCTGGATGGTCATTATGTAACAGTGTTATGTGTCAATATGTAACACTGTTATGTGTCAATATGTAACAATGTTATGTGTCAATATGTAACACTGTTATGTGTAAATATGTACCTATGTTATATGTCAGTATGTAACGCTGTTGTATAATATGTAATACTGTTATGTGTCATTATTGACCAATCTTATATATCATTATGAGTTTAAAATATGGAAATATTATTAATTGACAGATTTTTAATGAACAATTTTGTTTGAATAGCAACTAATGAGAACATTTTGGGTTCATGGTTGGGTTTGAAGGGTGGGTGGTTCTTGTCTATGTTAATTAAATAATTTTAAAAGTTGATGTTAAACATTGCAGACAGCAGTTTTGACATTCCAGACCGGACATTCCACAGTATGGGAACATCCTGGAGGCTGTCCAGTTTTGAGTCCAGTACAGATGTCAAGGAACTCATACCAGAGTTCTTCTTTTTTCCTGAATTTCTCATCAATAGTGAAGGTGATTATAGTGATAGGTTTAAACAGAAATATGTGCATGAGGGATGATGTTTAATGGTGAAATAGTTAAACAATTTGATGCACAATGATATTGATATTAATGAACAAATAAGCTTAAAATAATTAAAAACTGGTTTTTATTATATAAAAAAAAATAATTTTCAAGAACATTTCTTTGGTGTTTTAAAGGCATCAAAACAATCAAATTTGATGAATTGAAAATAAAAATAATTTTAAGTAAGTAACAAACCAGAGATGCATAAATACAATGTATTTGTTAGGTTTTTCTTTTATAAACATCTTGCTTGTCTTCTTGAAGGATTTGACTTTGGCCAACGACAGAATGGAGAGTCTGTCAATGATGTCAACCTTCCTCCCTGGTCCTTGGGTGACCCTCGGCTTTTTGTCCTCATTCATAGGCAGGCCTTAGAGTCAGCACATGTGACTTCACACCTCAACCATTGGCTGGACCTGGTCTTTGGATACAAGCAGCAGGGGGAGGAGGCGGTCAAGGCCATTAATGTATTTCATCCATCTGTAAGACTTTTGTCTTGTTACTGGACTCATTGGATTACTGGAGTATTTTAACTGGTTCCAGGAGTCATTTGATTAATTCATTGGTTTCAAGAGAACTAGATAAAAATAAAGTTTATTTTACTATTTTTATTAATAATGATCAATAAGCTATCTAGAATATTACTCTTAAAAGTCGCATAAGGTTTTCAATTATCTTCCGCCTTATTCCCGTAAGGATTTCCCATATTGCAATCAACTATTGTCATACTGACTTCATTTTTTAGGCTAAGAATGGTTATTTTACACATCCAAAAGATCGTACTGAGTTTAAAACAATATTTACCTGTAGTTTAGTACTATTATTATAGTAATAAAGTAAAGTATAGCAAAAACGTATCTTCAAAAAAAAAACCTGTAAAAACTACCAAAAAACATCACGAATCATTGATAACACTAGCGCGGGCAATGGCCGCCATTGCCGGAAGTCGAATACATCATTTTTCAAGCATTGAAGAGTTTTTACTTTCCGAGATCTCATTTCTAACGAGAGTGGTATCTAGGGATGCTTTAGGGTGCTTTGGGGAAAATGGGCAGGGATGCATGACAATGCTTTGCGACTTTAAGAGTTAATAAAATGATATTTAATATATGCCAGGTACATGTCAGTCAGAACATTAATAAGAATTATTGCAAATGTTTTTAATAATGGTTTATTTTATTTTAAGAAATCTGAATCATCCTTTTTTATAAACGCTTTAATTTATATCAACAAATAATTTGACCCGTAGCTGTTGCTGAAATCTGTATGTTTTATCCATAGACTTATTTTGGTGTTGATGCCAGTGGCATCCGAGACCCACTTAAACGACAGGCTCTGATAACAATGATTAAAACCTATGGACAGACTCCCAAACAACTGTTCCGTACACCACACAAGGCAGTGCAGTCTCAAGGCACTTCTCTTCATAGTGTCAGCAGCACAGACTATAGACAATTTTATGTGGTGAGTGGTTTAGGGAACTATAGACAAGTGTATGTGGTGAGTGGTTTAGGGAACTATAGACAAGTGTATGTGGTGAGTGGTTTAGGGAAGTATAGACAAGTGTATGTGGTGAGTGGTTTAGGGAAATATTATGTGGTGAGTGGTTTAGGGAAGTATAGACAAGTGTATGTGGTGAGTGGTTTAGGGAAATATTATGTGGTGAGTGGTTTAGGGAACTATAGACAAGTGTATGTGGTGAGTGGTTTAGGGAACTATAGACAAGTGTATGTGGTGAGTGGTTTAGGGAACTATAGACAAGTGTATGTGGTGAGTGGTTTAGGGAACTATAGACAAGTGTATGTGGTTAGTGGTTTAGGGAACTATAGACAAGTGTATGTGGTGAGTGGTTTAGGGAACTATAGACAAGTGTATGTGGTGAGTGGTTTAGGGAACTATAGACAAGCATATGTGGTGAGTGGTTTAGGGAACTATAGACAAGCATATGTGGTGAGTGGTTTAGAGAACTATAGACAAGTGTATGTGGTGAGTGGTTTAGGGAACTATAGACAAGCATATGTGGTGAGTGGTTTAGGGAACTATAGACAAGTGTATGTGGTGAGTGGTTTAGGGAAGTATAGACACAGTGGCGTAGCTAGACCTTTTGCCATCCAAGGCGGTCTCCAACTTGCCGCCCTTTCTATGTTCATAGTGTCGTGGTTTTTATAAATTAATAAAACAGAAATTAATAATTGTAATAAAACAAAGTAAAGGTTGTGAACATTTTTACCATTGTATGCCATATTTAGGTAAGCAGCAATAAGGGGGGCCAAATAAGATGTTATACCTATAAATACATATTTTTTACAAATACAAGATACTTTTTTTACAGGTTACATGAGACAAACATATTCCAAATTTACACAACAAATGTTCATCATTATGCAAACTTGGAAAAAGTAAAATCGCGTTTTATCTTTCTTGTCAAAAATGGTATTGAAACTGTTTAAACATTACATTTAGGCGTAATATTTTTAATGAAACACACACATTTTGTTTCTGCTACTTAATGCATAAAAAAACCCAATAAAACCTTTAATAATTTTTAATAAATTATTTTAGAATAATTTTCTGAAAACTGAAAGAGTAATATATTTTACTAATTGCATGTTAAACACAATATTTGAACCACCATGCCATGTAGGTACTTGTTCGTGTATCATTCTGTGCATGTTGAAAATCCATGCAATAACTGTCCCAGTGATATTAATAGTATATTCTGTCCAGTGGTGTTTTCGTTCTTTATGTTCTCTTATAAAAGCATCACCTGTAACGAGTACCACTTAATTTTAAACAAAATCTATACAAGTTTTTAGCGATTTAAATTTCCCTACGGTTATGATTTAGTTATAACAATTATTATGTCATCAAAAAAATGTTTTAAGAATCTGTTAATTACGACTCAAAAGTACGAATATTTAATTTTTACCCAGGTTTTCCCCCTTCCAAAGAAAAAGGGGGGTTGTCTGAAATAGCTGTTCTTTTCAAATGCCTCCAAATGCCGCTCCCTAAATGTGTGCCCCCAGGTGTGGACGGCCCACCCCACCCCCTTCTGCCACTAGCTACGCCACTGTATAGACAAGCGCATCCAGAATAGTTTAGTGAAGTATAGACAAGATTCAGATGTAAATATAGGGGATTAACTGATTTTATAATTGAAATACACTGAAAAAGTCATGTAGTTTAATTAATTGTGGATGGATCTGCAATATACAAGCTAATCAATTTTAGTCTTGGTGACATAATCCAGACAACACATTTTGAAATATACAATGTTTATTTTATTTGATATTAAATGTTACATGTAGCTTTATAATCTTTCTAAAGCCCCGACCTGTACGAAGTGTGAAAGGCCTGAAGTGGGGCAACTACTTGGGCTCACTAGACTTGGGCCCCCCATTGTCCAGGGATTTGGTCAATGTTGCCCCCAAAGTGATTACAAAACTGGTGGCTCTACCTGTTGGTCCTGTATTTGGAGTGGAAAGAAATGCCAATATTCTGTTACTTCATGGCAAGAAAAGAGGTATTTTAACTACATTTTCTCTGTAATTTCCAATCAATATCTCTGTAAAGACTTTTCTGTTACACTTAGTTCTTAATTAATTAGGCTTAACTTTATATAACAAATGAAACTAAGTTCAAGGTCCCAACCAAATGTTATGGAGAACAAAGAGGTGTGTGGGGGGGAGGGGTTGAAATATTATGGTGGTCTTATCTTAGATATACAGACGCTCCTTCTATGCAGAAGATAATTGCGTCCACAGACCATGAGAGATGATCTGTTGGCAAATGATGCAGCGGTCACAGGCCACGGCTATAGGGGTTCCACGCATTGCCCCAGCCGCCTAACTATTGTCTAGTTAGGTACCCATTCGGAGCTGGGTGACTCGGGGACTCCTCAGGCCGCGAGAACAAATCCTCACCTTCGTGTGGATTTGAACCCGTGACCATCGGTATGACAGTCGAGAGCGCTACCTCTCGACCACCACGTCCCGGTCTAAGGTTTAACAAATTAATATCATAAAAAAACAAAAATGTCTCATTACCACTGAACATTGGTGTCAACTTAAAATGATTGGTTAAAATTCTAGAAGTTTTAGAGGAAGCTTGTTGTATAAAACTTTGAACTACTTTAAGTATAGACATTTATTTATGAAATGGAGATGAAATGGTTCCTGTAGATTTATTGATATAATAAAGGGTATTGGTCTACTAATACATGAGTGTAAGCTAGGTTTATTGATATAATGAAGAACATTGAGTGTAAGCTAGGTTTATTGATATAATGAAGAACATTGAGTGTAAGCTAGGTTTATTGATATAATGAAAGGCATTATATTCTAATGCAAGTACATGAGTGTAGGCTTGGTTTATTGATATAACAAAGGCTATTACTATCCTAATACAAGTACATGAGTGTAGGCTTGGTTTATTGATATAACAAAGGCTATTACTATCCTAATACAAGTACATGAGTGTAGGCTTGGTTTATTGATATAACAAAGGCTATTACTATCCTAATACAAGTACATGATTGTAAGCTTGGTTTGTTGATATAACAAAGGCTATTACTATCCTAATACAAGTACATGAGTGTAGGCTTGGTTTATTGATATAACAAAGGCTATTACTATCCTAATACAAGTACATGAGTGTAGGCTTGGTTTATTGATATAACAAAGGCTATTACTATCCTGATACAAGTACATGAGTGTAGGCTTGGTTTATTGATATAACAAAGGCTATTACTATCCTCATACAAGTACATGATTGTAGGCTTGGTTTATTGATATAACAAAGGCTATTACTATCTAATACAAGTACATGAGTGTAAGCTTGGTTTGTTGATAAAATGAAGAACATTGAGTGTAAGTCTTGCTGTAGCTGTTGTAGGCAGTAATTAATAAAGACTGTGCTACTCCGCTAGACATGGCAGTGAAGACAGCAGATGTTATGTGGGCTGGTATTATAACATGGGGCTATCATGACAACATCATTCGTATCAGCAGCTCCAATGATAAACCTCTCATTAACTTCATGCCCCACAAGTCTTTAGGGAAGGTGAGTCTCACATTTTATACAGACTTGAATGTAAACAAAGACACAATACCACCAACGTTGTATGTTAACAAAGACACAATACCACCAACATTGTATGTTAACAAAGACAC
>MUZC01000762.1:144763-178105 GCA_002072015.1 Radix auricularia | reverse complement strand
CAGTTGTGGCGCACCTATCTATGTTTTGGTGGCACACGGCCACACTAATAAAAAAATTTTTTTTAATGTTTTGCGCTGTGTGTGGTCAAATAAAGATTTCATCTCTTTTAAATTGATTTTTTTCAATGTTACGTCCTTTTTTAAAAAAAGAAAAACAAACTTATT
Source organism: Radix auricularia (assembly GCA_002072015.1). Lineage (NCBI taxonomy): Eukaryota > Metazoa > Mollusca > Gastropoda > Lymnaeidae > Radix > Radix auricularia. The sequence continues at coordinate 177,940 of MUZC01000762.1, read as the reverse complement.
TCTTGCTCTTTTTCTGCAGCTGGTTAAATTGAAAAGATTCCCTGGATCAGACAGGTCAGGTTTTTTTTTATAATTTAAAAACATTTTTAATTTTTTTTTTTTATTTAAACTGGCCAGAAAAGACTTGCGGTGATGTCAGATGTAGAGAAGATTCAAGAGGTCCATAGGGCTAGTTACACGATTTAAGGCGAAAGACTGTGTTAGTGAGTTAACGTTCTTAGTTAAGAGGCTGGTATAGGGGCGGGGTGTAGGGGAGAGAATTGAAGGGACTGGACAATGCCTTTAAGATATAATATGGTAATGTTATTTTATCTGTTGGTCAGTCAATGGGTCAGAGAGGATATAATATGGTAATGTTATTTTATCTCTTGGTCAGTCAATGGGTCAGATATGATATAATATGGTAATGTTATTTTATCTGTTGGTCAGTCAATGGGTCAGAGAGGATATAATATGGTAATGTTATTTTATCTGTTGGTCAGTCAATGGGTCAGAGAGGATCCGTTTAGATGACATAGAGCTGCATTAGCACATGGAGATAGAGTTCATATTAGGTTTACTATGATGGTTTGTTGTGACGGTGTGCTAAGATGATGTGCTTTGATGGTGTGCTAAGATGGTGTGCTTTGTATGTGTGCTAAGATGGTGTGCTAAGATGGTGTGCTAAGATGGTGTGCTAAGATGTTATGATATAATGGTTTGATATGATGGTGTGCTAAGATAGTGTGCTATGATGGTGTGCTAAGATGGTGTGCTATGATGATGTGCTATGATGGTTTGTTAAGAGGGTGTGCTATGATGGCGTGCTAAGATGGTGTCCCAAGATGGTTTGATATGATGTTGTGCTAAGATAGTGTGCTGAAATGGTGTTATATGATGGTGTGCTAAAATGGTGTGATATGATGGTGTGATAGGATGGTGTGATATGATGGTGTGCTAAGATGGTGTGCTATAATGTACAGATATGATGGTGTGTTATGATGGACAGATATGATGGTGTGCTATGATGGTGTGATATGATGGTGTGTTCAGATGGTGTGATACGATGGTGTGCTATATTGATGTACTTTTATGATGTCCAATATTTGTAAGGTATTTCATCTTTCTTTACCTTTCATTCCGTTTAATTTAACATATTCGTTCATTTCTCTAATACTTTAGATTTCCTCGACTCAAGCTCACATTTTCTCTATTCCAGACTCACAAGTACTAAATAGCAAACACGAGACAACCGCGACTGACTGAAATGGTTAACGTTTGAGTACCCTCCCTTGGTTCACCTCCCACAAACGTCCGACCTTTTTTTATGACCTAATTCTCAGGCACATAAAAAAATCCCCTTACAGCGCTCCCATGAACTAAGGTTTTGTTACTTGTCACAATTCGGCAAATGTCACGAATGTCACGGGACCACGTGGCCCTTGAACTTGTCACACCGCCGCACCGACAGACGCACAGATGTTCTCGTATTTCATTATCAGCCCCTGACGCTCGCCCCCCCCCCTCTCCAAGTCCATCATCACCACTCCGACTTAACCTTATAGGACCGTTGAACACGTCATAAAGGTGTCGCTACCTTGAAAGTGGTGGGTGAGGGGTGGGGGGTTGGAGTGCTGGCACCGTAACCTCGTTTATCTCATCAGCTGTTACAATAAATCAGTGTTGTTACATTACATCAGTGTTGTTACATTACATCAATATTGTTACCATACATCAATGGTGTTACAAAACGTCATTGTTAAAGTGGGCGGGTAGGGCGGCACTGTAATCAGCATCGGGAACAAGAGCTGCTCTTACCTCTCAGTTAACCAATACAGTCTGTTAATTTCAATCGGTAGTGGATGACATCATAGGGTACAATGATAAATTAAAAAGTTATTTTTTTTAAACAGGTAATTTAATATGTCTGGTTTGTCTTTGTATGTTTTAGCGCAGAGTGCAGACTCTTCTAATCAGACCGATACACACAATAAAAGTTTTAACGTACCCAAAGTTTTTATTTTTAGTTGTAAGTCAATGCACCCCACACAGCAATCAGGCGTACGACACACATCAATCAGATGTACCACACACAGCAAACAGATGTACCCATCACAGCAATCATATGTACCCCACACAGCAATCAACTGTACCCCACACAGCAATCAACTGTACCCCACACAGCAATCAACTGTACCCCACACAGCAATCAACTGTACCCCACACAGCAATCAGATGTACCCCACACAGCAATCGGCTGTACCCCACACAGCAATCAGATGTACCCCACACAGCAATCAGATGTACCCCACACAGCAATCAGATGCACCCCACACAGCAATCAGACGTACCCCACACACCAATCAGATGTACCCCACACACCAATCAGATGTACCCCACACAGCAATTGGCTGTACCTCACACAGCAATCGGCTGTACCACACAGCAATCGGCTGTACCACACAGCAATCGGCTGTACCACACAGCAATCAACCGTACCCATCTGTAAGTCCACTTGCCCTCAGCTACACCCCCCCCCCCCCCCCCGCACACTATGACCGTTTAATTTCCTGTTGGTACAACTCTACCACTCTGATGGCCTATGTCCTTTAACAGTCACTGCGGACATCTCTGCACCCCGTAGGCTTTACGTGGCAACCTGCCATGTCAGTGGGTTGTAGGAACTGTTTGATGTCAGTGGGTTGTAGGAACTGTTTGATGTCAGTGGGTTGTAGGAACTGTTTGATGTCAGCGGGTTGGAGGAACTGGTTGATGTCAGTGGGTTGTAGGAACTGGTTGATGTCAGCGTGTTGTAGGAACTGTTTGATGTCAGTGGGTTGTAGGAACTGTTTAATGTCAGCGGGTTGGAGGAACTGGTTGATATCAGTGGGTTGTAGGAACTGGTTGATGTCAGTGGGTTGTAGGAACTGGTTGATGTCAGCGTGTTGGAGGAACTGGTTGATGTCAGCGGGTTGTAGGAACTGGTTGATGTCAGTGGGTTGTAGGAACTGGTTGATGTCAGTGGGTTGTAGGAACTGGTTGATGTCAGCGGGATGGAGGAACTGGTTCATGTCAGTGGGTTGGAGGAAGTGGTTGATGTCAGTGGGTTGTAAGGTAGTATCTGTAATAACGGCAAGAAGTTATTCGCAATGACACCACCATCGACCCGCTCGCCCTAACAAGGGTTGCGACCATGACCTTATTCCCTGGAGGTCACGTGACCTTCTCATTGAATCCCCATCTTGAGGAGGACTGTAGCCCAAATCACATCTCGACGTCATTACGACAACATGGAAATATTTTGTTGGTAATGGGTGCGGGGAGGATTGGGGGGGGGGGTATTTTTTGCACTGACAAACGCACACACACTCGTACAACCTCACACAATCACTCATCAACAAGTGAACTAACCCACACGTCTGAATTCAACCCCGTCCGCCCTTCCCCCCCTCCGCCACCCCCATATTTTATTCATTTCCAAATCTTTTCCGCCATTCGTCTTGGCTCCAGCGACAAAAGACTAGTACAAGTCCCACGTGACTGTCATCGTATTGAGATTACTCGTGACCTTGGAGTTCATAGGATAATGAGGGCAGTGGTGGGGTTGGTGTGGTACGAGGGACGTTAGAGGGGTAAGGGCTGGGGTCAGGGCGGTAAGGGTGGTGTCAAGGCGGTAAGGCTGTGGTCAGGGCGGTAAGGGTGGTGTCAGGGCGGTAAGGGTGATGTCAGAGCGGTAAGGCTGTGGTCAGGGCGGTAAGGGTGGTGTCAGGGCGGTAAGGGGTGGGGTAGAAGGACATTGCACTGATTTCATGGGTAAAAAAGTCAATAGTGCGCTCGCCTCACAAGCTGAGGGGCGTGGGATCGAACCCACGAAAAGCCACAATAAAAATGTTGAGAAATGACTAACGTTAAGAAAGTCCTCCGCTGACCTGGAGAGGGATGGGCGCCGCCAGTGTCTATTAAGACCGAGAATGTTCTAGTGGAAACATTAGAATCCCCTACGACCTTGCAAAAAAAGAGGTTATGGGAGTATAAAAATAAAAAAAATATTATTTTTTTTATATGTTGTTATTTTAAAAAACAGTTACACGATTCCATTAACTTAACTTGTAAATCTATGTGTTTGATTCGTTATTTTAATTATTCCAGTTTCCTCTCGCTTTAGGCCAGGGGCGGCCAGACGTCTGGTAACTTAGAGTCATTTTAAAACATTAAAATAATTTTGAGAGCCGCATTAAAGACTATGGGTCAATTAAACATAGCTTGGAAATCTTCCAGTAATACCTGTAACATATCTTTAGTCAAATGTACGTGAGCCGCAATGTAAAAACAGTAGAGCCGCATGCAGCTCGCAAGCCGCAATTTGGCCAACAATTGCTGAAACTTTGTACTTAGCTTAATCAGCACAATGCATTCATATGAGAACAAGGAGTTAGTCCAGTAGATTAGTGAGATTAGCATGGGTGTCAAATGTTCACACTTAATCTCTATTACACATCTTCTCAAGTTATGGAATATATTATATTGACATGTCTTCAAGGGTTCAAAATATTTTGGGCTTGATCTGAAATAAGAAAATGCAAGCTTGCTGAGTTTGGAATGTATAAACAGAAGACATTTTCTGATTTCAGCTAAAAATAAATGTGCCATTGACTGTGGTAAGTTATGACATTTATTGGAAAATTGCTGCTGCTAAATGACATTATTCTGACAGTACTTTATCTGTCTGACAGTACTTATTCTGACAGTACTTATTCTGACAGTACTTATTCTGACATTACTTATTCTGACAGTACTTATTCTGACAGTACTTATTCTGTCTGACAGTACTTTTTCTGTCTGACAGTACTTATTCTGCCTGACAGTACTTATTCTGCCTGACAGTACTTATTCTGTCTGACAGTACTTATTCTGTCTGACAGTACTTATTCTGTCTGACAGTACTTATTCTCATGACAGTCCTCATTCTGACAGTACTTACTCTGACAGTACCTATTATGACAGTACTTATTCTGACAGTACTTATTCTGTCTGACAGTACTTATTCTGTCTGACAGTACTTATTCTCCCTGACAGTACTTATTCTGACAGTACTTATTTTGACAATACTTCGCACCACAACTATTAGCTAATAAACAGGCTTTAAAAGACATAACTTACCAGGAGAATCATAACAATAAACGTTCACAGTAGTTAAGCTATGTGCATTGTGTTTCCATTCATACATTTTTACACTTTCAGATATTTTTTTCATTGGGCAACTGTAACGCATATATTGCTTCAATATAAGTGTCACATGATAGTATGAGTGGTAGAGAGAGAGAGAGAGAGATCACGTGATGAGTGACGTAGAGACCGGAAGGTTAGAGAGTTGGAAGCGTGTTTAAGGATGGAGCAAGATGCTCAACTCAACTGATTACATTTATGGGAATATTGTAAATAAGTACTAGTATTGTATTAAAGTTTATTATGTTATAAAGGACTTATGTGTTTTAATGAATGTGTCAGTAATACACGCCTACAAGAAATAAAAGCGGCCCAACAGACGAATACGTTACAATAAGGTTTGTGTAAAAAAAAAAAAAAAAACTAATATGTTTAAATCATTAAATTAGGTTAAAATAAAATTAATTTTAAAAAATAAACCACAATGGAAATTTTCTTTGCGAATGGGGCCGTTGACCTTTACTCCTTCAAAGCTGCTTTTAAAGTTTCTATATTTTATTTTAAATGGCTCTCAGTTGCTACATGTCCGGCTCAATGTTCCCTTTAAGCTGCGCGGTTGCGTGGCCGCGCAGATATCTGAATGGCGCAGTTTAAAATAACCGCGCAGCAAATTTGTTAAATATTGCACACAAAAAATGGATGTAGCACAACTTTGCACGCGCGTTTTTTCCTCTTTGCACACGAATTAATGAAATGAACTTTGGTACGGCTACCACTGGACTAGGGCATGTATAAAACTTGCCAGTAACTATTTGTAGCCATGTTACAGGATTATATAGAAAAAAATGCCTTAAAATTTCCCCGAGATAAGAAAGGATTTTTTCCACGCTTTCATTCAATTATGTCTGTGAGTCTGTCTGTGAGTCTGTCTGTGAATCTGTCTGTTAGTCTGTCTGTGAACTGCCTGATAGTCTGTCTGTGAGTCTGTCTGTTAGTCGTTAGTCTCTCTTTGAGTCTGTCTGTTAGTCTGTATGTGAATCTGTCTGTTAGTCTGTCTTTGAATGTGCCTGTTAGTCTGTCTGTGAGTCTTTCTGCTAGTATGTCTTTGAGTATGTCTGTGAATCTGTCTGTGAGTCTGTTTGTCGTGAGTCTTGTGTGATGAATTCAACACCTCACTTGCCACACACGCAGAGCTCTGTTAACAATAGATGTACACAATAAAGAGAGAATATCGATTGGAGTAGAACATTTCATTTTTATTGAAAGGAGTTGGAAGCTGTGATTTATTTTACAAGATATCAAATGATAAACTCCAATGTATGAGATCCTCCTACGCTGTAAAATAAAGAAAGGAATCAATCTCTAGACTGTTGAAGTTACCAAGTGTCTGGCAATACATTGCACTACAAGTTCGTTGACCTCCGCACATGATATTTTGCATGGGCAAGAATGTCCTTGGGGCCGTCCATAAATGACGGCATGCACCGAGGGGTGGGGGAGGGGGCGTCACACATTTGAGACGATGCGCTACGAGGGTGAGAGGGGGGTCGTTCAAGTACGGTGACGTCACATAAAAAATGTGCAACTTTAAATACAAGTTCCACTTAAATCTTTGATTGCATACAATTTATTTATGGGCCTTTCAATTGGCTTCATGAGAGTTACGATACTAATGTGCATGCAGCCTAACACAAAAATACATACTTAAAAGCAGTGCTCCCCCCACCACCACCATCGCTTATCGCAGCAGGACAGTATTCCGGCGCTTTTTTTTTTCGCAGACTTTTTTTCATTACTGCCTGGATTACTTTATCGCGTTACGTTCCAACATCTGTTGTCATGCGTTCCGGTACCTTAGTAAAAAAAAAAAAAAAAAAAAAAAAAAAAAACCNNNAAAAAACCGCTAAATGACAAAACAAAAGTGACTTGAAAAACGCTTATCTTCAATTAGAGAATATCGCTTTTATGGGGGGGGGGGGGTGCAACGCTTTGTGACGTCATATTGGAGGGGTGTCTAACTTTTTGTGACGAGGGAGAAGGGCTGAAAAAAATCATCACAAAACCAAAAACAACACAAAACGTCTTTTAAGGACGACCACTTTGCCAAATTCTTTACGGCGAGCTCCCGAGTATTTTAAAGACTATTTCATAGTTTATCGATCATCACGGCGCTAGCTGCAAGTTGGTGTAGTTACCAGCAGGAGGGAGACATTTCAGGTTTTAATGTCAGACTTTGATGCTGCGTGCCGTCCAAGATTTAATTGGCTTTAACTCCTAACACAATCCAAATTCCCGACCAGGTGAAAGAAAAAGGTGGGTTTTTAAAAAATGTTGTATATGAGATGACTTCCGCCATTTTCCACAACATGGCGGACTTGTATTCAATTACTGAAATCATTTCTGGCGTTGTGTTTTGTAATAGTGATTTTTAACTGTGTCTTGTCTAAATGATTTCTCTGGCCGTTTGGTTAGAGTGATTCTATAACTGTGTTTTGTTAGAGTGATTCTATAACTGTGTTTTGTTAGAGTGATTCTATAACTGTGTTTTGTTTAAATGTTTCCTGTGTTGTGTTTTGTTAGAGTGATTCTATAACTGTGTTTTGTTAGAGTGATTCTATAACTGTGTTTTTTTTAAATGTTTCCTGTGTTGTGTTTTGTTAGTGACTCAGGACCCAGTGTTACTGACGCATGTCCTGATTTTAGTGACGCCGGACCCTATGTTACTGACGCATGACCAAATTTTAGTAACGCACGACATGGTTATTCGTGGCGCAGGACCTAGAGTCAGTGAGTGACGCTGGACTCAGTGTTAGTGACGCATCGTTGGTTTAATTGCATCACTAAATCTTTGCCCTAATCGACATGATCTATTCAAGTAATATGTCCACAATAATTGTAAAACGCTTATCTTATGTAAAAAAAAAAGTCCATGACCGTTTGACCGTTACTATGGCAGCTGTTTTACCCAAATTTTAAAAACACATTTGAAGATTTTTTATTTTAAAAAAATGTCGTTAAATCATCCCACCAGTTTAAAATTTCTCTCTAGTTTAAAAAAAAAAAAGTTTGAAATTTCACTTTAACTTTTTTCGTCGGGTAAGGGCGCAATCTGCAGCTAATGTATCAGTAATGTATCACTTCTCGTTGGATCAACAAATTCCTTGGCACTTAATGTACCGCCGCGGAAACAGATAACATATCACATTCTCGGGTTCCCGAGATGCACGGCAACAGGAAAGGAGCAGCCCATTACTTGTCAAAATTCTGACGGGTTAACGCGATAAATAGACCCCAGGGGAGTCCACCCGCACCCCGACCCCAAACTCAACCCCCACCACAAACGCCACGATATTTGGAGAAAAGTGTTATATTCAGGGACTTCTTTTATCCTTTCCCATTTTAGGGGGGGGGGGGGTGAGTTAATGAATGGTTTGGAGGGAGAGGGGGTTATTGAACGCCCAGGGTGTGTTATGATAGCCCGGGGTGGGGGTGGAGGGGAGGAGTTCTATAAAGAGAGTGAAATGGCTGAGGGAGGAGATGCTGAGGTTGTGTCTCCAAGTTTTGTATCAATATCGAGTCTATAACACGAATACGTGAGATTCCCTGAGAATTTCCTGTTCAATATTTTTAACATTCGCATTACGGAAGTGATATCTTGGTGCACGTGAATCAATGTTTTCTGTGGCCCGTGATATCTTGGTGCACGTGAATCAATGTTTTATGTGGCCCGTGATATCTTGGTGCACGTGAATCAATGTCTTATGTGGCCCGTGATATCTTGGTGCACGTGAATCAATGTCTTATGTGGCCCGTGATATCTTGGTGCACGTGAACCAATGTTTTATGTGGCCCGTCCGAACGAATGTTGGCTAGCGGAGTATGGAGGCCATTGGTCAGATACCTTTAGCGTTGTGATTGGTCAGATATATTGAGCGTGGCGTTTGGTCAGATACATTGAGCGTGGTGTTTGTTCAGATACATTGAGCGTGGTGTTTGGTGAGATACATTGAGCGTGGTGTTTGGTCAGATACCTTGAGCGTGGTGTTTGGTCAGATACCTTGAGCGTGGTGTTTCGTCAGATACATTGAGCGTGTATTATCATTGGTCAGATACCTTGCGTGGTGTTTCGTCAGATACATTGAGCGTGTATTATCATTGGTCAGATACCTTGAGCGTGGTGTTTCGTCAGATACATTGAGCGTGGTGTTAGGTCAGATACATTGAGGGTGGTGTTTGGTCAGATACATTGAGCGTGTATTATCATTGGTCAGATACATTGAGCGTGTATTATCATTGGTCAGATACATTGAGCGTGTATGATCATTGGTCAGATACATTGACGTGTATGATCATTGGTCAGATACATTGACGTGTATGATCATTGGTCAGATACATTGAGCGTGTATTATCATTGGTCAGATACATTGAGCGTGTATTATCATTGGTCAGATACATTGAGCGTGTATGAGCATTGGTCAGATACCATTTCTTTACGCTCAAGGAATTCGCGTTTGAAAAACCTCGCATCAAAGAATGAGACTTTGTTAAACTTGATAAGGCGGGAATATTCGGCAATGGTTGGTCATCCTTACCTTACTACCTTACTACGCTCCCTCTACTTCTCTCTCTCTCTCTGTCTCTCTCTCTCTCTCTCTCTCTTGCCTCTCTGTGTTAGGGGGTTGTAATTGTGTGTTATTTATCTCATATTTATGTTTGAGCATGTGTTTTTTTGCATGTTCGTGTGGTAATGAATAGTGAAGTATTCAACTTGTTGAAAATAGAATGTGGCCTTTAAAAAAAAAAATCATGTTAAGCCTGGTCCCTTTTGGAACTCAGGACGTGTTAGCGCATTTTCGTATTATGTATCAGTACTTATGTTAGATATCAGCATATGTAGTTATCAGTAATTGTGTTTAGATTTTAGACATAATTTTATGAATTTTCTTGTGTAATGAATATACCACAAATGATGACGTAAAACTCTCTAAACTTTTACACATATTCTAATGACGTCAACAAAAAAAAACTAATACTTTTGATAATACTAAGACTTCCGGCAATGGCGGCCGTTCCCTGCGCTAGTGTTACCTCTCGATTCGAAATATTTTTTGGTAGTTTTAACGGGGTCTTTTAACGGATCGATTAACTGAGTGCTGATGCACAAATGGCAGGTCAGGACATACAAAAAACATATATACATCATGGGTCTAGGACTTATGGATGCTGAGATCTAGGGTGATGACGGACGGACGGACGGACGGACAAAATGGGTGCAATAGCGCATTCGACTTCTCGAAAATGCGCTAAAAAAGATTTAAGTCATTTCAAAACTGATGATAACAACCGCTGATGACGTCACTGTTACAGATGATGGGAAACCTTGGATTTAGACGGAAGTAATGCCACCAACAACAAAGGGGCATAATATAGCAAATTTGAGTTTGAGAGTTCATTCATACAAAGTAGACCCAAATGGCGTTCAACTCGTGCCGTTCATTTTCAAACTATCACATTGGGAAGTTTGGTTGGTCGAATGCCTTGCAGCCATAAGTCACTTTCTCTGCAGCCATTGGTTGCGTGATCTGCAGCTATTGGTCGCGTGTGCACAGCTCATATGTTTTATTTTCTCGTGGTCACTTGAAGATGGTAACCGGGACTCAAGACACATGGATACCTGACCTTGAAGATCGCTACCGGGACTCAAGACACATGGATACATGACCTTGAAGATGGTAACCAAGACTCAAGACACACGAATACCTGACCTTCCACCTTTGAGCAAGTAACGGTTTTATTAATGTAAGGTATTGGAAGAAACAAGTCAATTAGTACCACATGAAAGTGTTGGTCAAACATTTAACAATGATTCGAATATTTCTTTAATGAAAGCATAAGTTTAAGTCACTGGCTCAGGGGCGTAGCTGTTGTTAGTGCTTGGGAGAGGCAAAAAGAAATTACCATAAAAATATAGATTTGAAAACAGTCGTCGCAAACAGAACTGAAGTAGACCCATGTTTCCCACGCTTCTGCAAGGGCCCCTGAATACCCACGCCGCTGCAAGGGCCCCTGAATACCCACTCCGCTGCAAGGGCCCCTGAATACCCACGCCGCTGCAAGGGCCCCTGAATACCCACGCCGCTGCAAGGGCCCTATTGGGTTTGATTTCAGTTGTTGATTGGAATCATTAAAACTAAACAAAGTTCATTCACCTTGTAACCTTGTTATTTATATAACATGGTGATTCATGCCCTTCCAAAAATTGCTTCCCTTCCCCAAACATGTAAACATTTTATCAGGTCTTAGATTCAAAATTAAATCTGACGGCCTTGAGATTTGATATTAAAGATGAACATTTAGGAATAGAGATTCAACGTGGACATTGCAGGCTTTGAGATTCAAGATGGACATTTTAGCTTTAAATTCAAGGTGGACGTTTTGGCCTTGAAATTCAAGGTGGACATTTTAGCATTGAGATTCAAGATGGACATTTTAGCTTTAGATTCAAGCTGGACGTTTTGGCCTTGAAATTCAAGGTGGACATTTTAGCCTTGAGATTCAAAATGGACATTTTAGCTTGAGATTTCATGGTGGACGTTTTGGCCTTGACTTGAATTTGTGAGCACTGACTCATACGGTAGTTACCTCAGTCTCATAAGGAGCACAGAATCACGGTAAACAAGATGATAAAATATGGGTGACTATAAAAGTTATTGATATAATGAAGTAAGTTAGTAATTGGTGTAATACAGAAACTCGGTTCTCAGATCTCGTTTTCAACCTGTAAACCAAAAAAGTTTCATGTTTGTTAACCCTTCCACACCTCACCCTTGTCTTCCCGATTTTACCTTTGCCCTCCTCCCCAAGCACCGTACTATTTCCTCCACCTTTTCTTTGCTCCCATCTATTACCTTAACCGAAAATTACCTTCGCTGCACCTTACCCTTTCATCCACTTATTTTTTTTCCACCTAACACCCTAACTTTGCCCCCCCCCCCCAACCACCTTACTTTTGTCAAATTTAAAAGGCAGAAATAACAAGTATCATTGAAAACTGTAAACTCTACTTTGCTCTCAACCATCATGCCCTGATCCACCACAACCCATCATGCCCTGACCCACCACGACCCATCATTTTGACCCACCACGACCCATCATGCCCTGACCCACCACGAGCCCCCACATGCCCCGACCCACCACGAGCCCCCACATGCCCTGTCCCACACCGAGCCCCCACATGCCCTGACCCACCACGACCCATCATGCCCTGACCCACCACGACCCCCACATGCCCTGACCCACCACGAGCCCCCACGTGCCCTGACCCACCACGAGCCCCCACATGCCCTGACCCACCACGACCCATCATGCCCTGACCCACCACGAGCCCACCTACCAGCCCATCCAATACTCTGGAAATTAATCCCTATGACGTGTCTCACCACATCACCCCGTTGACGTGTTTAGCAATCACGCAACCGAATCCGGTGGATGGTGGCTAATTAAAAAGAATTAAACGCCATTGTCCAGCGACAAGCCCATATTAAACCCACAAAAGGGAGTTAATGCTCCCCGCCTTCCTTCATATCAAACCTCTCTAGCAACTCACATCATTTTTTTTCTCTTTAACACACCTAAGACTATATTTAATCAAGGCAAACTGAAGATCTGAATTTGTATTCAAGTAAATTTCACCAAGTTACGCAATCAAACATAACATTCAAGAGATCTTACTAACCAGATAATTTTTTTGCAATATATTAGTTACAAAAAAATGTTCGAAACTCTAAAACTCATTCAACTCTGTTCCCAACACATGAGACTATATTGATAGAACTTTCAGTGAAACTGGTTAACGACAAGTTGTTCTGGTGTTTTATGACTTATCAATTTTTTATCACAAAAAAAAAATGCTTTTACCCATAATCCTCTCAACGCCACGCTTTGTTCCGGCCGATGATGTAGCTTAATTATTTTTTTTTAAATTGACTTTAATTTAATCCTCTTTGTCCTGACTGTGTGACAGTAGAGGAGCGAACTTGTCAAAGTCGTGTGAGAAAATGGAACGGAAAGACCTGGTTTGTTAGTTAAAGGTATGCTTGTGTTGATAGACACTTTGTAGTTCTATTTGGCCAAAATGTGGTTTTAATGAAACAATGTGCGGCACTAAAAGTACCCAACTCCCATCATGTTTACCCACAAGGGCCTCCCTCACATCATTAACTACGGACAGGAAGAAACGAGGATGTTGTATCCATGGCAACCACGGTTTTTTTTTGTTTTTTTTTTATATTTTTTTTTTAAGTTTGTTTCGATGGATGTGGTGAAAATTTGCAACGAATGAAGTTTTGTGTATGGTGATGTGAAGAGGCGGGGGGTTGAAATGTTTATTTCTGACGTCATATTCGGCAATGTTTCCTCTTCTGACGTCATATTCGGTAATGTTTCCTCCACTCTTATTTGTCAGCTTGTTGTCTAGCGGCGAAGTTAATCTCGTTATCTCCCCCTGTTCTATTATTAGATTGGTTAACGGTGTGTTGCATCCCCTGTTCAGACCACTCCATTGCCGCTTCAAAGCCTCACGAAATTAGTTTACAGCTATAAACTCACGACAAGGTAAGGGCGGATAATCTCATTTAGGGACAACACAGCCAGACACAATTTCAATATTGGCCGTTTTCATTTTTGTGTGTATGTGACAAGTGTGTGTTGCTGTTGGATTTTAATATCTACATTACTTTGGGTGAGGTTAGCAGCATTGAGAGACTTGATCCACGCTCCCCCCTCCCAACCATTATATCATAACATCACTGTAAAAACACTTGTATTTGCATACGCCAACTGACTCTGTGACAACGTAAAGACACATGTATCAGCAGACGCCAACTCACTCTATGACACCGTTAATGCACATGTATCAGCAGACGCCAACTGACTCTGTGACAACGTAAAAACACATGTATCAGCAGACGCCAACTCACTCTATGACACCGTTAATGCACATGTATCAGCAAACGCCAACTGAATCTATGACACCGTTAATGCACATGTATCAGCAGACGCCAACTGACTCTATGACACCGTAAAGACACATGTATCAGCAGACGCCAACTGACTCTATGACAACGTAAAGACACATGTATCAGCAGACGCCAACTGAATCTATCACACCCTAAAGACACATGTATCAGCTGACGCCAACTGACTCTGTAACAACGTAAAGACACATGTATCAGCAGACGCCAACTGAATCTTTCACACCGTAAAGACACATGTATCAGCAGACGCCAACTGACTCTATGACAATGTAACACGTTTTGATTAATGGGTTCGACAGTACGCTCTTTTATTTACAGATTGAAAAAAACCTATATTAGAAGTGAGGGCTTTTGTTCGGTGGTCAGGTGGGTTCGGTGGTCAGTTGGGTTCGGTTGTCAGGTGGGTTCGGTTGTCAGGTGGGTTCGGTGGTCAGGTGGGTTCGGTTGTCAGGTGGGTTCGGTGGTCAGGTGGGTTCGGTGGTCAGGTGGGTTCGGTGGTCAGGTGGGTTCGGTGGTCAGGTGGGTTCGGGTATATATCTCTAAATTGTAATTCAATAAACTAATGAATAAACGGATATTGTTCAATTAATATAGAAGGAAATTAGTTCAAATGTGAAGGAAGTGGAAAGTTTATAATGAAAGATCTTTTCATGCCGTATTAAGATGTGATAAGGCCCTAAACTATACATATATGGAACCATTTATAAGACCAGATTTACTATGTCAGTACCAAATATAACACATTCTCACTCATACAGTTTTTTAAATTATTTTTATTTTGTTGAGGGATCTAAGAAAGTGAGGGCCCTAAGAAAGTGAGGGTCCTAGGAAAGTGAGGGTCCTAGGAAAGTGAGGGTCCTAAGAAAGTGGGGGTCCTAAGAAAGTGAGGGTCCTAAGAAAGTTAGGGTCCTAAGAATGTGAGGATCCTAAGAAAGTGAGGGTCCTAAGAAAGTGAGGGTCCTAAGAAAGTGAGGGTCCTAAGAAAGTGAGGGCCCTAAGAAAGTGAGGGCCCTAAGAAAGTGAGGGCCCTAAGAAAGTGAGGGTCCTAAGAAAGTGAGGGCCCTAAGAAAGTGAGGACCCTAAGAAAGTGCGGGCCCTAGGAAAGTGAGGGCCCTAAGAAAGAGTGGGCCCTAAGAAAGTGAGGACCCTAGGAAAGTGAGGGCCCTAAGAAAGTGAGGGCCGTATGATTTAACATGTATATATGATAGTGAGTTGAATGTATATTAAACGTACGACCAGCAAAGCCCGTCCAAGGACGTTCCGCCGTCGTTTCGGTGGTACGTTGTACCTCCCCTTCAACAGCTGTCCCGACCGGCTATAAATAAGAATCACGTTTAAAATACAATTCATTATAGTTATTATAAATAACCCGTAAAAACATAGTTTTTGGCTATAAATCCCAACGCGTACCGCTCATTTCTGGTTATTGTTTTTACTTTTTATATATTTGTTTATTAACTTATAAATATTAATTTATTTTTTTTTAATTCCATACTACACTGATATCCGTATACTATTCCGATCTGCGAAAAGTTTTTCCCGAATTCAGATAGTGTCGATAATATCGATAGTTGGTCCGGATATCCGGCATGCCGGATATCCGACTGTCCCCTAGTTTATTACAACATGAATAGTATTTAATTTACTCATATATGTTTTTATAATTATCTCTATATTAGAAATATCTGACTTGGGCCATCGCTTTCCACATCAAATTCACACACTAATTACTGAATTATAATTTGAATTTTTAATTAATAACAAAATATGTATCACAACAGAATTTAACAAAATTCACAACTTCATTTACACGTTTAAAAAATAAACCCCTTGCATCGTGTGACTATTGTAATGAAACATTTTACATATCTATCAAATAAAGAAAGCATCCGTAAAAAAGCCACATCTCAATTTAATATCCGTACACGGAAATGTGCGCACCGTAGTGTGACAATAAAATATTTTTGAAAGCGCACCACTCAATATAAAGTCATGGAAAAAAAAAATTGCACAAAAACTAACTCGCTTTGAACGTCCGCGTAAATTTGTTCAATATGAGATTAATTTATTTTTTCTGATTGGCTGTGGGAGTCTTTAGGAGTTTGAGGGACCAATCGCTATCGATGACCACACAGAAAATTGCCTTTTATTATATATATAAACAAAAGTGAAAGTAGGGTGTGTGTGAAACTTTGAGCACAATAACAAAATTTCCATTTCCACCATCCAATCACAGCGATGAGTTTGGGGAAAATGTAACCAGTAAACAATAAAAATAGTAGTTATATTTTAGACAATTTTATTCTATATAGTAAAGATATAAATATAAGTTTAACGTTTACCATTATTACTATTTACGATTTTAGTTTCTAGCTGAGGTTAAATTTGAATTGTATATATATATATATAATATAAATGTAGAAGTAAAGCAGTAAAGCTTCGCTACTGTCTAGAAATACTAGACAGACGATGAAGTGTTATTAGCTACACGATAATGCTTACTTTATTTTTAAGGAAACATCTTACAGCGAAAAATATTTTTTATTACAAATGTCTAGTTTTTAAATATTTTTTTATCGATATTTTAAATCATACTTTTTTTTTAAAACACAAAATAAATGGGAATATATTTTAAAAGGAGAAAAATTAAGCCAGACATGTTGTTCATAATTTCACTGGAAGACTTACCCCCAACGGTCTGCATGTATCCATTTACCAGCGCCACCCGGTGGTGCCAAGGTTCTGTGAGGCCGAGCACCACCAGTGACGTCAGGGCCCCCAAGATCTGGACGGTGACCCCGGCACCAAACAACAGGCAGGCTGCCTGCCACGCCCCTGAAGGGATCCGTGTGATGTCAACCGTTCTCGTGTCGACGACGTCGACCTCCGTGTCATTCGCGCCACTTTCGTAGCTGTACATCTGCTGGTACCCGAAGTTGACGCACAGTGGCCTCGGGTGTGAGAACCTCTGATCTCTGACGCACAGGTTGAAAAGACCGAATGAGTGGATGTGGTCTGGATGCATAGCCCAGTAAGGGGTCAGAAAGCTGACCAAACACGTCCCGGCAACGAGGACGGATAAAAACGTCCAGAGAAGCGAGACCGGGGATATCCGAAATTGCCGCCGACCGCAGGTGAAGTGGTGGACCAGGGAATAGTCCCCGGTGGACCGGTGGGCCTGCGGTGGTCTGTGGCCGATGGGGTGATGCTGCCTGAAGAGATTGTTGGTCGTCTGGGGTCGGAGGTGGCTGAGGAGATGTTGGTGTTCTTGGGGATGTTTGTGGTGGTGTTTGGGGACGGGGGCGCGATGGTGCTGGGGCGTCCCCATGGGTGACGCCTTGTGGAATGGACACTTGAGCTGCGACAGTGGAGGAAACAGAGACAAGTCCAGGTCCTTATCCGCCTTGTTGGTGACTTCCGATCCGTTGGTTTGTTGGAAACTCTTAAAACTTGTTTCGCCGTTTGCGGTTATTCCCTTGTAGTTTTCAAGGACGACTGGCTTAAAAATAGAACTTTTGTTGTAGTAATGATGGGCGGGAGATCCTGTTACCACAAGTCCGGGTTTTTCCGATGTCGTGAGATCTTTGTTCGGGGTGGCGCTGAATATCATAGTGCTCTGAAAGTCTGGGGCGTCTATGAGTCCCGTGTCGGTGAAGAAAAACGGATAACTTTTCTGGGCGTCCGGCAAAATGTCCGGATAAGTTTGTCCGGTGACGGAGCTGTTTAGGTATTGGTGAGAAAGTCGATTCTGGTGGAGGTCTCGTGGATGCACTGCCAGGATCTGTTCACATGGTTTCAGGTGACACATGCACAAGTGAATCTCTTCGGTGGAATAATCAGAAGTGACCTCAGTCGAATAGTTAGCGTAAACGGTCGATGAGTTGACTGCAGTTTTAGTCATTTCCGGGTGCAGTTCGCACCTGGTTACAAATCCATCTGTTTTATCCACTATCGAATCAAGTTGGAAGATATCTGCAACGGCGGTTCCTATTCTCTCATCATGTCGCGACTCCTTCACTCCTCCACAAACAACGTCCTCATGACGCCCCTGTCCGTGGAGTAAATGTTTCCCGACGTCATGTCGGTGACCGGCTCTCAATATGACGCCCTCACTCTTGGGCTCGGGATTTAACGGCTCCCGAGGCGGAGAATAACATCCCCCATCATCGTCACCGCAGTTCCCAACCTGTTGCTCTCGCGGTCCGGGAACGCGTCTATCACCGTCCCCCGTCGACTGAATGTGGTACCCGCGGTCACTAGAATCGGCGGTAACCCGGCCTGAAGTTTCGCAGTCCCCTTCGGCTCTTGTACTAATATTAGTTTTCCCAGAGTCATTAGCGCCGGATCGAATCACCGATAATCGTGGCTGAATATTTTCCCGATCCGCGTTTTGGCAATGTGCTCGAGATGCAAGGGGCGGCTTGCCAGCTGTTGCGTCCCTTGCTAGCTCCACGGGCGTTTCCGCGGGAGATTCGGTGACTTGTGCTGTTTTCACGTCCACGCGTGGTAGACTCGCTGCGCCGTCTTTTTTCTCACCGGGGGCCTCAGGTTCCTTCTTACCATGCTCGCTAAAACAATGCCTCGCTCCCCCAACGCTCAAATTTCGGTCATCGCGACCAGCGCCACAAAGCCAGGCGCGCTGAGCCGCCGGTAGGGGCTGTCCCACGCCGATTGAAGGGTCGATACCTTGAGATCGATCCGCTATCGGCGTCAGCTGACCAATCTTGGCAGACTTCATGTTCGGGACGGGGTCGGATGAAAAAATGGCGTACCGGACGTGACCCCTGATGGACGTGACGATGTCGTGACGTTCCACTAATGATGACGTACGACACGACTCATTTTTGTCACGCTCCGACGGACCGTGATCTCTGCCACTCTTATCTCTAAAAGTTGCCTTTGTTTGTGCGAGTGGATCACGTGATAACGCAATCGCTCTTTCTGAAAACACTTTCCAGCGAGTCTGCTCCGGTCTTATATTATCCTCAACAATTTTGGAATCACGAAAATCCCTTACTTCCAGCTCACAATCTCCATCACAGTAAACGCGTCCAGCACACGATAACTCCGACAGAAAAGCACAGCAATTACCTCGCCTGGTAGTGTATGATTTAATAGGTGACCTTTGACACCGACCGCATTTTTTGTACACAGCGCACTTGTTGCTTCGCGGCTCTGTTCGTTGTTTGCTCCGCGGATCCGAGGACAGCTCGCCCCGTTGATTTACGTTCTCGTTAACACATGGCTCGAGATGAGAACGACGTGCACTGTTGCAGATCCTGTTTACGTCACGTACATTCGCGAGAATCTCGTACTCCAGACGTGATGTGTTTCTCCTCCCGACAGGCCATTCCGAATAATGATTTCTCTTGCTGGACGAACCTGTTGCGTCACGGCCCGCGGTCTCTGGGGTCGAACGTTTCCGGGGCGTAAAGCCGCCGGGTGACTTGTACGACAGCCGTGCGACAGTTAACGTCTTGTCGGCATCTAGTTTGACGCCCCGAGGATTCAGTTTATGGCCGTCCTCGTGTTGACGGTACGGGTCGGCTGGTCCGACCCCATGGCTATCTCCACCGGTCGCCGGTCTGTTTAATCCGGTGTGAGGCACCGCGGTAAGGTCCTTATCATTCCGTTTAAACAGTGATAGACACTTGTTGAAAAGATTCTCGTTGGTTCCACCGCCCTCGCTGTCTTTACTCCCTCTCGCGTCCTTTCGCGTCCCCGTTGCCATGGCGACACGGGGGGAAAATAAGGACAGGGCACCGTCGGGGGGGGGGAGAACGACTCAGCGAGACAGACGCGAGGGGAAGATAACTCAACGAGAAACCTGTTCCTTCCTGTCTGCAAACCCAATCACCAATTCAAATCAGGCGTGATTATTGGGGACAGTTTGGTCCTCACCTCCAATTCATCACTCAATCGTTGATGACATCCACATTGTTTCACTCACTCGTTGATGACATCCACATTATTTCACTCACTAGATCTATATGACGACATCGGTATGGTCACAACTCCACTGGAAATCTTGATTTTGAAACATTTCGTTGTAGAAAACTAAAGCTAAAACTTCAAATAAATCTTTGAAAACATAGTTATATCCTCTATTGCAAGAGTTGCTCAACTGATTTATCTCTTTGCAAAAATAAGTGAATTTACGCCAACATTTTCAACGTGACAAATAGCTCCAACCCCGACTGGGAGAAAAGCTCCACATTAAAACTGTTCAAGTCCGTGGTCTAGGAAATGAGTGTGTGCACTGGGTGTAAGGGGGCGTTACTCACTATCACACAGCCACCTTCTAACCTCACGCCACCCCCCACCCACCCCCTGCCCCCGGGGTCACACTTGTAAACGCCTCCGTGGGTACTAACAACGAGGGGAGAGAACTCCAGGGTCCAAGCACTCCGGCACTGGTGAGCAGCGTACGTTCGTTACGTCTTGTCTGCCCCTTGATTCTTGCCTGGTGCTAGTCTTTGCGAGGCCTTGTGGAGAATGGAGAAGTTATGGTCAGAAGGAGTGAGAGAGGGAGGTAGTGGAAGATAAAAGAGATAGGATAGAGGAGAAGAGAGATAAAGAAAGCGAGTGATGAGAGAGATGGTAAGGAAAAGAGGGAGGAGTAAATAGTGAGAGGGAGATAAGAGAAGGGAGTTAAAGAGAGGGGAGTTAAGGTGATTGGCATTGGAGGAATAAGAGAGAGGAGAGTAGAAGAAAGGTAAGAGAGAGTTATAAAGAAAGGGGGGGGTGTGATATTTAAGAGCAGGAAGGGTGATAAAGAGAAGGAGGGAATGAGAGGGAGGGGATAGAAAAGGGAGGAGAGGGCACTAATTAAAGTGAGGGTGGGTGGTTCAAGAGAGGTTAGAGAGATAGAAAGGATAATAGAGAGGAGTAACATATGGAGGAGTGAAAGAGATGCAATGAGAGGCGGGTGCAGAATAAGAGAGAGAGAGAGAGAGTTGTGTATAGAGAACGACTGAGTAGATATGTTATAGGAGGCCCTATGTGCCCCGTACATTGGGGAAGAAAATGTTAAGTGTATGACCTTATGCAAAGATTTAAAAAAGATGAAGTAAGAAAATATTAAGACAGGCTCATTAAAAAACGTGCATTTTGACAAAGTGGGAGGGATCCGATAATGATGGGACGGCTTGGTTGAGGGGGGGGGGTGTTGAAGTTGAAATAATAGAGATGGGGTAAACAGTGGGGATGTATAAAGAGGGGGGAGTTCGCTTTGAAAGAAGGGGAGAGTAAAACTTAAGTATAAAAGTTTTAAAAATAATATTTCTTGCATTTTACATTAGAAGTTGAAGAGTTTCAGGAAATATGATGACAAATCTCAAGATGTGATGACATTTATTATGATGTTATGTGATGACACGTGGCATGTCATGATGACATGTTTATTATGATATATGGGCATGACCAATGTCCCCTTGAAGCTACGCGGCCGCTCAGATATCTCAACAACACTGCGCTGCAATTGTGAATTACTGCACAACAAATTTTGTATTTTTTTTTTAAAGTGCACATAAAATGGATGCTGTGCAACTTTGCACACGAGTTTCTGTGTGTGTGTGTGTGTGTTTTTTTTTTTTATAAATTAAAAAAAAAAAAACTTTGCACATGGACCAAGGAACATAAGAGGGAATATTGGTCATGTGATTAGAGTAAGACCAAATAAGACAAAGTGACGTGGTGTGTTGGACGAGGCAGAGGGAATAGGAAAGAACTGGGAATACTTGATAGAGACAAGTGGAAGGTCTAGAGTGAGGATCTGTGTTCTTCATTATGTTCATCATTATGCTCTTCATTATGCTCTTCATTATGTTCTTCATTATGTTCTTCATTATGTTCATCATTATGCTCTTCATTATGCTCTTCATTATGCTCTTAATTATGTTCTTCATTATGTTCTTCCTTATGCTCTTCATTATGTTCTTCCTGTACGTTGTAAAACTAGTAATGACGAGTGTCTATCGTATGGCAATAATTGATGGTATGTGACGACACGACCCACCAATTGATGCTTTGTGACGACACGACCCACCAATTGATGCTTTGTGACGACACGACCCACCAATTGATGCTTTGTGACGACACGACCCACCAATTGATGCTTTGTGACGACACGACCCACCATATAAAAAAGTAGTCAACAGTTTTCTGTTAGATAATTTACCAAAAATTTGAGAATTTTTTCCACACTCCCATGTTTTAGACGATATTTGGGGCCGCGGTGGTCGAGTGGCGTTCCGATGGGCACGAGCTCGAATCCATGAGAAGCCAAGGACTTGTTCCCGAGGCCTAGGGCGGGGTAATGCCAAAAAAAAAAAAAATAAAAAAAAAAAAAAAAAAAAAAGCAAGCAAGCAAGCAAATCCAGACAATACAGCAGGCTGAAGTCGGAGACCACGGGCCAATTGGCGCAAATCTCGTGGCACGCAAAACTCAATATTCAATATTGAGAACGAAGAAGAAGAAGACGATATTTTCCCTAAAGGATAACCATCAACTTACAGCTAACAAGATATCAATTATCTTACTAAAATTGATATTTTTATATTTTGTGTTTTCGTTGCACTGAATGGAAAGAGAAAAAAAGGTGTGAGTATGTGTGTGGTGGGGGATGGAGGGGGTGTTGTTTCAGACATCAAATACAACTTCCTGGAATAAATCGTCCTCATTTTTTGGCGGTCTGTATTGGATTTCCCTCCACACCTCCCCTTACCTCTGTCGTGTCATCTTACCCTGGTTGGTCTCGTGATCCGGACCTTGAACTTGGTTTTCTTCTCTTGTTTTAGATGATTGCTCCTCCTTTCACTAGCGTTGTCTCCCCTCTCTTCATTTCTCCCCCGTCTCGTTTTGTGTTTGAGGCTAACAATTAACACGCAAACAATGAATGAAGTGCAGGGGTTGGAGATTAAAAACATCTCGTTCATTGGATAAAACATGACCTCAAATTGGCGGGTCAAGTTCAAGGTTAATTGTTTAAAATGAGTGTTTGGTATGGGGGTGGCGCTATCGAGTATGTTATGAGTGAAACAGATAGAGACTGAATAAAATGGTTGTAATTAAACAGCCTGTAAGAAAAAATGTTTTTGACTATAAATTCCTTTAATATATATATATATATATATATATATATATGAGACGTAACTAAAATTATTGATTAGGATTAATATAATAACGCGCGACAGACCCCTGTGACATCAAGGACTGGGGTGATCCTCCAGTGACCCGTCGAGGTCAACTATAGCAGACGGCTACACATGCTACATAGAGTTACAAAAAGATAAACTAAAACTTCATTAATTTAATTAAGGTACGATCGATTTGAAATTTGTGACACAAGTCTGTGTGGGACCACGACAAGATGGTGAAGTTAATGTAACGGATTTTAAAAGTAAACAATCGCAGTTCATTTCAGGTGTAACATAATTTTTAATATGGTCCTAAGTATGTGTATATCCTCGTTACCAATAGATTCTACATTGAAATTGCTTCAATTTTTAACGCATTTTCCCATGTGAAAAATTGCGTTTATGTATTTGAAATGTCTGTAGATCTACAGCTGGCACATGCAAAACCTTCTGAACCATACCAGAGTGTTCGAGTCTTTGCAATTATGATACGGAGGTCTCAATGACGCGCAAGGGCAACAAAAAAAATACGGAAAATATTTACTGGATTTCCTTGGCAGGGGGGGGGGAGAAAGAAATGAAAAAATATCAGTAGTTTGTCAATTTCTCACCAACCATAACATCTATCGGGTTGAAATAAACGCCAAACGTTAGCTAAAAATATTTACAACAATTTTAGTTTAAGGAATCTTTGAAAAATCTCTTTTCGCTCGACTCTCGTCATTTTAGCAGCAATTTGTAGATAGCAATTGTTTTGTTTAATTTCATAATTATTTATTTGAAATGACTTTTAATTAATATATATAATAGCCCAGTGGTGTGGGTTTGTAACGTAACGCTACAGAAGCGATGTACGACAGTCTACAGCAGTTAGTTTAGTTGAAAAATCGTGTGTTGATGAGCGCTGTAAAAATATTTAATAGGATGACGTCATTGTTTGGTGTGCATCGGTGCGCAAAATACAACCCCTATTATTATTATTAAATAAATACTTTGCGTACATTTCATAAAGTTTAATAATTCGTATTTATCAAAAAAGGACAAGTTAGTTGGTCTTTAAAAAAAGGTTGGCGCCGTAGGCGCCCAAAAAAAGGGGGCGCCGCAGGCGCCACGGCGCCCGGCACAATCTATCAAAAAAGGACAAGTTAGTTGGTCTTTAAAAAAAAGGTTGGCGCCGTAGGCGCCCAAAAAACGGGGGCGCCGCAGGCGCCACGGCGCCTGGCACAATCTAGTGTAATCTTAGAATGATAGTTAATGGGGTTTTCCCGCTTTGTGAATGCTTATGTAAGATTGGTGCGCGGTGTGCATTATATTGACACAATCTTGGTGTGATGTAGTATGATAGGATATGATGTCATATTTTGTTTACTTTCAGTAATTATCTTAGATATACAGACGCTCCTTCTTTGCAGAAGATAATTGCGTCCACAGACCATGAGAGATGATCTGTTGGCAAGTGATGCAGCGGTCACAGGCCACGGCTATAGGGGTTCCACTCATTACCCCAGCCGGAGCTGGGTGACTCGGGGACTCCTCAGGCCCCGAGAACAAATCCTCACTTTCGTGTGGATTCGAACTCGTGACCATCAGTATGACAGTCGAGAGCGCTACCTCTCGACCACCACGTCCCACTTTAAATGTAAATGACTTTAAATGTAATTTATAATGATTTCCCTTGAATTAAAAAAATCGGAAATTCTTTGTTGGAAATTGCTTTTAAATACTCATTCCAATTTTTATTACTTGTTTAAATACTCATTCCAGTTTTTATTACTTGTTTAAAAACTCATTCCAGTTTTTATTACTTGTTTAATTACTCATTCCAGTTTTTATTACTTAGTTTCTCTTTGTAAGTTGCTAGACAGCCGGGCTATTAACTGAGAATGACTCAGATATTTAAATCCCAACAAAATTATGAGTGAGCAAAAACTCTTTATATCGTGTTATTTTCAATAATTTACACTTTTATTTTATTTTACATTTTTAATATTATGTATGCAACTATTCACTTTCAAATTCAAGTGATAATAAAACATTATCCAATAATGTTACAATTTAAGTTACAACTTCATATGGCAATAATAATGTTATCCAATATTAAAAATTCTAAGTTATGAATTCGTTTACAGATTTATACTATAAATTTGTGAATATTTCATTTAATACCATTTCATTAACAATTACTGTTAGTGAATCATATTACCATTCCATATTACCTGTAAATATACACAGTTCCTTTAATACATTACTGTTTGCACTTCATCCTACCAACTCCTGTTAAATGCATGTTACCAATTCGTGTTACCAATTTATGTTGCCAATTCATTTTACCAATTCATGTTACAAATTCAGGTTACCAATTTATGTTACCAATTCATGTTGCCCATTCATATTACTAATTTAAATTCAACTCTAGAGAAAAAATAAATTTTTTATAGTAAAATAAAGTGCATGAATAAGAATTGTACACAAAGTTTTTGTATTTGTTTTGCTGGACTATGTTAAAAATAATTCAAACATTGGCAGCTATCACTCTAAGCATGAATCCTGATTACATTCAGGGATGTTTTTCTTCTCTTTATACACAATTTTTGTTTGTTAAAAAACAACAACAACGTCGTTTTAAATTGGAAACAAACAATGTAAATATTTTAAAAAATCTTAAGTGAGGAAAATGCTGCGATGTCTTCCCATCTGAGAATCTCCAGGGAAGGGGCGACAAATACGTCTGAAATGAGATTGTCAGAGTTATGTCACACTGACCTAAATAAAACCTGTTGATTCCCTGAACTGGCTTCGTGATTGGCTGGAAACAATAATTACCCGACATGCCTCCAGGACATCCGGTGAAATAAAGGGGAAGTAATGCAGTGCCAAGGGGCAATAAAGGGGCGTCATGCATTGTCCAGAAGAAGCACTTCCCATTTTTTTAAGAGCATGTATTAGATCACTATGAGAGAATGTGAGTAGTTGTGATATCATATATTCGGGTCAGATAGTGTTAGGTTATGATATATAGGTAGGTATACCCCTACGTCAACACCTTCCGCACTAAAACATCCTATACACACACAACAACATACATCAAAACTTCAACCCAGAGGATTAAACAACTTTCATCCACACCATCAAACAACACACATCCCACTCACACCAGCATACAGCACACCATCCACTCACAACACCAAACAGCACACCTTCGACTCACCACACAACACAACTTCCATTCACCACACAACACACCTTCCACTCACAACA
This sequence comes from Radix auricularia, assembly GCA_002072015.1. Taxonomy (NCBI): domain Eukaryota; kingdom Metazoa; phylum Mollusca; class Gastropoda; family Lymnaeidae; genus Radix; species Radix auricularia. The sequence continues at coordinate 151,364 of MUZC01000762.1, read as the reverse complement.
CCACACAGCACACCTTCCACTCACACCATCACACAACACACCTTCCACTCACAACACCACACAGCACACCTTCCACTCACAACACCACACAGCACACCTTCCACTCCACTCACAACACCACACAGCACACCTTCCACTCACAACACCACACAGCACACCTTCCACTCACAACACCACACAGCACACCTTCCACACACAACACACCTTCCACTCACAACACCTCACAGCACAGCTTCCACACACACCTTCATAAAACACACATTTCACACCTTTATACAACCCATCTCCCATCCACAACATCATACAACACACCTTCCACTCACACCATCACACAACCCACCTCACATCCAGACCATCATAGAACCTTCCACCCATACATATCATCATACACGTCACCATACACACCATCATATCAGACACCTTCCACTCACACCATCATACAACACACCTTCCACTCACACCATCATACAACACACCTCCCATCCACACCATCATACAACCCACCTCCCATCCACACCATCACACAACCCACCTCCCATCCACACCATCACACACCCCACCTCCCATCCACACCATCACTCAACCCACCTCCCATCCACATCATCATACAACCCACCTCCCATCCAATCCAAGCCTAATATCCTCCAGGGAAGAGGACAATTTTCTGAGATAGAGCGAGAAATGATAATATTGACGTGGTTTGTGTGGGCTGCCCAGCTGTGCGGGGAGGGGGAGGGACGGTCGGATGGCCACATGCTATAATGAGAAGAACATGTAAATGTGACCAGGTTTTTATACACGCGTGACGTGGTCAATTCTGAACCAGGCAACAAGGAAATTGGGTAAAATTGCGGGAGATTGCTTGAGATGTGCGAGTGGGTGAAGGGGGGAGATAAAATCATCTAGGGGAGGAAAAGAGAGATGTTGAGGAGAGGGTCTGATCTATGAAGGTGTGGATAGACTTGGCCAATGTACGGATTAATAAGGGGCATGGATATAGACTTGCCAATGTACGGATTAATAAGGGGCATGGATGTAGAATTGGCCAATGTTCGGATAATGAGGGGCATCGATATAGACTTTGCCCAGGTACGGATTAATGAGGGGCGTGGACATAGACTTGGTCAATGTATTGATTAATGAGGGGCATGGATATATACCTGGTTAATGTAAGGATTAATAGAGGTTTGGAACTTGACTTGATTCTTATAAAAATTAATGAGGGCATCGACCTAGATTTTGTTCATGTCAGATGAATGCCCTAGACTTGGCTAATCTTAAGACTTGGCTAATCTTAAGACTTGGCTAATCTTAAGACTTAGCTAATCTTAAGACTTGGCTAATCTTAAGACTTGGCTAATCTTAAGACTTGGCTAATCTTAAGACTTGGCTAATCTTAAGACTTGGCTAATCTTATCTTACATATTGCAACAGTTAATTCTATACAAAAGATTTTATGCGTCCTTCGCGTATCCATGGTTTGTCATGGGTCTTCCATTTGTATTAGTCTTTAATGTTGACAGTGTGTTGGTTTTCCTGATTGATGAGGCAACCGAATCCACGCCCGAATTCCTGACGGGAAGAACAACAATTTATATGTCTTTGTTCTTTCATACGGAATAAGAAACGTGTTATTATCTTATCTCTATCTGGTTATTGTATTAGATTATCTTTGTGGTGTGTTTCCCAGATAAAATTTAATCCGCTAGTGTTTCTAAGTTTAATCTTTGAACTCGTGGTGTTAATCTGCTCTTTTTTTTTAAAAATTCTCCAGGAATAAATTTGGCTGCCATCTCTTTTTAAATCAATTTTTCTTCAAAGCGAATGTGTGCCATACAGAAGATGCATATTCTAGTACAAGTAAGGTAGCATTTTAGTTTTATATTATATTGTTTTCGCCTGTTACCATTGTAGAAGTATACTTAATAACTACACAAAGTATTATGCTTTCACCTAACGCAAAATAGGAGAATTAGTGATTTTCATTTTTTATATAGCTCATATAAGGAAAAAAGCAAAATAATGGGCCCCCTTACCCTAGGGGTGATCACATGGGATTAAAGCATAGCCTATGACCTTTTCCGGGTCAAACTGGGGTCTCATGCAAAATTTCAGCACCCTGGATCCAACGGTGTGGAATTGTATTGGTAACAAACAAACAAACTCTCAGCTTTATATATTAGATTCTTAATACACTTGTAACAAACAAACAAACACACAAACTTTCAGCTTTATATATTAGATATATAAAAACTAAAAATCACTAAATATCCTATTTTACTGATAGATAGAAGCATGAAACTTTGGCAAGTTGTTAAGTACGCTAAAGCGACGATATTTTGCGATAAACAATTTTTAACTTCCCACTCATGGGAAGCCGGGGGCCAAAATGTGGTGTTTTTTAAAACTTATATACGCTATATAAATACTGAAAATCAACCATTCTTCTATTTCCCGTGTAGTAAGAAGAATGAAACTTTGGGAAGTTGTTAAGTACACTCTCCTAACGCTAATTTGCGAAAAAGAATTTCAAACTTCCCACTCATTGGGGGCCGGGGGCCCAAATGTATTTTTCTTTTATTAGAAACAAACTCATTACTAATTCTCCAATGTACCGTGTCGTAAAAACATGAAACTTTTGGAAATTACTCTCCTGGCAATAATGGCAAAAAAATAAATAAATACAATTCTCACTTATGTGGTGCCGGGGGCCCAAATGTACTTTTTCTTAAGCGGGCTTTATTAACAAAATGTAGACAACGAAATACAATCACGTCTCACGAAAGATCAGGTTTCTGTTTAGGTGGAAGCACGATATGATCTGGGAATCGATGAGTACAACCCCGCAGTGGTAACAGGTGAAAAAAATATTTAAATTATCACTTACTGGGAGCCGGGGGCCCAAATGTAGTTTTTTTTTTACTATTATATGCTATATAAATACTGAAAATCCCCCATTCGACTATTTCCCGTGTAGGTAGAAGAATGAAACTTTGGGAATTAGTTAAGTACACTCTCCTAACGCTAATTTGCGAAAAAGCATTGTGTACGCTTCTCCAGAAATCCCTATTTAAAACCCGTGCGAAGCCGGGTACTTGCCTCTAGTCTTTTATAAAGCCTAATATTTTTGTTAGTTTTTTTTAAAATTACTTTATTGACTTGGAAATTCCATGATAACTTCTCATTTATTTTTACTCCTAAGTATTTTGCACCTTTAGTTTGGATGATTGGTTTTCCATGGATGAAGTAGTTGATACTCACATGTCCTTTACTTTGATACTTTTTTACAGTTGACATTTACATGTCTTTGATTCTTTTACTTTGGTACTTTTTACAGTTGACATTTACATGTCTTTGATTCCTTTACTTTGATACTTTTTACAGTTGACACTATCTGAATGGAAAGATATGGTACATTTAGTTTCAAATTTTGTAGTTCATCTTGGAGTTTTTGTAAGATTTTGCTAACTTGTTCTGACTTAGTCGTTCTATAATTTATATAATCTTTAGCAAATTACATAACTTTTCTTTCTCATGAGAAGCTGTGTAGAAAATAATTTATGTAAATTAGGAATATTATGGGACCTAGGACTGTTCCTTGTAAAACACCAGAGTAAATTGTTATTGGTGCTGATTTAGATCCATTAATTATTACAGTTTGCTCTCTGCCTGAAAGAGACCAAAGATGCCAAAGAACTTAAGTTTCTTAAATAAACTAGAAAAATAACCTTTATCAAAAGCTTTTGAGAAGTCTAGTCCATTTAATTGTGTTTCACTTAATCTTTTTGCTTAAAGTCGGGTTGGGGAGGATTAATGAGGGTCATAGCTAATGTAAGGATTAATAATGGGGATAGACTGGGCTAATGTTAGAATTTATAATGGGTATTGACTGGGTTAATGTCAGGATTAATAATGGGTATTGACTGGGTTAATGTTAGGATTAATAATGGGTATTGACTGGGTTAATGTCAGGATTAATAATGGGTATTTACTGGGTTAATGTCAGGATTAATAATGGATATTGACTGGGTTAATGTCAGAATTTATAATGGGTATTGACTGGGCTAATGTTAGAATTTATAATGGGTATTGACTGGGTTAATGTCAGAATTTATAATGGGTATTGACTGGGTTAATGTTAGAATTAATAATGGGTATAGACTGGGTTAATGTCAGGATTAATAATGGGTATTGACTGGGTTAATGTTAGGATTAATAATGGGTATTGACTGGGTTAATGTTAGGATTAATAATGGGTATTGACTGGGTTAATGTCAGAATTAATAATGGGTATTGACTGGGCTAATATCAATAATCAGGGGTAATAATGGTGATAGACTGGGCTAACATCAGGGGTGGGGTAATAATGGGTATAGACTGGGTTAATGTCAGGATTAATAATGGTGATAGACTGGGCTAATATCAGAGGTAATAATGGTGATAGACTGGGCTAATATCATGATTAATGAGGATAGACTGGGCTAATGTCAGGATTATTGAGGATAGACTGGGCTAATGTAAGGATTATTGAGGATAGACTGGGCTAATGTCAGGATTATTGAGGATAGACTGGGCTAATGCCAATATTAATGAAGGGCACCGACTTGGCTCATGTCAATATTAATGAAGGGCACCGACTTGGCTCATGTCCCGATATATGATGGGCATGTGTCAGGTTTAGTTAACGAGGTTCATGACAGTACTTGCGTTTGTCACGTTCGTATTTAGTGTGATTGAGTATTAGAAGGATGGTCAGTGGTCAGTAATTGTGGGACAGTGTAACTATTTGAGGATGTTATTATCAATTTTTTTAGGTTTTAAAATTTGGAGAATGCATTATGGCTTAGTTACAAGCGATGGGGCTGTGTGGCTCAGTTTTTAGACTGCATGTAATGGGAAAGTTTAAGAAGTAAATTAATCTTGAATTGATTGATGGCTGGAAGGAACACTTTTAAAATCGGGTAAATTTGTTTGAATAACATCAGAAATCTCACCAAAAGATTATGGTACAAATTCATATATCTAAAAATAGAACATAGGCTGTGGTTTGAAACCTTTCATAGTATAATCCAGCTGTAATATTCCACCATACCTTCCATTTCCCACCACCCATTCCCATGCACAGATAAGCACGTACGCACACATAAGCACAACCTTAAAGGAAAGAGTTCGACAACGCAGACGATCAGACGAATGAAAGTCTGGTCCAATCGTGGTACTGTCAACCAACTGAAGGAATCAATAAGTACATTTTCCCCCTCCTTTATTCTCGAGTCTCCTGGCTCGCTTCCTGTCTACAACATTATTTCCCCTTGATTGGGTTATCTCCCTTGCATTGGAAAGAAACAAGGGCGGACAAGTGCTGTGGTTTTTGTCAAGATGAACGGATAACCGGCCCTTATTGGGTTAGGGCCCAAATATACAACCCTATAAAGCCATTGAAGGCTGATACGGATAACGTGTAGGATGTTTGGGCATCTCTCATTCAAGTAGTTCCACATTGAGGCTTACTTTTGTAAGCACTTATTTATTGCTCGGAGTGATACATACTTGAAATCAGCTTCCCCGGCAACACATGTAACCAGTTCAAGGTGAAGGACACGGTGATACGATGTATGGTTACCTACTCGTCCTAACATCTCAGACAACGAAAGAATAAAATCCGATCAGAAGTGCTCTGGTCTTATGATCTTCTAGTTTACCCGATAGACTGCTGTCAAGATGATCAGATTTATAGACTGGTGTCAAGATGATCAGATTTATAGACTGGTGTCAAGATGATCAGATTTATAGACTGGTGTCAATATCTTCAGATTTATAGACTGGTGTCAAGATGATCATATTTAAAGACTGGTGCCAATATCTTCAGATTTATAGACTGGTGTCAAGATGATCAGATTTATAGACTGGTGCCAAGATGATCAGATTTATAGACTGGTGTCAAGATGATCAGATTTATAGACTGGTGCCAATATCTTCAGATTTATAGACTGGTGTCAATGTGTTCAGATTTATAGACTGGTGCCAATATGTTCAGATTTATAGACTGGTATCAAGATGATCATATTTAAAGACTGGTGCCAATATCTTCAGATTTATAGACTGGTGTCAAGATGATCATATTTAAAGACTGGTGACAATATCTTCAGATTTATAGACTGGTATCAAGATGATCATATTTAAAGACTGGTGCCAATATCTTCAGATTTATAGACTGGTATCAAGATGATCATATTTAAAGACTGGTGCAAATATCTTCAGATTTATAGACTGGTGTCAATGTGTTCAGATTTATAGACTGGTGCCAATATGTTCAGATTTATAGACTGGTGTAAATATGTTCAGATTTATAGACTGGTGTCAATGTGTTCAGATTTATAGACTGGTGCGAATATGTTCAGATTTATAGACTGGTGTAAATATGTTCAGATTTATAGACTGGTGTCAATGTGTTCAGATTTATAGACTGGTGCCAATATCTTCAGATTTATAGAATGGTGCCAATATGTTCAGATTTATAGACTGGTGTAAATATGTTCATATTTATAGACTGGTGCCAATATCTTCAGATTTATAGACTGGTGTCAAGATGATGACTTGG
>MUZC01000762.1:132252-144505 GCA_002072015.1 Radix auricularia | reverse complement strand
AGACTGGTGCCAATATCTTCAGATTTATAGACTGGTGTCAAGATGATCAGATTTATAGACTGGTGTCAAGATGATCATATTTAAAGACTGGTGCCAATATATTCAGATTTATAGACTGGTGTCAAGATGATCATATTTAAAGACTGGTGCCAATATCTTCAGATTTATAGACTGGTATCAAAATGATCATATTTAAAGACTGGTGCCAATATCTTCAGATTTATAGACTGGTGACAATGTGTTCAGATTTATAGACTGGTGCCAATATGTTCAGATTTATAGACTGGTATCAAGATGATCATATTTAAAGACTGGTGCCAATATCTTCAGATTTATAGACTGGTATCAAGATGATCATATTTAAAGACTGGTGCCAATATCTTCAGATTTATATACTGGTGTCAATGTGTTCAGATTTATAGACTGGTGCCAATATGTTCAGATTTATAGACTGGTGTAAATATGTTCAGATTTATAGACTGGTGTCAATGTGTTCAGATTTATTGACTGGTGCCAATATGTTCAGATTTATAGACTGGTGTCAATGTGTTCAGATTTATAGACTGGTGCCAATATCTTCAGATTTATAGAATGGTGCCAATATGTTCAGATTTATAGACTGGTGTAAATATGTTCATATTTATAGACTGGTGCCAATATGTTCAGATTTATAGACTGGTGTAAATATGTTCATATTTATAGACTGGTGTCAATGTGTTCATATTTATAGACTGGTGCCAATATGTTCAGATTTATAGACTGGTGTCAATGTGTTCAGATTGAAGGACCTCGTGGATAATGTTTATAAGTCAAGGATAATCATCAAAACCAGCATCCACTGGATTGTAACCGACAACACCAACATCCACTGGATTGTAACCGACAACACGAACATCCACTGGATTGTAACCGACAACACCAACATCCACTGGATTGTAACCGACAACACCAACATCCACTGGATTGTAACCGACAACACCAACATCCACTGAAGTCCAAGTCTCCCTTAAGCCTACTATTACTGTGCAAATGTTATAACAAGTAAATCGCCTTGCTTGAGCACCTAGTACCTAGTGTTTGTTGTTTTTTGTTTTTTTTTTTTTATGATCAGAATGTTAAAAAAAACAACAATATACAAGACATTTATCTCCCTGTTTTCTATTTTCCCAGACCATCTATTTCTAAATATATATCCTCGAGTGTTTTTTTTTTTATTATTTATTTTTTTATTGTTTTTTTTTTTAATTTTTTTTTTTAATTATGAGATTAAAGACACCCGTTACTGGCTTGAGTAAATAAACGTATCCGGTGACAAAGAAATAAATGGATTTCGATCTTATCAAAGGTAATTTTTAAAAAATTCTCTAAATAAACCACTAAAGCTTCATTTACTTAAATTCAACAACCACCCCCTCTCCCCGCTCTCTCACACACATACGTCAACCAATGAAAATGTCTCCTGTGTAAACATGCTAGAACCATCCACCAGACGAAATGTGCGGTAGAGAACCTTATCAGATTCAAGTGGAAATGTCTACGGGACTTTCATCGCTTTGTTACGACTTTCTCATCCGCGCCATTATTCACTCCCCTGTCGTTATGCGCGCCATGCATGACGACGACCGGGTGAAAAAGATGGCCGCCTGTTCTAGTTTTTACATCCCTCAAACTTCTGCCTTCCCTCCCCCCCCCCCCAACCCCAGCGCCGATACTTCCTGTTCTCGAAGCTTCAGTTTTAATGCATAAAGTGGCGCTACTTTCATTGCTTTTTAAAAACGTTCTTTATTTCTGAAACAAAAATGGCTGGCTGGACACTTTTGGAGACTTTATCGCACTCGGCCCACTCAAATAAACGTCACTTCCGTCATGGGCAGACGTCTGCTCAATATCACGCAAAAACACTTCGTGCCACTAAATCTCTCCTGTGAACGGTCCTTAAGTTACCTGGAAAGTTGGAACTAACGCTACTGAGAAGGTTTCTTTTCTCTTCTATTATTTATATATTTTAAAATGGATAACTGTTACTTGTCTTATCGCGTGCAAGAGTTCTAAACCAGCATAATATCTTTAAAAAAAAAAAAAAAACAGAAGAAGAGAAAAAAGCCGCGCTGTAAGTTTGAAATAGATTTACAAATGTTTTGGTCGCAGTTGTTTCCTATTTCCTCAACCGCGATGCAATGATTAATTAACATTCAACTTCTGCTTTACATGGCGATATGTGTACTTGTGTTAACCCGCAGTAGGGAACAATTATCTATTTAGTTCGTTGTCAACGTGTTAAGTTACTAAATTTGTTACGCAATCAATAGCTGTGTGTGCTCGCAACTCAGTTCGTTGTGTGGTCAATCAGTTCACGTCTTGTCGTAGAAAGTTTTCCATCAAATGTCTATCAAATTCTTACCTAAAGTCAGAACACTGAAATGAAATTAGATTGAGCGCTAGCGTCACCCGACTGAAGACCGCATGATTGATTACAACACGATTGAAGACCGCATGATTGAATACAACATGATTGAAGACCGCATGATTGATTACAACACGATTGAAGACCGCATGATTGAATACAACATGATTGAAGAAATCGTGTTGGAATACAACATAATTGAAGGCCATGTGATTGATTACAACATGATTGAAGATATCGTATTTGAATACAACATGATTGAAGGCCACGTGATTGATTACAATACGGTTGAAGACCGCGTTATTAAATACCGCATGATTGAAGATCACATGACTGAATTCAACATGACTGAAAACAGCGTGATTGAATACCACGTGATTGAGCATGATGGTTCGGTTGCAATCCATCGAGCTCCCAGCACAGAAACGGTTGACCATAAAGTGAATCAGGCCAGCACCAGAGACACGCCTGCCCAGCAGACGACATAAAACTGCAATGAATTCTCGGCCCAAGGATTGGGTGGGGAGAGTGGATGGTTTGGGGAGAGGGCTGTAGGGGGCCGTTTATCTCTTAAACTTCTGACTCTAGGATTTGGTACAAAATTTTTCTTCAAGTCTGCTGTTTTTACCAATAAATACTTGTATTATTTTCTGTCATGATTTTTTTTTTTAAATGTGATAATTGTAAACGAATTTATGTTTTTAAGTGTGTTTCGGTATATGTAAACATATTTGTGTGTTTTTGCTGTAATTGTGTGTCGGTGTGTATCGTGGTGTGTTTGTCTCTGTGTGTCGGTGTGTCTTTGTCTAACATTTATGTGTATATGTGTCTCTGTGCGTGTCTATGTGTGTCAGTGTGCCATCGGTTGGTCTCTTTGTGTGTGTGAATTGTTCTATGTGTATCATGTGTATCAATGTGTCTTATGCTGTGGCTATGTGTCCCTGTATTTATGTGTGTACGTATGTACATGTGTGTGTCGATGTGTGTATATATGTGTCCTTATGTGTCATCTATGAATTTCTGTTTTTGTCTTGTGTATTGATTTATTTTATTTTTTGTCCGGTTATCAAACTAAGCTCAGATCTTCACACCTGACTGATCAATGTTAGTAAGAAAATCTAGTCCCACATAAATTCATTAATAAATCTATTTCAATATTTTTAACCTCCTTCCTTTCCCCACCACACATTAGCAAACGACGACCCCGGTGATTTTATTGTTGTTGTGAGTTGTTTTAAAATTATAAATAGATTTTATTGTTGTTGTGAGTTGTTTTAAATTATAAATATATTTTATTCCACACGACAACTTTGATTGTCGGTGTTATCTGTCTTGCTATAAGTATTTAACGTGGGACGTGGTGGTCGAGAGGTAGCGCTCTCGACTGTCATACCGATGGTCACGAGTTCGAATCCACACGAAAGTGAGGATTTGTTCTCGGGGCCTGAGTATATATAAGATAAGATAAGATTAATTGAAAACTTCAATAACTGCGCTTTGTTCAGTTGAACACAAGAATCCTCACGTATTGTTGGCGATTGACGTCAAAAACAACAAAAAGTTGTTAATTATTGTTTTTAATTAACTTGGATGATATTTGGACCGCTGCCCCCTTAAGATCCCATTCAGAGCTCAATGTCCGGTAAGACAATTTTTGAAAAAAAAACGTGGCTTAAAACCTTAACGATATCAAATATTTTCTTAGGGCACAAATATTATTAACTAAACGGGTAAGGCCCTAAATGAAAGAGCACGTGGGCAACAAATCAAGTGTGGATTGAAATATCTTTAACTTATAAATGATATTTACGTCTGGAGAACTTTCAAATTATTTTTTTTAGTCTTTTATTGTTTTGCTTCTAGGCTATTGCGGCATACCCTGTAGAAAAATAATTTGGCATGCAAGCTATTTGTAATTATTTAAAAATACGAAATAAAGTTTTCAGTCAGTATTTCAAATGGGAGCTTATGAATTAAAATACAAAAAATCGAAACCATTTATTAATTACAATTTATGGGCCGACAACACGACTGCTAGAAGGGTATACGACAGCACGACAGCTAGAAGGGTATACGGCAACATGCACAGCTAGAAGGGTATACGGCAACACGACAGCTAGATGGATATACGACAACATGCACAGCTAGAAAGGTATACGGCAACATGCACAGCTAGAAGGGTATACGACAACACGACAGCTAGAAGGGTATACGGCAACACGACAGCTAGAAGGGTATACGGCAACACGACAGCTAGAAGGGTATACGGCAACACGACAGCTAGAAGGGTATACGGCAACATGCACAGCTAGAAGGGTATACGGCAACATGCACAGCTAGAAGGGTATACGACAACATGCACAGCTAGAAGGGTATACGGCAACATGCCCAGCTAGAAGGGTATACGGCAAAATGCACAGCTAGAAGGGTATACGACAACATGCACAGCTAGAAGGGTATACGGCAACATGCACAGCTAGAAGGGTATACGGCAACATGCACAGCTAGAAGGGTATACGGCAACACGACAGCTAGAAGGGTATCCGGCAACACGACAGCTAGAAGGGTATACGGCAACACGACAGCTAGAAGGGTATACGGCAACACGACAGCTAGAAAGGTATACGGCAACATGCACAGTTAGAAGGGTATACGGCAACATGCACAGCTAGAAGGGTATACGGCAACATGCACAGCTAGAAGGGTATACGGCAACATGCACAGCTAGAAGGGTATACGTCAACATGTACAGCTAGAAGGGTATACGGCAACACGACAGCTAGAAGGGTATACGACAACATGCAGATAGAAGGGTATACGGCAACATGCACAGCTAGAAGGGTATACGGCAACATGCACAGCTAGAAGGGTATACGGCAACATGCACAGCTAGAAGGGTATACGACAACATGCAGATAGAAGGGTATACGGCAACATGCACAGCTAGAATGGTATACGACAACATGCACAGCTAGAATGGTATACGACAACACGACAGCTAGAAGGGTATACGTGAACACGACAGCTAGAAGGGTATACGTCAACGCGATAGCTAGAAGGGTATACGTCAATACGACAGCTAGAAGGGTATACGTCAATACGACAGCTAGAAGAGTATACGACAACACGACAGCTAGAAGGGTATACGTCAACACGATAGCTAGGAGGGTATACGTCAACACGACAGCTAGAAGGGTATACGTCAACACGACAGCTAGAAGGGTATACGACAACACGACAGCTAGAAGGGTATACGTCAACACGATAGCTAGAAGGGTATACGGCAACATGCACAGGTCAAGTCGATCAGACCAGAGGTGGAAACTGAGCCGCAAGCACCGAAGTTTGGTGACTCAAATGAGAAAAGAGCACCTACCCCCTACCAACTCATACTTCAACAGGCCTAACCACAACAGGGACTCAAACTGTCGGCATTGCAGCCTAGCCTCTGACACAGTGGTGCACCTGTTGACCTCGTGTCTCGAGCTAGACACAGCCGGGGAGGTTAGGGCGGTGAATCCTACACTCAGACAATGGTGTATGGCTCTGCCCAGCAGATGGAGCGGGTGGCCAAGGTGAATGGCTCTGCCAGCAGATGGAGCGGGTGTCCAAGGTGTATGGCTCTGCCCAGCAGATGAAGCGGATGGCCAAGGTGTTTGGCTATGCCAGCAGATGGAGCGGGTGGTCAAGGTGTATGGCTCTGCCCAGCAGATGGAGCGGTTGGCCAAGGTGAATGGCTCTGCCCAGCAGATGGAGTGGGTGGCCAATGTGTATGGCTCTGCCCAGCAGATTGAGCGGGTGGCCAAGGTGTATGGCTCTGCCCAGCAGATGGAGCGAGTGAACAAGGTGTATGGCTCTGCCCATGATGGAGCGGATGGCCCAGGTTTATGGCTCTGCTAATCAGATGGAGTGGGTGGCTCAGGTATAAGTTAAATCTTTAAGACATTAATCTCAAGTTTCCATAATATGTGCAAATGTTAAGCGAATAGGTGATTACAAGAAAAAATATACCTCTTTTTAAAGTAAAAACGTATTATCATTAGAATAGTGCATGTGTACTCCAGCTATCTCGCTAGTCAAAAGTTTTATTTAAGTTCTTTACCTTGCACTCATAGCTTTTTTTTTTAAAAAATAATAAAATAAAAATTCTTTATTATTTAGTTCAAGTTCTAAGTTCATGTATTTTAAAAGCTTTGTTTAAAAACTATATTTTATTTGAACAATTTTGATACAGTAAGAAGAAACTCCGTGATTTCATGACGCCCAGAACACCGTGCTTGCCTCAGTGGCCAGGGTTTTTATGTTGTCAAACTGAATCAGCCACAATCAGCAGCAGATCTGACGTCATAATTCCCGGGCCAGACGAGATGTCAGCGGACAGGGATTCTGTTGTTAATTAGCCACAACACTAATTTGCCCGCACACTATCTCGAAACAATACAGAGAGCTTCAATTTTTTTCTTTATCAGGATGTTTGTTTGTTCAATTAGGGAGATTACTGTTATATTAAAAGATGGAGTTTTTTGGGGGGTATTTAAATTCCTACACGTCAAGATATGTAAGCAACATTTTTTAATCGAAATTGTTTGGTTGTTGTTGTGCTGATGTTGTTTTCTACATTGTGATCATCATGTCTATAAATAGACTTACGAATTTAACTATAAGATCGAAGCATCAAATCAATGTGTTCTCATAACAAGGTGGTCGAGTGGCAGCGCGCTCGATTGGCGTACCGATGATCACGGGCTAGAATCCATGTGAAGGCAAGGATTTGTTCCTGGAGCCTAGTCTCTGAGTCCACCCAGCTCCAAATGGGTACCTAACAGTAGTTATGCGGCTGGGTTATGCGTGGAACCCTCATAGCCGTGGCCTGTGAACGCTGCATCGCTTGCCAACAGATCATCCGTCATGGTCTGTGGACGCAATTATCTTCTGCATGTCATGAATATGACAAAAAATCATATCGTATGACAAGAACATGACAAATAATCATATTGTATGACAAGAACATAACATACAATGATATTGCATGACTTATCAGTAAAATTATTTACGTAATGATTTTCATGTGTAGACTCTATATCTCAACAGAGAAGACACTCGAAGAACTAAATAAGTCAAGAAAGCCATTCACTAAAACGTTCGTCTACAATCCAATAAAAATTAGATGCTACCGTATACTATATACATCTGTGCACGTAGTTCTTTGTTAATAAATAACTTTGGAAACTATCAGGGATGCGACCTATGCACTTTCCCTACCTGTATGTGAATATTTACTGAAAGTTAATAAACATATTTAAAAAGAACGGTGAGCAACAATAAACAAGTATCCAAATACTGAAACATGGCAAAGCTAGGAGCCACGTTGACAGCTTTCCGCCCAATAAGTCTGACTAGTTGCGTGTGCAAACTGATGGAAAGAATGGTTAACAATAGACTGATGTGGATACTTGAATCCGAAAATCCACTAGCAGATGAACAGGCAGCTTTCAGAAAATGCAGATTAACGGAAGATCAAATAGCTTACATAGCCCAAGAAATAGAAGATGACTTCCAGGGGAAAAAAAACTACCGTCGTCTGGGTTGACCTAGAAAAAGCATTTGATAAGGTCTGGAAAGAAGGTCTCATTCTGAAGCTACAAAATAACCATGTATCTCATTAAATGTTAAACTGGATTACAGAATATTTAACTAATCGCAAAGCTCTAGTCAAAATGAAAGGAAAAAGAAGCAACACAGCTATGATACAAAATGGAGATCCCCAGGGAGGTGTTCTGTCACCCACACTATTTCTAATTTTCATAAACGACTTACTACAAATTATCCCTATAAAAGTAAAAGACAGCATGTATGCTGATGATCTGGCTCTACTTAGCACAGAGGAATACACAGGCACTTCAAAATTTAGGCTACAAGAATCACTGAACAACCTCAATCTATGGTCTAAAAAATGGGGTATGTCCATAAATTCCAAAAATACTACCTACACAATCTTCTCCCTTTCAACCAAACAAAATAGCGTATAAACTAACCTTAGACAAAACTATCCTGGAAAAAAATGATAATCTGACATATCTAGGAGTTACTTTTAATCCAAGGCTAACCTGGAGGGAATCCAAAGACTAGCACTGATTTAAAAACTAGCTGGCTCAGAATGGGGCAAAAACCACTCAATCCCGAAGAACACATACACCAGCTACATAAGACCTACCCTAGAAAATGGAGCCTCAGTGTAGGGCACAATAGCCAAATCGAACCTCCAAAAAATAGACAAAGTTCAAAACCTAGGGCTACGAATAATAACAGGAGCAATGAAAACTACCCCAATCAGAGTTATGGAGGACTTAGCTACCCTAAGCTCTATGGAAGTTAGATGATAAACCAAAACCCAAACACAATTCACCAAATTAGAAGCATCGGGACATCACCCTCTAAAACCCAAGCTGCAAAAATCCCACTCTACTAAAAGACTCAATAGATCAAATTTTATACAAGAAGCCAAACTTCTTAAAAGTAAACATAAAATTGATAACATCGTGATTGAAGCGACGCAACCCCACAGCCTTTTCCCACCCTGGGACCCAAGTCCACCTCTAAAAATCTGAGAAAATTTAAGCAACATAGGAATAAAAATCTGACTACACAATTAACATACTGAAAGAAACAGAAAAAAACATCATCAGCTCTCAATACCCTAAAAATTCATAGATACGAGTCTACACCGACGGCTCTTCAGTAAAAAGGACAAAAAATGGAGGAGCCGGCATACGTATAGAATGGCCTGATGGAGGTCACCTTGAAAAAGCAACTGCCATAGGAAGCCTCTCAGATAGCATTAGAGCAGAAAAAAAAGCACTAGAGCTTGATGCAAAAATTCTAACAAGCCACCCCCACTCCAAAAACAGCCAAACTGTCTTCCTCACTGATGCAACAAAAAAAAGTGCTCAAGTCTCTCCAAAACCCAAACAACTCGATCAATCAATCACTCAATATATAACTACTGAATCTAAGTAAAATAACAAAAGAACTTATTCTCCAATGGATCCCAGGCCATGTGGAACTTGAAGGAAATGACACAGCGAACTCCATGGCAAAAACTGGAGGCAAACAAATCCAGACAGACCAACCCCTACACCCCGAAGAAATAAAGGCGTTTCTCAAAAGAAGTGAATCAGAAAGATGGTCCGAGCTGAAAGTAAACCACCCAAAAAGCGATGCATTCTTTAACCTCCCCCGCCAATCTCAAAACATCATTTTCAGGCTAAGGACGGGCCACAACAAACTTAGACAGCACACGTTCCGCGAACTTCGAACTGGAGAAAGCAAAATGTGCCCCTGCACATTAGCAGCAGAAAATGTGGAACATGTGCTGCAAAACTGCCCTCTGTACCTCCACACCCGGGTGGCCATCTGGCCCAGGACGCTACCCTCGACGATAAACTCTATGGTGGACTGAACCAATTGACAGCCACAGCGCAGTTCATCACAGATATAGGTCTAAATCCTCCTTCAAAAGATTTTGAGAACGCAGATGAAGAATACGATTCCCTTATTCCATGTGATTTACTGAACTACTTCATTCATTTGACAGATAGTGATAATCAAAACACACGACAATACAGCGACAGATAACTGCGGGCAGATCATATTAAGAAGATGCTAACAAATACAAAGTACAAAACATGCTTAGATCCCTATATCATCTTAAATTGTTTAACATTTAGTATCGGCCACAAGACAAAAGATAATTTGAAGCGTTTCTAACACCACCATGTGCTAAAGGTTTGGGCAACGAAACACAAACAACATCTTGAGATGATGTCCAACAAAACACAAGCAATATCTTTAGGTGATGTCCAACAAAACACAAACAACATCTTGAGATGATATCCAACAAAACACAAGTAATATCTTTAGGTGATGTCCAACAAAACACAAACAACATCTTGAGATGATGTCCAACAAAACACAAACAACATCTTGAGATGATGTCCAACAAAACACAAGCAATATCTTTAGGTGATGTCCAACAAAACATAAACAACATCTTGAGATGATGTTCTCAAAACACAAACAATATCTTGAGATGATGTCCAACAAAACATAAACAACATCTTGAGATGATGTCCAACAAAACACAAACAACATCTTTAGGTGATGTCCAACAAAACACAAACAACATCTCTAGGTGATGTTCAACAAAACACAAACACAACATTATACAACCCAGAGAAGCGGTCGTGCTGACATGATCCAGCTGCCGCATCACCAACAAACGAACCACTCCAACACTATCTGCCCCGCTGCCGCTATCACCAACAAACGAACCACTCCAACACTATCTGCCCCAGGCATCTCTATGTTCCCCTCCCCCTCCTACCCATCCCCCTCCGACTACGTAGCCCAACATAGGGCAGATAGCCATCAGCACCAAAATAATCCAGTGGCGTCATGCTAATACTTAAGGTCAACACTGAACCACGTGACATTTAGGAGCGTGACGCTGTAGCGGCCGGTAGTCTAAACAATATCACCTCCCTATACCCTCGAACACGTAAACTGTAAGGTAATATGGACGGTGAAGATGCTATTAAGAAATGTGTATGTGAGCGGGCATCCCTGTATCGTTGCTCGGCAGAGAGTACACAGCAATCGATGTAGTTTGATTTTTTAGCAGTGTCATTGACAAGATTTAGAAACTCGATTATCCGAAATAGTTGAGACCAAGTACGAGACGGAATATTTATTTATTTTAAGTCCGATATTTTCCGAACTAATTAAATAAAACGAAATATTGAAATTCAAAAAAAAATAAATAAATAACAACAAAAATGAAAAAACACAAATAAATCATATGATGTAAATGTGTTCAGAGTTGCGTGACCCTTAGTTACTCCCGACCCAGCCCCCCCCCCCCAACAAAAAACGCATGCCCTCACCCACAGTGACATCAGTGTTTTACGTCAGCGTTGTGTGTGAAGTCTTTATTGGGATGCGACACGCAAGGCCTTTTTGGCGTGTTTACTTAGTCCCTTGTATCGTTGCATCGGGTTTGTCAAAATGGCCGGAATCCAGATTTGCCGATAATCGATAATTTTGTTTAAAACTAAAAATAAATTGTATGACGTATTAAACTGAAAATTTAAAGGGAAGTAACCAAAAGAGGCAATTAACTTTTTTAACTGAGTTTTTTCCCCTGTCTTAAAGACTTTTAACAAATAACAATATTCTGAACTTAATTTTGTTTAAAAAGCAACACAAAAAAAAAATAAAATCTTAGTTATGCATACGATAAAAAACCTGCATATTAACAATGGAAAATATTGCTAAGTCTCATTTCTCAAGTGTCATTTAAAAGCATATTACACAAATGCATGTTTTAAATGACAAAACTTAAGGATTTAATTTTTTAAATATATTATATTGTTAGGAGATACATTTAAATATAAGTAGTTCGATATAATGTCAATGAATTTAAATATTGTTATTGTTAATTAAGTCTTCTTCTTCTTCGTTCTCAATATTGAATATTGAGTTTTGCGTGCCACGAGTTTTGCGCCAATTGGCCCGTGGTCTCCAACTTCAGCCTGCTGTATTTTCTGGATTTGCTTCCATAGCCTTTGGTCAGCCAAGACCATCTGCAAGGCAGCAGTTGTTTTTTTGGCAAGTGATGCAGCGTTCACATGCCACGGCTAAGGGTTCCACGCATTACCCCGCCGCTCCATTTGGGTGGAACTCGGGGACGCCCTAGGCCCCGGAGGCAAATCCTTGGCTTCCCATGGATTCGAACTGGTGACCATCGGAGCGCCAGTCGAGCGCGCTTGCCACTCGACCACCGCGGCCCCC
>MUZC01000762.1:120391-132234 GCA_002072015.1 Radix auricularia | reverse complement strand
CGCCCCCCCCCCCCCGTTAATTAAGTAAAAACAATGTTTAATTTTGATTTCAAAGTTTACACTTTAACATCTTTTTTTAAGTGGAGAATTTTGTACGTAAAAAAAATATTATTAATTAGATCTATTAGTAATTAATTATTTATTAATAAATTCAAAAACATTTTTAAAACATTTTCTTTAATTTTAAACGCTATTATATTTTAATCGATAAAAAGTTTTACCAATTAATTGAGAAGTTTATCGTATATATCCGCAGCCTTATATATATATATATACTAGAGGCAAGTACCCGGTTTCTCACGGGTTTTAAATGAGGTTTTCTGTAGAAGCGTACTATTGGTTTATTACCATGAAGTAAAAGAGTACATTTATCATAAAGCAGGTCAAATACAATTGCCTATCAGAAAAGCATAGTGTCTGCAACTCTATACCAGCAATCCCAAGACTCTGGCACACCAGTTAAGACTGCACCATCGTGGTAGTGTAATTAACAACTTTCCAAATTCCCATTATTCCAAATTGTAGAATTAAATATTTTCAATTTTTATATAGCTTATATGAGTAAAAAAAAAAAAAAAAAACATCACTATATTTGGGCACCAGGCTCCCAAAAAGTGTTATAAAAAATTTTTTGCCTGTTACCATCGCAGAAATGTACTAAACAACTTTCGAAAATTTCATACTTCTACCTACTCGGATATAGGAGAATTAGTGGTTTTTAAATTTTATAAACGTTGGCAGAGTGTACTTAACAACCGTCCAAACTTTCATGCTTCTACCTTAACGGGAAATAGGAGAAATTTTATTTTCAATTTTTATAAAGCTCATATTGGGGAAAAAACATTAGGGCCCCTGGACACCAGAAAGTGACAATTTAAATATATTTTCGCCTGTTATAATTTGAGTAATGTACTAAACAATATCCTAAAATTTCATTCTTCTGCCTACTCAGGAAATAGGAGAATTAGTTATTTTCAATTTCATACACCTCAAATAACGGAGAAAAACGTTTTTGGGCCCCCGGCCCCCATGAGTGGGAATTTATGGAGCGATTGCCATTATTGTCGGGAGAATATGCTCAAGAATTTCCAAAAAGTTTCATGATTTTACCTACACGGTAAAATTTGAGAATTAGTGATGAGTGAGTTTTTAATATAAGGAAAAAAATACATTTGGGCCCCCGGACCCCAATGAGTGGGAAGTTTAAAATTCTATTTTGCAAATTAGCGTTAGGAGAGTGTACTTAACAACTTCGCAACGTTTCATTCTTCTACCTACACGGGAAATAGTAGAATGGGTGATTTTCAGTATTTATATAGAGTATATAAGTAAATAAAACTACATTTGGGTCCCCGGCTCCCCCTGAGTGGGAAGTTAAAAATTGTTTATAGCAAAATATCCTCGGAGTAGCGTACTTAACAACTTGCAAAAGTTTCATGCTCTACCTATCCGTAAAATATGATAATTAGTGATTTTTAGTTTTTGTATATAGTTCATATAAATGTAAAAAAACTAACTTTGGGCCCCCAGCCCCCAGAAGGAGGTAATTTAAATAAATTTTTGCCTGTTACCCTTGCAAAAGTGTACTCAACAGTTTTCTAAAATTTCATGCCTCTGCCTCCTCGAGAAATAGAAAAATTGTTAATTTTCATTTTTTATATAGCTCAAATAAGGAAAAAAAAGTTGTTGGTCACCTCCGGCGCCCATGAGTGTGAATTTATGGAACGAAACCTATTTAAGAACCTTCCCCATATAATTGTGTGTACGTTTACCAAATTTCACTTTACTGGGTTGTCTGGATCTTGAGTTATTAGGGAACAGACAGACAGACAGACAGACAGACAGACAGACAGACAGACAGACAGACAGACATACGGACAACAAATGCGTCTTATATATATAGATATATAACTTCAACTTCAAGAAGAAACGAGATTAAAAAGTTTAACTATTAATACACTTTTCATTGTTATATATTACACATATTTTTTACAAACAAATCCAAATCCTATATCGTAGCCTCTATATCTTCCCATGGAGATGTCAAATGTTCCTCCATTGCCATTATTGGCATAGGTTCTGGCTGAATAGTTTCTGGTGGATCCGAAACACATGACAAGTCATTTATTTCTTCTAGCCATTCTGCACTTAGCATCTGCCCATAAGAAATAACAGCCATGAGCTCTCTCTGTCTTTTGCTGCCACTCGCATTTGACGAATTCTTTACTGTTGGGGTGCATGTAGTAGTTGACTGGCCCCAGGCATACAGTGTTGGTGCTGTTGAACGTGCTTCTTTAACATGGCTTGCGAAGCAACACAAAGGTGACAGAGTTTACAGATCCGTTCAAACATTAGCAACTGAATAGATGGGCAATATGACAATATATATCATATGGAAGTGTTTTCAATGCTTTTGCTGATCAAGGTATTTATGTTTTCAACTTTCACAGACTGATTGAAGAAAAGAGATGGAAATCTATGTGAGTTTATATCAGATACTTCTGGTGCCTTGAGGGCCTCTTTAGTTTGGCAGATTGTCGGGGGTGTAAATCGATCAGCAATAATATCTAAGTACGAGCTTCTAATCTATTGTAATAGTTAAATCACAACATTTGACAATTTGTAGAAAGTACTGACTTGTCCTTAGATGCTTCTGGCACCAAACGTGATCTTTGATTATTACATTTCCAGCTTCAAGCTCAGACTTTTCATGGAAACAATATATTCTGCCACTGTTGGAATATTGTCTATGCTTACTTGCTTCAATATTTCCGACCATGTTGCGTCAGTATGTTTGAAAATACAGTTTTCCAGCTCTTTATCAATTGTTAGACCTTGTGTGTCGAGCTGGCTTCCAAAATGTTCATGCGGGAAAATAAGTCTAGACCATAAACCTCGACTAAGAGGTTCCATTCGCCTTTTCATACGATTAAACGGACTTTTACCAGGCGCATTCGTTGCTACAAACATTGCATCAATGGTCTGCTTTACAAAATGATGAATGGCCACATCGATAACTTTTAATACTTGGATTTTCATCAAGTCCATCTTCCAACGATATAATAAGAATCGGTTTGATCATCTTGTTGTTTGGATCATTTGTAATCGAATTCTTCCAATTCAAGTCACATTTCAAAGAAAATTAGCATTCGCTACGAAATAATATACGTGCCAAAACTGCTGTATTACCCTTTAATCTTTAACTTTAGACCTAAACCAATAATAATTTCACAGTGAAAGCCAATTATTTCAAATAGAGTCTAGTATAACCAATAGTGCATTTTATAGTTTATATAATAGACATTTAAATAATATAATGTAGACTGAGTACCTACATAAATCTTTATTTGCTCATCTGACCAACAAACAACAACTTTGAAAAAATAATAGTGTTACCAGTAAACATCTCGTGTGCCTATATTTATATCTGAGTGGCGTCTTTTTAAGCACAGCACGGTGTTTAAAAAGAAGGAATATAGTTAGTTCAAGTAAAATACTGAAGGTTGGGCGAGTGTGTAACACAGGACTACAAACGCTGCCTAATTTTCCTTTGTTTTAAGTAATTAAATTATTATTTTTTTAAAGTAACATTGTTGACGTTAACTTTTCTTGACCTGCCCCTTCCCCCTTGTCAACAATTGTCAAAAATGTTCAGACACCTTCCCCCACTATTTTGTCTACGTTATTTATGGACAGCCCCTATGGACGACCCCATGTTCACTTCACTCAAATCTACGGAAATACCAGAAATCGACAAGATCCCGTTCTTTAAATTACCAAACAGATTGATACATTTACGCTGCCTTAGACAACTCTTTTAAAAAGAAAAAGTTAAACAAAAACAAAATAAAATTAGACTGAGTCCTAACCATTTAGATTTTTTGGGGTATCTCAAACACAAAATTCATTAATGCAAAACATCAATTAGTTTATTAAACTTGATATAATTTTGACGAAAACTCTGGAAATAAAATCGTATATGGACGCCGCCAGTGTTTCAGAGACTTCCTATAATCTTGGACTTTTTTGAGGAGATGCATTGTACTCCATTGTACTCCATTGTACTCCATTGTGCTCAGTGTGACATATTACCTGGCTGGTTGCAAAGTTCATTTCACAAAAGTATCCCGACCCCCCCCCCCATCTTGCATTCATCATAAGACTTGTTTCATCCCAAACAACATCTTAAACAGCAGGCAAGCCTTAGTGACGTCAACTGTTAGTAGCGTCGGCACTGCCAGACTGCCTCTTTATTATGGTAAAGTTTATCATCTACAGACACGGATTGTTGTCTAGTCAATACTATTACAAATAAAGAAATGTGAACATTGGATTGGCTCTCGTCAACTAAACAACATTGTCATCCCAAACCATTGGCTTCTGTCTT
The DNA here is from genome assembly GCA_002072015.1 of Radix auricularia. NCBI lineage: Eukaryota > Metazoa > Mollusca > Gastropoda > Lymnaeidae > Radix > Radix auricularia. The sequence goes on along the minus strand of MUZC01000762.1, from coordinate 127,847 downwards.
CTGTTGTTAATATCTTTTTTTTATTATCAAACCTAGAATCCATGAAGTCGCCTGGTATTACGTAACTCGCCCTGAATTTGTTCAAACTAAATCGTATAGTCACCCCCCCCCCCAAATAACCCTCCTGGCCCCAAACCCAACCGTCAAGCCAGGGGGCACTATTATCAGCTGCACGAACCCCCCCAACCACCCACCCCGCCCCAAGATTCCCCGCGTGTTTCCCACCACAACAAATAGAACTTGAGCCGGGCTGTGTGTTGGTGGAGATGGTACCCTGAGATTCCCGCCACGTTAGAGCCACCAGTGACTCGTCCATTAGTCTAATGGCACCGGCTTGAGACTGACTGTTTGTTTGGGTCCTATTTGGGGCGGGTGGGGGAGGGAGAGATCAAAGAGACAGAAAAGATATAAAACTATAAGATTTATAAACGGTCAGTTTATGTGGCGTCTTAGGACAAGATAGGACAAGATATGACAATTAACTGCAGATGGTTTGTCGTGTTCTAGAACCTAGACGGAAATTAGTGAGTTAGTCTATAGATTGAACTTAAAACTTCGAGTCGGTGTTCCTGACTGGGGCATGAAGGACATCTAACAATAGCCAAGATCATGTGAGACCTACAATCTTCGTGATTGGATACGTCATAGTGGTGACATCAGCCACAACCAGACAGCCACAACCAGACATCCACAACCAGACAGCCAGCCACAACCAGACAGCCAGTCACAACAAGACAGACAGCCACAACCAGACAGACAGCCACAAACAGACAGACACATCTAGATAGACAGCCATAATTAGACAGACAGACACAACCAGACAGACAAACACAGACAGACAGACACAACCAGACAGACAATCACAACCAGACAGACAGACACAACCAGACTGACAGCTACAACCAGACAGCCAAAACCAGACAGCCACAACCAGACAGCCACAACCAGACAGCCACAACCAGACAGACATCCACAACCAGACAGCCACAACCAGACAGCTACAACCAGATATACAACAACAACCAGACAGACAGCTAAAACCAGACAGACATCCACAATTAAACAGACAACCACAACCAGACAGACAATCACAACCAGAGAGACAACCACAACCAGACATCCACAACCAGACAACCACAATCAGACAGACAGCTACAACCAGACAGACAGACACAACCAGACAGACAACCACAACCACAGACAACATCATAGACCACAAACAATCCACTCCAAAGGTTTCTTCACGATTGCCATCACACGTAAGACTTTGACCAGTTGCTGGTAGGCCAGGTATCTTGATACCGCGTGTCCAGTCTAGGTGCTGACCATCAAGTCCAGTAGAGCACGTGTCTCGGCGATCAGTGATTGTGTCTGTTCATCTGATAGATGGCCGACCAGGCCAGAATGCGTCGTATTGGTTTAATGGTTTCAGAGAGGCTGCGGGTCATACCAAAGGCTTCTCAAACTGTGGCTGCGGGTCATACCAAAGGCTTCTCAAACTGTGGCTGCGGGTCATACCAAAGGCTTCTCAAACTGTGACTGTGGGTCAAAATAAAGGCTTCTCAAACTGTGGCTGTGGGTCAAAATAAAGGCTTCTCAAACTGTGGCTGTGGGTCAAAATAAAGGCTTCTCTAACTGTGGCTGTGGATCAAAATAAAGGCTTCTCAAACTATGGCTGTGGGTCAAAATAAGGGCTTCAGAAACTGCGACTTCGACACAACAAAAAATACTGATCTCAGGCTGGTCAATGAGTGACCTAATCTATTTGTTGACATCTTGTTGACATAGCTATTGACACATGACAAGCTATGCCATATTGAAGGCTACTTCTTGTTTGTCTATTAAAAAAACACTCCTATACTCGTCGCCGGAAACTGTCGTCTTTCAAATCTGAGCAACTTTTCTCGATGTTCTACAATTTCTAAGTTTATGATAGTTTACTATTGTTTGTGTCCTTCTTTTGTTAAACTTGTTAAAATAATAGGCAGGTGCAAAATACAGGTACGCATCTACATAGCGGCGCATCAAACTAGCGGACTCCGGACGCTATTGTACCGAGGTACACCTACAGCTAAAACTGAGTTTGTTGGATGATTAAGGTGTGCAGAGAGTTTCAGACCTTTTAATTGAATATGGAATATCTGTTGTCGTTGTTTTTTTTTTAAATATAATCATTATTATTATAAGTATTTTATATGCTTAAAATACATCACTTACATTATAAATATGTCTTTCTTTTTGTGTTTACAGCTTGAAAACTTTATTTGTCCCTCTTCAGTGATTCACTGATTTTAATATATCTGATCTAAGGGTCATGTAGTTACGAAGTGGTAACCGTTGCAAGAACGTCCCGAGGCGAAATGACTTGACCTTATTGGAGTACCAACTAGAGGTGGTAATAAGTGTATCCCTGTAGTTAGTGGCATTTTTCTCACTGAGCCGCACGTCGTTGTCAGTCTGAGCATGTAGCATGAACTGGTCAGTCTTGGTATGTAGCATGGACTGGTCAGTCTGAGCATGTAGCATGAACTGGTCAGTCTGGGCATGTACTGGTCAATCTTGGTATGTAGCATGGACTGGTCAGTCTGGGCATGTACTGGTCAATCTTGGTATGTAGCATGAACTGGTCAGTCTGGGCATGTACTGGTCAATCTTGGTATGTAGCATGGACTGGTCAGTCTGAGCATGTAGCATTGACTGGTCAGTATTGGCATGTGGACTGGTCAGTCTTGGTATGTAGCATGGACTGGTCAGTCTGGGCATGTGGACTTGTCAGTCTGGGCATGAAGCATGGAATGGTAAGTCTAGGCATGTCGACTGTTCAGTCTGAGCATGGAGCATGGACTGGTCAGTCTGGTCATGTAGCATGGACTGGTCAGTCTGGGCATGTGGACTGGTCAGTCTGAGCATGGGGCATGGACTGGTCACTGTGAAGGTATTTAATCAGACCATCTCAAACAGGTGTGTCGTGGTATGCTGGTATTGTTGAAACGTCCAGTTGGCACCCTGTTCTCACCGTGTTGGCTCTTTGATGATTTAAAATAGCATAGACATGCAGACACATACACACAAACACACACAACCACACTCATTTACAAACACACACGGACAGACAAAAAAGCAATAATAAGTACACATAACACTAAATAAATGCATACTTGAAAAATATTTTAACTGAACATTTCAAACCTTACATAAAAATAGGGTAGATTTTAAACGAAACAAAACTCAAAATACACGCATATTAATGAAGCTTCTTTTTCTTTTTATTTACCGAAACGATATGACTCTTGTTTCTTTTCATTTTTGTTAGCACTTCTACTATTCGGGCCTTCAAAACTTCACTTAAAAAACACAACTTTTCAAACTTAGCTTTTTAGATTGACAATCTCACATTTCCTTTAACAACTACCATAGCTTATGCGTGTTATTCATTTAATTATTTGCGTTTTAATGACATGAAATTTTCGTATTGAAACTGAATATACATTTAATTTTTTCACTTTTTTTTTTGTTTAATAAAATTTTTTAAATATTTTTTTTATATGAAGCAAGGTGATTTCAAACCACCAAACCCCATGCTGAGTTACCGTGTTATTTATAAGCTCTCTTATTAATATTATTATTATTATTACTTTCAGGGTCATCATCATAATTAATATTACTATTTTTAAATTCCATAATTGAGCGTATAGTGTGAATCCAGGGCCGGATTTCTGCCTAGGCCAGCAAAGCCCTGGCCTAGGGCCTCAGCCAGCCTATGGGCCCCCGTGACGGAAACTTTACAGAAGCTCAAAAGCCTGGCTTGCACTATCAAAAAGCTTTATAAAAAATACCATTATAATGAATATTTTTTTACTACATATTACCAAAATATGGCACACCTGCGTCAAACTGCTCAGAGATACGTCGTTATCAGCGCTTAAGTGAGTAAATTATGACTTAAGATCCATTATTGGGAGAGAACAGGCTCAATATACTCTCTGTAATTTACATAGAGTAAGAAATAATGCAGACAATAGACTATGATAAAGTCATTCTTTCTTAAACACAGAATGAGGTTTGTCGTATGATTCTATAAATGTTATAGAATAACGTAACTAAAGTAGCATAGACTGTATTTTACTGATGTTTATTAAAATCATTTAAGTCGATTCAAAAAATGATATTTTGTGTACTAGTGAATTTAATTTGCTTAATTCCTAAAATAGCTTCGACATGGTTTGGGGGGCCCAAATGTCAAGTGCCTAGGGGCCCTGGGTCTCTACGTCCGGGCCTTTGTGTATTAAAAAAATCCCTAGCTATGATGCTATTTCTATGTCGACGTGGCATGTTTTTAAAGAGATGATTTTTGTATCAGGCAAGGCCACCAAAATAGAACCTTATTGCTTTTCAACATCATTCAACCTTCTCGCACTGACCCACGGAATGCCAACGTCCATCGTTTTCCCCTTAGCACCTGTCATCAAACTATGAACAACGGGAATTCCCGCCAATGTTTGCGCGCCGGGCCACACGCACCACGTGAGGCGTTGCGTCTATCTCATCTTTTGTAACATCATCTACGCCTTACCTGTCCCCGCTCTCCCGTCTCACCAGATTCTTGCAGATAAAGTTCCACTTGGTAGAACATTCATTCAAGTCTTCCATCATATTACAGACATGGCAGTCTAGCAGACTTGAAGAACGTTCTCTGTTCTAGACATCTCACTTGTGTAAATGTCATGGAACTAATGGCATCATTGGGCTAACCTCACTGAATAGTAGGCTAAATAGACCCAACTTTATGGTTTAGGGGCTGTCATTTTCATTGTAACCAGGGTAATGCATCCACGCATTTAAAGAGGGAACCAATGTAATTAACAATTGAGTATAACCATCAAACCAATGTATTGCAACCAGAAAATCAACGCAGTGGCCTTGAAAGCATTATTATCCCACTATCAACATTGATCAGACTGCCGATGAATACCGTAAACTTTGTCAGACTGCCGATGAATACCGTAAACTTTGTCAGACTGCCGATGAATACCGTAAACTTTGTCTCATTTTAGTAAACATGAAAAAAAAGATATCGTTCAATTCTCGCCTACCTGAGATGATTGTTATTCACTCGATGTCACAGGCAGTGGCGTTACTGGGGGGGGGGGTGCGGTAGGGGCGAGCCATCCCGGGTGACATCATCAAGGGCGTGACACAAAATTGTAAAATTCTTTATGTTCCCGTTATTTGGCACAGGAAAACTCGGGGGAGTTGAATGGGTTTATTCATGAGGGGGTGACACAATGATCTACCGCCCTGGGTGACACCAACCATAGGGACGCCTCTGGTCACAGGTTATTTTACATGTATACAAATTTCGTCACCAAAAAGTAGTCTTGCTTATAACTTAAAAAAAAAAAGTATCACATTTGGTCGGAGATACAATTCTGGTAACAGTTTGAAATGATGTTAATATTTTTTTTAATATAATAATAAATAAGGCGATAGTTCAAAGTTCAAATGTCTATTTTTTTAAAAGTTTGTTTCTGGTTTCTTACAATTTATTTGGAGGAGTCTGAAGTAGAAACAAAACATTGTAACTAAAGCATTGCTTAATGTCAAAGATTCCTAAGTTCAATGCCCCAGGTTTAAAATATTATACTGTAGAAGAACTACATAAACACTTTCACCGCACGGGGAAAAAAAAAAAATGTATATAAAAAATACAAAAGCAACCCTCCTTACTCTAAGGTGTTGGACCCTTGTGGTTCCCACACCCCCACCCCCAATAAACCACCTCTGAAATAAATTCTTTGAACCAGTAAATTTTATAACCAGCAGTTCTCGCCACATGTCCTGGAAAACTACATACACTCTACTTGCGCCTTTCATGGTTATAATAAACGGAAGCAGCATCATTAAGTTAAGTGTCGGACTTAAAACACGGGGCTGTCGTCCACACTGACCATCTAGCTGACCACATCTTAACCAGCCAGTCGGACATGTGAAATCTTTTAGGGATCCGTTAGCAAAATTGGCAGGTCTACGTTGGCCATAAGCGTTATCATGGTAACAGGGGAGGTAATCAGGATATAGAATAAGAGTTTATTCCCTTGACTTATGGCCGCTCTAACTATGATCAGGGAGCCAGAGGCGTTTATTGGTGGCGCTTAGCGAAGACCGTGTGGACGTATGATTTGGATTCACATGGGGTCCTGGGGGTCGTACTGCGTCAATTCTTTGATGATACGCATGGCTGGTTATTAGTATGTGCACTTCTCACACCTGGCAAGTGTACAAGAGAGGCGGTAATGACGGCCAGACTCTCGATGTCTTTCATCTCGCTAATGACAGGTGGGGGAGGGGGGCAGGGGAGTGAAAGTTTGGGCTGCCTGCCTGGGAAATGTGTGGAGGTGGGGGTGGTGGGGAGGTTAGGTAGCAGTGTGGGAGCTAAAGGGTTCACTAAGTGCTAAGTTTGACGATTACGACTATCATATGCAGTGGCGTCGCTAGGGGGTGCGGAGGGGGCGGACCGCCCCGGGTGACACCATCAGGGGGGGTGACACCAGACCGTAAAATTCTATATATTCCCGTTATTTGGCACTGGAAAACTCGGAGGATTTCTATGGGTTAAATCATGAGGGGGTGACACCATGAGCTACCGCCCCGGGTGACACCATGAGCTACCGCCCCGGGTGACACCAACCCTAGTGACGCCTCTGATCATATGATAGGGCTTTATCCTGACAGGTATGGGTGAATCCATTTGTTAGAGTTAAGCTCTTGATTGAGAAACACGCCTGGGCATTAATAATGCCCTTTACAGTTTTCAGACTTAACTCATTGAACTCGTGTTCACCCCCCCCCCCTAACTCCCATATAAAACTATAATAAAACACAGAACAAAAATCTCCCGTCCAATGAAATCGTGAGTAGTCAAATTTGACCAAACTGATATGTAAATATCGAGCCAATGTAACGACTGCGATTACTTTGTACTGTTTTTCATAGAATCAATGCCCGGTTGAAATATCACGTCACATGACTTTTGTACGTCAGACAACTCGTCAGGGGCTCAAAGTGCGGCAACTCTTGAAACGTTCTGATATTTCACGGCCATGAAGGGGTGATGGGGGTTAACCACAACAAAATCCCGGCTGTTAGTGACAAGTCGATATAAAATAATTATAAAACTGACCGGGCAAAATAAAAAAGCGGTAAGTTGTGCTGGTTAGAGAGTGGTCATACGTCATCGACTGCCCACTAAAAAAACACCTGAAAATCTTATTATTATAAATCATACAGAATGGGACTGCATAAAGCTTTTTAATAACTACTGTTATTAGTATTAGGTCATAAATAAAGCTTAATTTTATTGCCTTCTTACAAAAATAGTTTGTGTAATTTTTTTATTTTTTTTTATAATTTATTTATTTATTTTTTAATTTTTCTTTTAAATATTTTTTTAAAAAAT
>MUZC01000762.1:35684-118721 GCA_002072015.1 Radix auricularia | reverse complement strand
CCCCCCCCGAACTGCAACTGGTGAGTTTTACAAACAGGACAAGTTTCCGATTGGTTTTTGGTCAAACGCCTCTGACCATTCTAAATATAATGATAAATGTGTCCATATAAAATTAGTCAAAAGTATTTATTAACTTTATTGAATGCATAACATTCTCGACATCGCAATTCGAGAGGAGCACAAAACAACTTTCTTCTGAACTCAGTTTTTAAAACATTAGTTTTATATATGACAGCAACGATTACGTGATACAGTCAGATTAGGATTATTGTCACTCGTGTTCATATAAATGAAAGTAGGTTGGATTTAGGTGTCTCCGTATAGTAGGTAAATAAGAAATCTACATAGATGACAAATTTAACAAATGCATTTTCTGGAAGGAACCGGTTCAATAGTGGACATATGTTCCAAGCGTACACGCATACATGGCGTATTTGAATATATCTTATAGTGGAGTGTAGCAGATGTTATACGTCCCAAATGAGTCTGCAATACCCACAAGGATTCCCTTTTGACCCCAGATGAGATAATTTACTTCGGTTCGCCGACCTCTCTCTTACGGGATGCCCGTCAGTCAATGAGGGATTTAAAAAAAAAACATTAATAAAATATTATTTTTAAAAAACTTTTTTTTATAAACAAAGAAGTTAACAGTAATGATTTATAGTCAATGTTTAATTTGTATGCATTAAAATAAAATATAATCAAGGGATATTAACACATTTCGTTTTTTGAAGGCCGGTTAAACGTTTTGAAAAAACGGAATTGTTCAATAGGATACCTAAATATTAAAATTATAAAAGTTTAAGTTAACATTACTGTTAACCCAAAAGCAGCGGATTCTAGCGAATTTTCTATACCCACAATAATTCAGTTTACCCCCAAGAGTTTCCTTTTTACCCCAAATGAGATAATTTATCGCTGTTTACCGACTGCTTGGTTAAACAGACCGATAGCGGTAGCCATGTATTTTTCATTAGTTTATAAATTCCACAAGAGAATGTAACAATTTAAACACGCCTCGTCCATTGGTGACATTTAAAAATAATAAAAATGTAATATATAAAACAAGCCGAATTCATACTTAATCTTATAGGGCTTTAGCTGTGTAGGGGCTCATTTTGCTATCAAATCAGTACAGAGAAAATCATGTCAAAACGGGAAAAGAATGCAATGGTAGCTGGTGAAATGGAAAAATTCTTGCCAGTCGTTTGATAAGAAAAAGTTTGAGAATCACTGGCTTACAATTTATTTAATGTCTTTTACATAGCTTCACACTGTCACGATATTACAATGTTAACCTACACTAAATAAATACTGAAATGATAAAAAAGGGTTTTGAGACATACTTATTTTCAAATAGAAAATAGTGGGTTTTTGGGGGTTTTCTTGAGGGGGGGGGGTCAAAGATTTGTGACGTACTTTTGGAGGGGGAGTCTACGATTTTGTGATGACGCGTGACGTAGGGGTGAGGGGGTAAAAAATCGGCCAAAATCGCGTGACGTCATTTATGGACGGCCCCTTGTCGTTATGCTTCAATGAAGCAGGTGTCTATTGATGACTGCATTGTTGATTATTTCGTACTTGTTAATTCACTCGAATAATATTTTACATTCATTTTATCAATTATATTACTTTTTAAGCTCTCTGCATGAAGTGTGTACAAATACACTCTTAGTTAATCATGTAACCCTTGGCGGACGACATGTAGATCTAACTGAAGAATTACTTGAACGCCATTTTTCGCGCAGAACAAATGCAGTTTTAATCGCGTTTTAGTTTTACCAGCACAGCTATGGGTTTTGTGGTGTTATAAGTTTGAGGCTGACAACTTTTTAAATATTTTATTTTAACCGTTTTAGGCAGGGACCTAACACGCGTCATAACGACACTCATCGACACATGTGAGAGTAGATGGGACTGGATCGCACCAATGCTCATCAGTTGAACGCCTATGATACAACACTAAAATAAAATATTTCGGTCTGGCCACCAGTTTAAATTAGTCAAAGGTTGTGCATTAGGCCTAAATGTAACTTTTAATTGCCACTTTCTATCAGAACTTCAGAGATCTGTGGAATAAACTTTTCAAAAATTCGAGTGAATAAAACTTGATGCGTAAAAATTCATGTCATGCTTTCAGATTTGTAAAATTTTATTTATGTGAATTAATAAGTATCTACCGATTATTCTTCAGTTCTACCAGTTATATATAGAAGAGATAAAATATGTGTAGTTAGTTCAGCTTCTTGTTATTCTGAGGTTAATATGAGAAGAAGAATCGATGCTACCAAGTCTTCGATTGGTCTTTAAAAGTAAACTCTTCATCTGTGTTAGTTGGAGGAAATGTCACCTAATTATTATTTATAGACAGGGGTTCTTTAATGAAAACAACCCGTAAAAACAAAGTTGTTTTTTTTACTATAAATCCCTTCTATATGAGAAAGAACTAAAAGTATTGATAATATTCAAAATAATATCCACTGCTTGACAAACAAACATTTACAGACTGAACGTGACTGAACTCTCTTGGTGTAAAAAGGGGACGGGTGGGGATGGGGGTATAGTCACCCATGGCTGGAGTGAACTCCAGCAAACATGTGAATGTCAACAACAGACGGTTACCATACATTTAAACAGAGATAAACTAAAAGTGCATTAATTTAATTACGATCGATCTGAAATTTTGATACAATGCATTGCTAGGTGACACAAGTCTATGTACAAAATTTCAGCTTGATAGCATCACGTGAAGTTGGTCATTTTGACTTTTGTTTTTCAGCCCGACGGACGGACCAAGACAGAGCCGGTGGTGAAGTTCATATAAGGGATTTAAAAACAAAAAATATTAACGCTTATTGAAATACTAATTGACTGCGATCATTTTACTTATATTTAACAAAAACATAAACTTTTAATCATGTTTCAAAAAGAAAATATAATGGGAATAAAGACAGACATTAAGGAGCTCTGTTAAAGAAGAAGGTAACAGGGAAAAACAGAAAGTAAACCAGAGCTGCGCCACGAGACAATATCTCAACAGGAACAAAAGTTAGGTTATTTGCTGATGATTGTATAATCTATAGAACAATCAGTCAGAACAAGATAGCAAAATTTTACAAAAAGACTTAGATGAGTTAATAAAATGGGAAATTAACTGGAGTATGTCCTTCCACCCAGAAAAATGTCAACTGCTAAGAGAAACAAAGAAAAAGAAACAAATAAATTCATAATACTTCATTCATGGAAAAGAACTAACCCAAACTAAAGATGCAAAATACTTAGGAGTCATAATAAATGAGAAACTATCTTGGAATCCCCATGTCAATGAAGTTATTAAAAAAATCAAACAAAACCTTAGGCTTTATAAAAAGAAACTTTTACAAATGTAACAAAGATATAAAACTAAAATGCTTATACCTCACCCTGGTGAGACCTATACTAGAATATGCATCTTCTGTATGGGGCCCATCCACCAAAGAAAATATTGATAAGTTAGAACAAATCCAAAAAAGAGCTGCCAGATTCATTACTGGAGAATATTCAAAACTGACAAGAGTAACACCATTAGTTAAATCATTAAACCTTGAAACACTAGAGGATAGAAGAACCAAGAGTAAACTAGTAATTATACACAAGGCAATTAATTCTAATTTAGAAATACAACACAAAGATAACTTAATACATCCCTCAAATAGACATAAGGATTAAAAACACCTTTCTTATTCCATATGCAAGAACAAACACATACACGTTTTCTTTCTTTCCGTCCGATATTCGGGCGTGGAATGGGTTGCCTGAAGAAACCAGGAAAGCCAACACTTTATCATAATTTAAAACACCAGTAAGAGTACAGGACTAAACAAAAACCATAGAAATACGTAGGACGCAATAATCTTCTGTACAGAAGGAGCGTCTGTAACATATAAGATAAAATAAGAAAGAACAGGTGGCCAGTGACATAAGTCACGTGACAGAGACTTACTTGCTGGACAGTAAACTTGACCAATGACAGACTCTCCTAAACATCTGATGTACGTTTGACAACCATCAGTCTGAAATGACAAGGAGATTTAATCAAATTAGACCACAGTAAATTACATAAGTTTCCGGAATGTATCAAAATTAATATAAATACATGTATGCCTTGAATACAATTACGGTTACGATCTGCGTCTCTCTAGCTTGTCTTACCCAAGAGTTTTAATCTAGATTCTAGAACAGTGATGGCGAACATTTTTGGGGCCGCGTGACCAACATTCATTTAAAACCTACTTTTATATAGCAAAGTGCCAACGCGAAGAGCCCGGCGCAGTAGTTTGATTTTAAGGAAGTTGTATTTTAGTTGCGTGCCGGCTAACGAGGCTCTGTGGGCAGGCGAGGCATTGGTTCGCCATCACTGTTGTAGAAGGATAGAGATGGGACTTTACACGGCAATAAAGGGGAACCTACGCAGCATCAAAGGGGAGACTACACAATTACAAAGCGGAGGTTACGCAGCATTGGAAAAACGAAATGGAAAGTTACACAGCAGTAAATGGGGGATAATAGAGTCAATATTAGGAAATGTTAAACAAAGTTATGGTAAGAAAAGATGGAGAGTGTTTTAAGGGGGGGGGGGGGGGTTCAAATGAGTTTTTATCTATCTAACAAAGTATGACCGGCCCTTGTTATAAAATAGTAAAGTTGCTTTTAGTGAACAGACTACAGACAGGCGGTTCTCAAAGTAAGGAATAAAGACTCATTTATACATGATTCCTTATCTAGGCCGTGTGGACGGTGCTGGGTGTAAATATGTCATTTTGTACAGAAACTACTGAGTCCACATCTTAATGTCCATAACATCATCGATCACACTTGAAAACTTACTACATATATACTTCACTTAAAACTAGTTTGGTTCATAACCTAAATTTAAAGGATAAAAGTAAACATTTTAGATGTCGAAAATATAATTAAAACCATTTCAAACATTTACTTTTATCCCCCCAAAAAAATGTATATTTATTGGTGTGTATTCTAACTAGCCTGTCTTATGTTTCTCAAAAAATTATCTTCTGCTGCATATTCGAGCTGGTCTGTTATGTGTTTCTCTAGCATGGATGTATTGTTATGTATTCTATCTTGGCTGTTTTATGTTTCCTTAACATTGGTCTGTATACACGCTGTCTTGTTGTATATTTCTCTTTCATGCATGGATGTATTTCTGTGTATTCTAGCCGTCTTGTTTATGTTTCTCTAACATTTATGTATTGTGTATTCTGTCTTGATATATATCTAAATAGAATGTAAGTATTGGTGTGTATTCTGTCTTGTTATTTATTTATCTTACATGTGAGTATTGGTGTGTATTCTGTCATGTTATATCTTCATCTAACATGTAAGTAATGGCGTGTATTGTGGCTGGTTATATCTTTATCTAACATGTAAGTAATGGTGTGTATTCTGTCTTGTTATATATTTATCTAACATGTAAGTAATGGTGTGTTTTCTGTTATGTTATATATTTATCTAACATGTAAGTATTGGTGTGTATTGTGTATTGTTATATATTTAATCTGACATGTAAGTATTGGTGTGTATTGTGGCTGGCCTATTACCTGATCTGCGTACATGCCATCCGCCTTCCCCAAGCACTTGTTCTCTAAGGAGCAGGCGGTATGGCCTGCGACTGGACTGCATCATGGACAAGATAAGAAAAAGATAACAACTCATCTTATACGTTCATAATCCAAGGTCTTTTTATAATTTTTAAAAAAAAAACAGTTTTATAAGTTAATCTAACAAACATAAATGTTAAGTTATTCATCTGATCTGATAGTTACACCATTGGGGCCGGGGGCCCGAAATCCATTTTTTAACACAATTATAAGACTTTATTTTTAAATTAGATATTTACGCGATCTTAAAAGAAATCTTGTCTCATATATATGTCAAAAATTCTCATAATCTATATTAAAATCTAGAATGGTTATTGAACTTTACAGAATTCAGGATTTAACTATTATCTGCCAGGTCGATATAGATCAAACAAGTACACAAAACCCGGAATGTCCACAAATGAATGTCTTTTAAAGTAATCGTGTTTTTTTTTTTTTTTTTTAAATATTATTTTTTTTAGGGGGGGGGGATGTTTTCGGAAACATTTGTAAAAAAGAATTTTTCTAGAACTCCTTTTTTTAAAATTGATTCTATTGGAATAACCTTTAGAAGTTTTAACCACATTATTTCGTTTAATCATTAAATTTTAAAGCATTTAAAGCTGGTCTTATTTTTTTTTTACAATTTCTGTAATGAAAACAATTACAAGATCGCTATTGTTTGCCTGCCAAATTTGAATGCTACAAATGTTGAACACATAGTGTGAAAGAATGGCTACCCACAGCTATCCAATTGAAAGAATGGCTACCCACAGCTATCCGATTGAAAGAATGGCTACCCACAGCTATCCAATTGAAAGAATGGCTACCCACAGTTATCCAATTGAAAGAATGGTTACCCACAGTTATCCAATTGAAAGAATAGCTACCCACAGTTATCCAATTGAAAGAATGGCTACCCACAGTTATCCAATTGAAAGAATGGCTACCCACAGTTATCCAATTTGAAAAATGAATTATTATAGCCATTGGATTTCTTTGGAATTTTTAGGCCTATTTCTATTCTAAATTAGTTGTTTCGAGTTTCCTTAATTTAAAAAAAAAAATTAAAAAATAAATCTATAGGACCTGTTAACAACAGGGGCCTTAATTTATGTTTCCCAAAATGTTCAATGCGCTTTTTTCCTAATGACATGGAAAGGGTCCGGTATACAGCAACGTTGCCTTTAAGCTGCGCGGCCGAGCAAATATCTGACCGATGCCGCTCATCTATGTTTAATTGCCGCGCAGCTAATTTTGATAGTGATGATAAGGATTTTTTTTTTTGAGGGGTAAAAAAAGAAAAGAAAAGTAACTTGCTACTTTTCGGACGGGTTTGCTACCATTGCACATGGATCTATGAACCTTTAAATGAACATTGGTGTACAGGCTAGTTATCTTATATTGGCCAATTCATTTTTATTGGGCTCCATAAATTTGATCAATATATAAGCGATTGCTGCCCTCTTTTCTTAACGCTGAAATCTTCGTGCCAATAAAGCAACTGACTTAAAAACCGGAGACAAAAATCCGTCTTAAAACCAAGACTTACAAAATACATTTCCACGTGACCTTGTCGAAGACCTTCCCCGTGGCACATTTGAATTCCAGGACTGTTCCGTTGCTGCACTTCTTGTAACCCCAGCATCCGACCTCCAGGGTCCCATTGACGTCAGCAGACGCGCATGGAGCTATCGTGGTGGCCTGGGATTGGACAGCTGCTGCAGGAAGGAGAGTCAAGGCAGGAGTTGTGACGTACAGACGCTATTTACTGTTGGCGCCTCTTGTAACGACACGTCAATGGATTTCTGACACGCTCATAGATTGCTAACACGACCGGTTTTATTACTAGTACACGCCGTCATATATTCTTTATGTATTCTTAACATGGAAATGAATCAGCATTAATTAATTAATCTATGAAACGTTCGTTTCCCCCAATCAATTATAAATTATTTATATGTGGACTTCTTCTTCAGATTTTCCATTATTAAAGCCTTGAAAACAAGTGTTACAGCAATAAAAGAATATAAAATAGTTGTAGTGTTTTAATGTTTATAATCCAATCTGTTACGTTGTTTTATTTATTTATTATTCCAATATCTAATTTAAAGGTAAAGATTAGAAACGCATACACTTACTTTTCATGGTGATCGTAAAAAATAAAATCACGAAACAACAGAACTCAATTTTCCCCATAGTTTCAGTGTAGAATTATGTCCCAGAAGAAGGAAAAAAAAACAACTAAGCTCTAAAACGTGTATAATGAATATGTACAACTTTAATGCCACATTCAAACAAAGCAGTTTTCTATTTACACGAAAGTTATTTTTTAAGACATGGTTTTATATCTTAATTTTATTTGGACCTAAGTTTCTAAAAAAAATATATTATTTTTAAAATCCCTCTCTTTATTCTTATCTCTTTGTTTAGTGACACAGCTTTCATGGAACCATACCTCAGCGCATGCGCAAAGAACTGGTCTTGTCCATATCTGCAAGAGAAAGAAACAAGTGTCTCTTGTTATAAGTTGTGAGACGATAAAAAGCTTCTTCAAAGTATCTCTTAATTTATCTCGGCTTCATCAGAACAAAGCTCTTGGGGACTGCAAATTTACTTCCTTCTCTAACTGAAACTTAGTGTAGTGGTGATTATCTGCCTTGAAATTCATGGGTCTGATGACACATTTTGTCTCTCTAAAGACTTAAAGATTTATTGAGATAATTTGATTTGATCATCTCAGTTTAATAACAATTGTTAACATTGTCGTATATTCACTGGTAATTACAATTTCAAAGTTCAAAGGGATGAATTGACTTCAAAATATTTGCGTGAATTGTTTGCAAGGAAAAATTTCCTAACGCAGCCATGTTTCTTATATAAATGGTTGACGTTTAAACACCTCAATAAATTTGATACAAAATAAGATTAATCCCTAATCATTACATTCTGCTCAAATCAAAGGGTTGCTATGGAAACAAACACTTTTGACAATGCTTATGTTAATCTCTTCGGCATCCTTTCGTCTCGCAGGACGACGGTACATCACCGTTGGGTTGGGTTGCATTTCCTCGTGCGGCTGTGCAGTCCTTTCCTAGAGTGACAGTCTTTACCACCGCTTTTGCTCACGAGTTCTGTACTTCCCAATGTTTTGGCCTTTCTCCTATAGCTCTTCTGTCTAAAGTAGATGGATAACACAAGGTATGCGTGAGCCTGACAGGACGTAACAAAACAGCGAACGTTTCGGCAAATAGCAAACAATACACAAATAAAATGACTATAAAGAAATAAAATAATAAAAACTTAGCACGGTGAAATCCAAGGAGTCAATGAGAGCAATAGTAGGAAGAGAGTAGTGTGAGCTTATATGGGAAAGGAGAGAGTAGTGTGAGCTTATATGGGAAAGGAGAGAGTGGTGTGAGCTTATATGGGAAAGGAGAGAGTGGTGTGAGCTTATATGGGAAAGGAGAGAGTGGTGTGAGCTTAAATGGGAAAGGAGAGAGTGGTGTGAGCTTATATGGGAAAGGAGAGAGTAGTGTAAGCTTATATGAGAAAGGAGAGAGTAGTGTGAGCTTATATGGGAAAGGAGAGAGTAGTGTGAGCTTATATGGGAAAGGAGAGAGTGGTGTGAGCTTATATGGGAAAGGAGAGAGTGGGTGCAAGGGTTCCATACTCCTGGATTAGTCAATTTTCCAGACTTACCCTGCCGTGAGTGTTTGTGCAAGAAACCACGGCGGTCACAGAGGCCCAAATGTCGAGTCCATTGAAGTGTCGGGTCCGGGAGACAGAATACTATTTGTCTTGTGTAACATACAGAATGGGACTGCATAAAGCTTTTTAATAAAAAAAACAAATTACACAAACTATTTGTGCAAGAAAACAATAAATTTAAGCTTTATTCATGAACTAATACAAATAATAGTAAACGTTTCGGCTCATGCGTTCATCAGTACAAAGTACAATAACAAAACTTTGTACTAATGAAGGCATGAGCCGAAACGTAATCTAGAATGATAGTTAATGGGGTTTTCCCGCTTTGTGAATGCTAATGGTATATTTATGCGCGGTGTGCATTATATTGACACATGCTTGGTGGTGTGACTGTAGAATGATTTCCCTTTAATAATAGAAAAAAATCTTTGTTGGAAATAGTATTTAAATACTCATTCAAGTTTTTATTAGTCTACTTGATTTTCAAATAAATTGTTTAATATCGTTTAGAGAATTATAAGCCTGTTATCTATTTCATTACAATAACAGATGCTTCGAAAATGAAACACGTAAACCGTAAAATTTCAAAATGTTCTTGGGGGGCTCACTGAGCCCCCAGAATCTGTCCGTCCGAGAAGGGGCGCAGATTTTGTGTCATGTCCCCAGGCGTGTATGACCCTAGCTACGCCACTCCTAAGGCGGCACGGATAATATTACATGGTAACTGAAAATCCTACATGTGGAAGAAAATCAGCAGTCCCGAGCCTGCGCTCTTCATGGGGCTTCCCGGAAAACCCCCTCAGCCTTCTGGCCCCCTAAGGGACGTAAAGACTGAGAAGCCCCCCCCCCCCCGGAGCGGTCCCTGATACAAGCGGCCGCCTGGGCGTCCCGGACACTANAGGGAGGTGTGGAATTTCCTACTGTGACTCGCTATCAACATAGTATCACTTTGGCGCCACCACGGCAAAGCTTACGAGTCTCTATAGTTTAGATCGCCGCAAAGCGTGGGATCATCAATGACCTACCCAGGGTTTAACACACACCGGAAGGTTTCCTCAGAGCTGGCGACCAAAAGCGTTTCCTAGCGGTACCTTTTGCTATTCCGTACTGGCGCTCCTGGCCCTAAACCGGCACCGCTCAACAGCGTTGCTAGTTAATTGAGGGGGACGAAACGGTCGCTTCGGAGTAACCCGACCCTCAACGGGTACTTTGGTTTTCATCATCGGCATTGCATCTAAATGCTTTGCCTAAGATCCGTACAGCGACTGTAATCATATATGACTAGCACCTAACTCCTAACAACGGCCTTCGGCTGTCCAAGCCTGGGGTTTGTCAGTTTCAGGTCGCATTGTACTCCATGACCCTACTCGTCTGTCGAACCACGTAGAGGTCACCCCATCTCGACAGCCACCCCATCTCGACATATGGTAACTAAGCGTATCAGCTGTATAACTAGGATACAATTAAGCGTTATCATTAATCGCCTTTTCACTGTTATGTTTATTAACGGCTATGTCGAGACTCTGTCTGGATTTCTGGTGCAGCTGCCAGCTAAGAGTGATATTTGTACACAGACATCTGGGTATTTGCGTGTACTGTTGCTGCTACTGAAGTTGACCGACGGGTTACACGCAGTTGCACAAAGCAAGCTCGATACAGCAAATGTGCGCATCACAGGGTTTCGGCGCGCATCAATATTAGTAATTAGGCTGCCAAACTTCATGGCCTGCCCTCATTAGCTACATCTGCAGGCTAAATTTTGAACCAGCGTGGCAAGAGCTATTTCAATATCTATGAGCGCCAAACATTGCAGCTAAAGCTACAGCTGAAAGAGTCGTAATAACAAGTGCTTTAAGAGTTTAAATTAATACTCGATATAGGTCTATCGTTTACAACTTTACATAATATATTGCCAAATTGCAAATATTTGACGGCTGCAGGTTATTATAATTTAAACAGATTTCCATGGCTGCACGTTTTCAAGCCCACGACCGCAGGTTGCGCACCCCTGCACTAAAGCGAACAAATAAAATGCTTATTAAAATATTTTTAAAATAATCAATCCAATTCAATATCAGAAAGAGCAGATTTTGAAAAAAAATAATAATGTTTAGTAAATTTAACATTTTAATCGTCTAAAATCCAATTCTCTCTTAGTGCGCTACCTCTCACTCTCCCAGGAACAAAGAGAATCGACGCTGAAACAACTCAGATATGTCTAGCATCGACGACTTTTAGGTGTCCACTTCTACCACAATAGACCAAATAATTTCACACGATTGGCGCAGAATTACTTCCTAGTTACTTTCGACCAATGAAATCACGAGCCGTGTTCCGGGTTATCTGTATGAGAAACAAGAAAGATGTGCTCCAGGAAAGAAAAGTTTCCCAGTTTCAATCAGACGGAACAAAGGCGAAGTTTATCAGAGGTGTTGCTTTCATAACCAGCCTGCGCTGTTTTGTGAAAAGGATTCTTTAGACATTTTAAGTGTTATAAGCTGAGAGAACATCTACAGATATTTTTAAAAAATTGAAGTCGTGTTATTGAAGACTATACTATACGTTTATGAAATTTGAAGACTATACTATGCTATACATGCTGAGATTTGAAGATTACACGGTATACGTTGTGTTTTTAAGAATATATGTGCTGAAATTTGAAGGATATATGTACTGAGATTTGACGAGTATACACGCTGCGATTTTAAGACTGCTTAGGTATTTCTAATGTCAAGTGCTTGACCAGACTAATGCAATAATTGCCCCTTCTTATTGGCAATGACGGCCTGCAAAATATTTTACACCATATCTTTTGAATAATTGGTGGATCTATGAGACAACGCCTAAAAGATTTATAGGAAAACTGAATGTTTTATGGGTCTGCAACTAAGAAGTCTTTTTTTAGGGAAACTAAAAGGTCTTAGGGAAAAACAACTGAAAGGTTAATATTAGTATGACAAATAAAAGGTCTATGGAACAATGACTTAAACGTTAATAAGCTAAAAGTTCTAAGGGACTGCAACTAAAAGGTCTATGGGACAAAACTAAGAGGTAAATGGGACAACTACTTAAAGGTTAATAAGCTAAAAGTTCTAAGGGACTGTTTGTTTGCAACTTAAAGGTCTATGTGACGAGTTAAGTTTCTTTAGGACAACGAACATAAGGTCTACGTAAAGGATATTTGTGTGTGTTTATTAGGATATACCGTATATACATGTTCTAAAGCCGGCTTATTTTGGACAATATCTAGGGGAAATGTTGGGGGGGTCGTCTTACGAGTGGGTCATGTGATTTCTGCATGTACATTGAATATCGGTGTTGTTATTGTAGATAATTACAATAATTATCGTGGCATTTCACTCCTTAGTATTGTAGGAAAGGCCTTTGCCCGTGTTATACTAACACGTTTACAGAGCCTAGCATCCCGCGGGCAAAGGTCTTTCCTACAATACTAAGGAGTGAAATGCCGCGATAATTATTGCAATCACTCCTATCACCTTTGTTTTTATATAGTGTCACTATATTTGCATCCTTTAGGTCTTGGGGGATGTAGCCCTGTTCCCAGCAGAGGGACAGAATCTCGTGCAATGGTTGGAGTAAAGCTGTCTTGCCACTCTTTAGAACCTCTGGTGGTATTCCATCATTCCCAGGCGCTTTTCCACAAGCTAGACTGTCAATTGCTTTGCTCAGCTCTTCCTGTGTGGGCACGACATCAAGTTCTTCCATGAGTGGCATATCTGGGATGTCATCTAGAGCGGTGCTGGAGACTGTGGTAACTGTTGAATACAATTCCAGATAATGCTCAACCCACCGTTTTAGCTGTGCTGCCTGGTCTTGAATAATTTCTCCACTTTTGGACTTTAGGGGAGCAGCTTTTGACGTCAAGGGGCCCGTTGCCTTTTTGATGTTTTCGTACATGACTTTTGCATTGCCCATGTCTGCAGCTGATTGTATACTGGAACAGAGCTTAAGCCAGTAGGTATTGACACATTTACGTGCAACCTTTTGGGCAAGTGACTTAGCTGTTTTTAAGGCATGCAAATTGTCGGGTGTAGGCTTTTCCTTGTAAGCCATAAGAGCTTTCCTTTTTGCTTCAGTGACGGGTTTCATCTCGTCCCAATGTTCATCAAACCAGTCCGTGTTTTTGTGAGATTTTTTGCCAAAGGCTTGTATTGCGGATGTATAGATTGTGTCTCTCAGATGTGTCCATTTGGAGTCAATGGTGACGCATGGGGACATCTTTGATATACTTTCCTTCACCTTGTCTTTGAACAGCTGCGCTATCGCAGGGTCTTTCATGCAGGAGGTATTGATGCGTGGACTTCCCTTTTTCTTTGTGTGGTACGAGTTTTTCCTCATTATTCGTACTTTGCTGGTGACAAGGGAATGATCCGTGTCACAGTCGGCACTGTGATAGCTGCGAGTGAGTAGGACGCTAGCTAGTTGTGCACGCCTGGTGATAATGAGGTCCAGCTGGTGCCATTGGTGGGATCGAGGGTGTCTCCAAGATACTTGATGTATATCCTTGCACTTGAAGAAAGTGTTGGTCACACACAAGCCTCGTGAGCAGCACAATTCCAGAAGCCTTTGTCCATTTTCATTTAACTTTCCTCTTCCAAATAGTCCAAGGCAGGTGGGCCAGGCTTCGTGGTCGCTCCCCACTCTAGCATTGAAATCGTCTTTGTGGATGCTGGCTATTGCCTGGTCTAACGCTCCATAGAACTGGTCTTTCTCTTCCGGAGTTGAATAGAGTGTTGGGGCATACACACTAAGAATGTTTTTGCTGGGCCCGCAGTTGTTCTGAGTCTTAGAGTGAGGATCCTCTCCGTGCCTGATGACGGGGGTTCAATGGATGGTAGAAGAGTGTTTTTAACAGCAAAACCCACACCATGCTGTCTGGGTCTTCTTTTTCTTTTTTGTATTTCTTGGTGCAGGGCTTAGTGGCCCACTTGTTGAGTGGTACTCTAATCTCCACGCACCCAGTGGAGAAGGCAGGCCATGACGGGATAGCACCTATTTGACTGGGGGCTGCCCAGTTTGAGGCGGGCGGTAGCTGTCCAGTGAGACATTGGTAGTCTCTCCCGCCTAGCTCTACGTCAATTGAGCTTTGGCTTATAACCGGTAACTGCTGCTTCCCGTGTTTTGTCGACACCTTGCGGCGACGCTGGAGTGTCCTCTCCAGAGGTGATGCAAGCCTGGGTGGGTATTATGGAGAATTAGCTGCTGCCCATACAGCATATCCCCCCTCTCCACGTCAATGGTGTAACCAAGGGAACGACTTGCGTCGATGCAGCTTGGCTGCCATTGGCGTCGCAGGAGCTGCCGGTATGTACATAAGTCTTATGTATAGACCGCCTGTAGGTGCTCCAATTCCTGATTTTCTTTCAGGGTTTACTCCCTTAGCCTTTCCCGCAAGGCAGGTATAGCCGCAAGGCAGCGGAGGATTTGTATTCGGAGTTTCCTTCTCCTAGATGAACTACCAGCCAAGGTTTTAACGAGCATCATCTACCCGTAGGGGTGCCAGAACCCGTGACCGATTTTTATTTTTACTTTATAATTTTTTGGTGCCGCAGCGCACTAACACTTTGACCACCGCGCCCCCCAATTGATATTCCGCCTATTATTCAATTACAATTCATATGGCCCGGCATTCTTATTAAACTTATTACTTTAACTTTAAACGTTACAAAATAATTAAAAGCCAAGCCAAGTTGACTTTTGAAAAAATTATAAATGGCAAGTCTATAGTTAGCCTGCTTAAAAGAATAGAAAGATGAAATTGGTATTTTTTTATAAAGCTTATATTGGCAGTCATTTAATAGCACATAGGGCCAAATTTATATAATCATATTTTTCTACATTCTAAATAATATTCATCCAGACGCTATTTAAAATTATCTAAAAATTATGTTAAACTATAATAATATTAATATTAATCATAATATATTAGTAAAAGTGTGTAAGTGAATATGTGAATTTTGTAAAGGGGCCATCCATAAATGACGTCTCACAATTTTGGCCCAATTTTACCCTCCCCCGTCAACCCTTCGTCACAAAAACTTAGAATCACAAAGCTTTGACCCCCCTTCTAGTCATACTTTTTATTTTTAAAAAAGCGTGTTTCAAATCACTTGTTTGTCATTTAAGTATATATTTAGTGTACGGCTGCATTCTTATATTGTAACAGGTGTGAAGCCATTGAATATGGCTTCACACCATTGAAATATAGAGACAAATTAGGCCAAAACCATCAAGTATAACAACACAAATACTTAGTCACACTAACGACCAAAACGACGGATGTCCTAATTCGAGAGCTACTATTTGTGGATGATGCGGCACTAACAGCACATACGGAATCTGGTTTGCAACAACTCGTGTCAAGCTTCTCCAATGCCTGCAAAGAATTTGGTCTGCAAATCAGCTTGAAAAAGACAAACATCATGGCCCATGACACTCGACCTCCTCCTACCATAAATATCGATAATTAAAACTTGGAGGTTGTGAACAGCTTCACCTACTTGGGATCCAAGGTCTCCAATACACTGTCCATTGAAAAAGAAATAAACAGCAGAATTGGCAAGGTAGCTGCAACAATGGCTAAACTAAATAAGCGGGTCTGGAAAAACACCAAGCTAACGGAGAAAACCAAACTGTGCGTCTATCGAGCCTGTGTCATCAGTACACTACTATATGGGAGCGAGACATGGACCACTTATACATCACAAGAGCGCAAGCTTAACAGATTCCATTTGAGATGCCTGCGTCGCATCCTTGGTATTAAATGGCAAGACAAAGTGCCTAATAGTGAGGTCCTAACGCGTGCCAATACCCAACGCATGTTCTCAATTCTTAGTGAAAGACGCCTGAGGTGGCTAGGACATGTCAAAAGAATGAGCCCCGGCCGCATCCCGAAGGACCTCCTATATGGTGAACTTGCTTCAGGAAAGAGGAAAACAGGTCGCCCACGCTTGCGATTTAAAGATGTCTGTCAAAGGGACATGAAAGCAGCCAAAATACATACAAGTGACTGGGAGTGTAAGGCAGAAGACCGATCTACGTGGCGCACAGTTGTCAAAGAGGGCGTCATAGTAGCCGAGGAGCGAAGAATGGAGGAGGCTGCAGACAGAAGAGCTAGGAAAAAGGCCAAAACATTTGGAAGCACAGAACTCGTGTGTAAAAACTGTGGTAAAGACTGTCACTCAAGGATAGGACTGCACAGCCACTCGAAAAAATGCAACCCAACCCAACGGTGATGCACCATCGTCTCGCGCGACGGAAGGAAGCCGATATTGTAGATAATCCAGTTTTCAGTCTACATACAAGATTTGACTGCTCTATCAGAAGCTATAGAATATTATTAAATATCTGCATCTACCTCATTAATTCATTTTTATGAATTTTTTTAATAAACTGTTTTACAAATTTTGTTTTCAAAAACGAATTTAATGTACGCGCTTACCCACTCGTCAGCTAAGCTATTCTGCAGACACACGCATTCTCTTTGTTCCTGAGACACGCACTAAAACATTTGGCGAAATGCCGTTGTCTTTTTGTGCAGCTAAGCAATAGAAATCTGTACCATTACAAATTCGTAGCATTCAAAAAGTGACAACCAAGTTCTTCAAGACTGCACTTAAGACACATCTTTTTAAAATTTATTTTCAAAATTAATTAAACACAATTTCTTTGAGTGGTTTAACGTAACTTTTTTTGTTGTGTACTGTAAATACTGTAATTAAAGTGGTTGTCATCGCATGAATGCTGATTTATTATGTATATGTATGTTCCTACCTTCCTGTACTGTAAAGCGCTGTGAGCCCAGTTCCTCACTGGGATACAGCGCTTTATAAATTATCTGATTATTATTATTTACCAAAGAAACAAAAATATACCCATGGCTTTTGGGGCCGGCTTACACACTTACTTTGTATATACTATTCTCCTCCAGAGACGGGTCTGCTTATAAACGAACGGGCGAACGAGTATATAGGGCAGTTAGTGTCAAAGGCACAACTGGAGTATACATGAGATTACTGTGTTTAAAAAGGACTGCTAGGGTGTCTATATTTCAAAAAATGCAGTGGATATAAATTTGAATAAGTAGAGTATCATTAAAATTAACTTGAAATATTTTTATAATCTTCTTGAAAGGAATGCGATATCAAATAATTGTAATCTTTCTGAAGATGGCAGACATGACTTTTGTTTAAATTACTTGTGTAATTTACTGTAATACTACCCTATACTGGTACAGGCTGTAACAATGTTCCCTCTAAAGATTCGTTGGCTTGTGCACAAAGCAAAAAAAACAACAACTAATCAATTATTATTTTTTTAAACAATATTTTACAAAATTTGCTGGCGATAATTCTAAAAGGAACATTGGCCATAGATTTACTTTTCATGGTTAATATGCCAGCAATAACAAAAAACATACAGATGACACCTATTGTTTCATTAATGGCTGTAAAATTGTAAAGAACCTTGAAATGGTGCGCTTTAGGTCAGAGTACTTAATATTATGAGTTCCAACTTTGTATTTAAATTAGTTTGGACTTTGACTTCTGGAGCCATTCTCATTCATCCAGTTGCCAAGCTTTATTTTTCTCATATTAGAAATGACGAAGTTTTGAGCAAACGGAATCAGAAAGATGTAATTGAAGTATGGCATTTAGTTAACCTGCATACCCATGTCACTTTTTCTCTCTCCATAGTATTTCATTCTGTTTAAGTTTAAGTATAATAATTTAATAATGAATATGTTTGCTGCTAAGATCTGTTCATAAAATAGTCAGAAACAAACAAATCAACCAAATGGTAATTGTATAAAATACCTTCATCTATAGCAGGGGTCTCCAATCTACGCCACGTGGGCCAGGTGCAGCCTTCTCATCCAACCCCTGAAAAAATTATAATCTCCAGAAAAGATTCTATTTTTACCTGTAGTTTACCACAAAACTTAGTTTTTGGGGGTAAGTTGTAGGCCCCCAAACTGCTGTTTGAAAGCCAATGTGGCCCTTCGGCAGAAAAGTTTGGAGACCCCTGATCTATATTAGAACATCTGAAAGAGATCATTTCACTCCTGATAGGGTTATCTTCCCTGATCCTTGTTGTATACTTAGGAAACTTAATGATGTTTGCTAGGTTAGATTATTTGGCTATTTGGCCAACCAAGAACTTATTATTACAGCTTCAGTGACCAGTGTATCAATGACACATCTCACCTGAACAGCATTCTATTGACCTCACAACTTTGAACTAGTAATCGTCATCTGCCTACTGAAGAAAGGAACAATTTCAATCTTTAATAGGTCAGTTTAATTTTTGTGTACTAAAACAATCCATTATTATGTCTTTAAGTTGTAAACCCCTTATTAAAATGATGATATCTATGTTACATGAAATATGCAGTCAACCACTCAATGTAGGGCATTCACTTAAATGCTGGCTCAATCTTCAACAAACTAATGTGGTTAGTTCAGAATGTTATACATTTCAAACATTTTAGGACATCTTTACTGTCATAAACCATATTCTTTAAAATAAATTTTTCTTTAGCTGTTTGACAAAATATGACACAATGTAGGAATTGTCACTTCACATGAACTATAGCAGTAGATAAAATTACAACATGATATGTCTAAGTCACTATAAGATGTATGTGCCTTTATAAAATAAACCAACAAAATTACTTTTTACAATTAGCTATAGAGAAACGTTGCAAAAGAATTTTAAAAAACAAAAAACTATAGAAGCAGCTTTTTCTGACATACAATTGACTCACATTTTAGAATGTTTTAACCTCACACAGATTCATATTAAATGTTTCCCTTGACTCATTAACATCACTTGAAATGAGTGGGTTCAGCTATTACAATCATTGAGCTCTTTCTTTCTATCATATGTAATAGAGTCACAAACTTTATTATTGACAATTATAAATTGTTTATGTAAGACATGACGTAACATTCATTTATAATAATCTGACATTTGGAAAGAAGTAAAATATTCGTTAAAAACTTCAGAACTGCTACAGTACACTTCTATCACTAAAATATTACATTCAACATAAAATGTAAATTATTGTAAAGAAAATAACAATTAATCACTTCTGCACTAAACAAGAAACACTAGCAGATCATATCCAACACACAAATAGTCAAATAGTCACAATTGAAGAGAACACTTCATTTAACAGCTAACTACAGTAAAATCATATTTTACATATGTTTTAATCTAAAAAAAAACTAACAGCAAACAAAACAAAAACCATTCATCAAGTCCAAATGGATACATTAAAGTTGTTAGACTTAAATAGATCTTCATACAAATGTATACATAAAGTTGTTAGACTTACATAGATTTTCATTCAAATTTAAACCTAAATGCATCTCAATACAAATTGATGCAAGTCATTGGTGGTATTTTCAACATGTTTAATGCAACTGTATCACTTAATTAAACCCTATACATTGGCTAAAGTTAAAATAAGCCATATGATTGTGCTGTTACCAGAATCATTGCTTACTACACGTTCTACTGTGTTCTGACTGTTATAAAACTTAAATCTTAAGAATGAATTATGGAGGTTTTTATTTATTAACATCAAACTCAATTACTGAACTGTAACGTTCAAATGACTTTAGAAGACATGAATTATATAGAGACTTCTCTAATGAGAATTAAGCATTAAAGGCATAAAAATTTGTTGTTAAAAATTTAAAATTTAGCATTATTTAAAATATGATAATTTATTGCAAACTTTTTTTTAAAAAACTCAATTTTTAAAAATAATTTTTTAAGGAATGACAATCTCAAAATAAGACCTAAAAGATTGATTGACTTCATGCAGGACTAAATGAAACAAACAAGCAATGGCTAGCTTTTACATTATTTGTTTTTTTTCTGGTTTTGTTGTTGCGGTTTCTGCTGTTGAGGTTTCTGCTGCTGTTGTGGCTTCTGTTGTGGTTGAGGCTTCTGCTGCTGCTTTGGCTTGTGCTGCTGGGAAGATGAGCCCCGATAAGCTGAACTAAACAGTGTATCAATGATAAGCAAAATGGGGAAAATCAAGTACGGGCTATAAACAGACAGCAAAGTGAGGCGCTCATTTAGGTTCCTAGGGCTTGGCAGTTTCTCATTGGAGAAGTCGTAAAACAGGATATGTGTAAAAATTGGAATCAGAGTTGTTGCAACATGAGATCCATATATCAAGGAGGGCAACCGCAGCCACTTGCACTGTTTTGCTCCTGAGATAAATCAAAAAATATACAGAGAATTATTCAATCTGCTAATATAAAACTGAGACTGTTATTGTAATGAGAATTTTCCCTTACATAAAAAATCACATGACTTGTGTATTTACCTTTTTTCTTTTATTTTCATTTTCCTTTTTAGAAATGAAAATAATACCCTTATTCTGTCCATGAAAAATTTTTCAATAAATCTTTTTTATTTTCTCCTATATGAGCTATGCATATTGTTTTTAAAATATGCTGGCAGAGACAATGCTGCCAGGAGTCAGATGCAGATAATAACTGGTGGTATCATCTTGAAACATTGAAAATTAAAGCTTGAAAGATATATGAAATAGAAGAACTTTCAACTGTCAATCTGACCTTGCAGTGGGGATCAAAGTGAAACTGAACTTTGGAAATAGGAACTTTAGATTCCATTGAAAGTGAATTCAGATTGTCCAACATTTTACTAGCTGTCAGAGCATGTGTAAAAGATTTAATGAGAATTTAATATTAATGATAAAAAATGAATAATTTAACAGTCATGTTTAGTAGCCAACTTAAGACCTAAACGTCTAGCTGTTGACTTCTACAATTCAATTATGCTGTGAAAATCAAAAACACCATAACCTTGCTAACCAGAAAGCATTTGCAATTTTAAATATTCTGCTCATAATTATTCCTCACAAAACTTGTTTTCTCAAGAGTAATTTATGGGCATGTTGGAAAAGCTATCTTCTTCTTCTATTTCTATTTACCAAGGGCCCATAATCAATAGTCTAATTATTGTGGTTCCTATTCCATGCTTATGTTTTCTACTTGCCTCAAAATTTCATGAAATGACAGTGATGACTTAATAGGATTCTTTTATTAGATTTTCAGTTTAGTATAAGTAAAAGCAGACTAAACATCTTCACTGTGTTATAGGCTTAAAATAAATGTAACCAAGTGGTTGGCGGCAATGCACAATATTTTAAATAAAACACAATGATGATGATAAAGGATCCACAAAATAAGTGAAGACCACACAGGTTGAAGACTATAGCTGTTTAAATTTTATTTGTTAGGATAATTCTTGCAAGAAAGGAGAAAACACAGCTATAAATAAGTAATCTAACTATCAAGCTAAATGAACAAGTTTACATGCAGCATACAGCCTTAAGTATCTTACTATGCACCTACTCAGTCGGGCTCTCTTCCTCTCCACTTTTTGACAGAGTCTCCCCTTATATATGAGCCCCAAAGACAGTGTCAAAGCTTGACAAGTATTTGTAATAAAATGTCATGCTGATTAAGTAATTGCTCAGGTCTGGTCAGCCAATTCTGGCCATTAAAGTGCCACACCACCTCTTTACATGTACCTTGTTTGATCTCTGTCCATAGGGTGTTAGGACAAAGGAAGAGACGAGGTTGGAGAAGGTTGGAGTGAGTGAAGTGGGATGTGGCTGGCAAGACTGTACAATGGTTTACCACATGCCCTGGGGCACTAGTGGCGGCCTACAATGTTACACAGCCTTTAATTGTCCGGCCATGAAGTATCGCATGTCTGCACCCTGGGGCACATTGCCACATAAATAAAGAAGAGAAATTTAAAAAATTAAAAAATAAATTAAAAATAAGGCAAAAAAAACCTCTAGCTTTTAAAAGTTCTTGTTCTTACCTTTAAAATAGCCATAAGTCGCAACAAAAAGATATATGAACTGGAAAAATTCACACACAATGAAAGACTTGAACCAGAGGGGAGGAGAGAGCATCAATGGATCTCGGAATTCACGGCAGTACCATTCCTTTACTTCAATAAGCTGAAAAATTTTAAGAAATATGTTGATTTAATGTTTTATCAGATAGGAGATTTTTGGGTGGTAAATTTTAAGTGCTAATACTAATAACTTAGTAGGTACCTGCATAGTCAGTGACTTAGTTACTTAAGTTTAAATTTAAGCCCAAGTCAAAGCATAATTCAAGTCATGAATATTCATGAATATAAAGTTTATAATTATAAGAGTAAGGCTTAGTAATAGTAAGAGTAAGTAATAAGAGCCTAGTAATAATTATTTAGGCCCTATCCTATCCCAAAAATCAAGAATCAGTATCAATATCAGAATCAGACAATAGTCAGGGACTTTCCAGGTCAGAGTCAGTCATTCTCTTAAAACTTTAACTGTAACTAGTAACTGTATTACTGTATTTAGTATTTATCAGTATTGGTATCAGTATCAGTATCAAGTCAGTTACTCACTGACTGTGACTGTGGTTTGAATTTTGAAATGAAAGAATAATTATAATTAATCAAACCCAGGATAAATTATAGATAATGAATTTTAGAGTGTGACAAATACCCTACCTCAGCCCATGCAATAACTCACAACTAACTTCAGTTTAGGCTTAGGCATGAATCGGCTGCGTTAGCTACACTACACTTTCAGTACACGTAGTAGGCGTCATACGCCGTACGTTTACTGAGGGACGCAAACGATGGCGTGTAAGTGTAACATTATAATTATAAACATAGCAAGGCTTTTACTTTTTCAAGTAATGTTAGTGTACATACCTGCTTGGGATAATACTGAGAAGGTATTAACGCCTGGAAATCCACAAGCAAGGAAATCGGTATGTGAGTAAAGAAATAAAGAAAAAATAAAACATCCAATACTCGTGCCATTTTCAAGTCTCCCAAGGCTTACGCAGAGACACGCATTAAAAAGTTTGTTTAACGACCGAGTTCTCAAAAAAAAAAAAAAATTATTACCTTGGACATAAGTTACATAGCGTATATTAGGATACGATAAACGAAAAGTTACAATACGTTTATTTGGTCATTCAACATCTTATATACTTGTAATAATTACATATTTATTTGTATTGTATTTTATCAATTATAATGGCTGGTAATCTTTGGCATGCATCCGTGTCCAATGATTACAGTAAATCCACTATAAAAATAAGATTAAGACGCCAGTGGGAACAAAGTTACTTTGAATTTAGACTTGACTTAAGTTAAGAGTTTATTATTACGATCACTATTAATTTTATGATTACATGTATTATAAATTGCTAAGTCCGTATATATAAACATAGAGCACCCAAAAAGCCAAGGCCAAGGGGAACGTAAGTGATTATATCTCTTGACTATACTATACATTTTATCCCTCCCACCTCACTTCTTTTATCCGAAATAATTCATTATTAAATACATTTTAAATGTTATAATGTAAAATATTAAAAATAATACAAATTTGGCATTTAACTTAAAAACGATTTAATAAACGATATATATTTCAGTAATGCCTGCTAGAAAATCATTCAATACTTAACACAGAGGTGGCTTAAGATTGCACGGGGCCCCTGGCTGCAAATCCAAATGGGGCCGAGTCCAGCCACTTTTTTAAAATACAATATAATAACTTTGTGGGGCCCTTAATTAAGCTTTAAATCACTGGGGGCCCCTGGCTTTTGCCCAATCAGCCTCCCCATTAATCCGCCCCTGACTTGATATGTGACAATTGTGTTCTTCCTTTATTAAACTGTTTATAAATTCTTTAGAGAAAATTCAATTGTTTGGTTATCTTATAGGTTTACAGTCTGCATCTTATACATTGTGCTGTTTCGACTGAATGCTCCCTTAGGGGCCACCCATGAATGACGATTTTACCCCCTCCCACCTTGTCACAAAAACTTAGACCCCCTCAAATATGACGTCACAAAAAAGCCGTATTTTCAAATTGAAAATTAGTATGCTGCAAATTACTTTTTGGTCATTTTAATATGTATATATATAGTAAGTCTGCACTCTAATATCGTAACACGTCTGAAGCCATTGAAAGCGCCATTAAATAAACCATAAGCAATCAAATATTTAAGTGGAACTTTTATTTAAAGTAGCTAAGTAGCGCGTTTTTTTTTTATAAGACGTCACATTTCTTACACACACCACGCCTCATCGTCACAAATGCGTGACCCCCTCGGCCCCTCCCCTTTTTTTTTAAGGCGCGTGACGTCAGTTATGAATGGTCCTTTACTACGATGTTTTAATTAAAACATAACATTAAAGTTCTAAATACTGACATTGTCGTTTAGCCAAATGGTCATTATAGCTATCCGTGATTACATATTACCAATGTACATATTAGTAGTATTAGTATTAGTTTTAGTATTAGTAGTAGCAGCCTAGTAGTAGTAGTAGTAGTAGTAGTAGGAGCAGCAGCAGCAGTAGCAGTATCAAAAATATGTTTAAATGATTGTATAAATTTTAAAGATCAGTTTTGCAATGTTGGCGTTCGTACTTGCATGTAGCGGTCGAACGTTTCACATATTGTCTTTACTGTGTTTTGGGTTTCAGCTATGCCTTGATGTATCAGTGTTCATAGTTCATATTGTTTATCTTATATTATCTGTTACAGAAGATTATTGCGTATCAATGGCTTATGTCTTGTCTTATATTTTTAATCATGGTTTTAAATGTTGATAGAGTATTGACGATAAAATAAGAAATTCACCAAACAAGGGGGAAATTACTAACAAAGTCAAGTATGGAGGTAAACAAGAGCAAATTCATACACAGGGATCAGTTCACAATAGTTCACACTCAGGGATGAGTTCAAATACATGGGTCAGTTCTGATAGGAACTTTGGAATTTCTATTTTCAAGCAATAGTGGGCGACTGACAAGATTTTGTAAATAATCAAATTTTAAACAATGTAATGAACATATAACTAGCTCAATATGCACATAAAGTCTTGTAAGACTCGCACTCCTGCCGGCAGCTGTAGTCTGGATCCTTTGAAATCTATCCAGGTATTGAATAGGCGCAATCACACATTAATATAATATTATGGATATTAATTATCAGTGTACATTGAAATCGATGTAAAATTGTATCGATACACCAGCAAAATAGATTTCCTAATATTA
This sequence comes from Radix auricularia, assembly GCA_002072015.1. NCBI lineage: Eukaryota > Metazoa > Mollusca > Gastropoda > Lymnaeidae > Radix > Radix auricularia. The sequence continues at coordinate 93,222 of MUZC01000762.1, read as the reverse complement.
ATAGTTATAATTAGTTGCGATCCTTATACAGTGCGTTACTCTAATTTATGTTTCGTTAATTAAATTAAGTAAGGCCAGGCATAATACGCCTTCCCATCAAGAAGGCTGGTTGGCTTAAGTTTAGTTTATGTTATATTACATTAAATTCGTGTGTGTGTGTCACATGCAGAAGAGACCGCAACTCGAGGATTGGTCTCATTAGCCAAAGCCAAGACTGCCAAGAGCTGGAAATAATAAAGATAAATCTATCGTCTTTCGTTGACGGACAGATGCCATACCATATCAAATTAAAGTATATTATATATGTATATTGCATTTTTGGTGTCGTCGAAAAATGCACCTTCTGTTATTTTTATCAAAATTCATCTCACCCCATCAAATAGAACCTAACACCATGTTGAGGTGTAAATCCCCCCCTCCCCGCCTCGAACGTTATGCACGGCGTCACAATCCTCTAAACGTGTTCAATTAGACAGAAAATTTATAGAATAAAAAATTATATGAGAAAGTCGAGTTAAAATTAGAAGGTTGAAGGGAAATTGAAGTTAGTTGAGAGTGTATTGCAAAAAGTTTGTTGTAAAATTGTTTAAGAGAGTAATGAAGATATAAGACTAAAAAAATGCTAACTCATCCTGGTGAGACCTAGATATGGATCTTCTGTATGGGACCCATCCACCAAAGAAAACATTGAAAAACTAGAACAAATTCAAAAAAGAGCTGCCAGATTCATTACTGAAAAATATTCAAAACTCACAAGATTAACACCATTAGTTACATCAATAAACCTTGAAACACTAGAGGATAGAAGAACCAAGAGTAAATTAGTAATCATACATAAAGCAATTGATTCTACTTTAGAAATACAACACGAAGATAACTTTACACAACCCTCAGGTAGACATAAAGATAAAAACACCTTTCTTATTCCGTATGCAAGAACAAACACATACAAGTTTTCTTTCTTTCCTCCCGGTATTCGGGCGTGGAAGGGTTGCCTGAAGTAACCGGGAAAGCCAACATTTTATCATCATTTAAAACTCTAATAAGAATCTAGGACTACGGGGTCGTCCATAAATGACGTCCCGCTCCTATGGGGGAGGGGGGTCACACTTTTGTGATGATGCGTGACGAGGGGGAAGGAGGGGGGTTGAAGAAATGTGACGTCACATCAAAAGGATAAATTTAAATAAAACTTCCACTGAAATATTTGTTCGCTTACAATTTATTTAATGACTTTTTAAATTAATTTTTAAAAAAACATCAATGCTTCTCAAAGTGCCGGTCGTATGCGATCAGACGCCTGTTGGCGTAAGTTATCAAGAAATAAAAATTAAATCTAATTATAATCCTTAAATTTGATGTTATCGCCGCTCGGTTTGGCTCTCTTAGGCAGGAGTCGGCGAACTTTTTTGCGCTTTGCTATAAAATATACAAGTTAATATGTGCGTTACCCCTCCCCCCCCCCGGAAAATGCAACTGGTGAATTTTGGAACCATGATAAATGTCTTAAAATGATCTAAATAGGATTATGTGAAGATATTCTAAGTCAAAACGACAGGGACTATCGATTATTTGGGAGTTGGGGGGGGGGGGACTATTTGATTAAGTTATAAACGTTTTAAGTTTGATATTTGTTTGATTTACTTTTGGTCTAACGCCCCTGTCCTTTCTAGATATAATGATAAATGTGCCCATTTAAAATTAGTCAAAGTATTCATTAACTTTATTGAATGCAATTCTTTACATCGCAATTCGAGTAACAAAACAACTTTTCTTCTTAGTTCAGTTTTTAAGGCATTAATTTTAAAAGTCCCAGGAAGGATACTTGAGACAGTCAAGTCATGAGGATTAAGATTATTGTCACTCGTGTCAATATTAATGAAATTAGGGTGGATTTAGGTATCTTCGTATAGTACGTAGGTAAGAAATCTAAATAATTGTCCCCCCCCCCCCCAAAAAAAAAAAAAAAAAAAATTATAGCGAATTTTATAAGCCCACAATGATTTAGCATTACCCCGAAGAGTTCCCCTTTTACTCCAAACGATTTACCGCTGTTCAACGACCCTTCGGTTAAACCGCCCGAGAACGGTAGCAATGTATTTTTCATTAGTTTATAAACTCCACAAGAGAATACAACAATTTAAACACACTTCATTCATTGGTGACATTATATTTACAAAACTTGAGTGATATACGTGGAATCGTGAAAGAAAAAATGGGAAAAAAATAAGCAAAACAAAAACAAAAATCTCATGAGCTTCTGAGTAAAAAGTTATGATAATATTGGATATTTTATTAATGTCATAGTATTTTTCAGTCTTCAACTAACAGGAATTACTGTATTTTGAGACGCACACGATGACACCCTACTTTCCAGTACATATGTGGGGTTCGTACAGTACTCGCCATATACCTATTCCAGTGCATACCTAATATATATTTTTTTATTTTTAGAAAACATGATATTTGATAATTTTAGATCAAATGCCTTTGACGAGTATATACTTAGCAGGAAAACTGTCACTATTGAATCGAAATCAATTTGAGGAATCGTCCTGTACCTATGTATTCTAGGTCTATCAACAATGAAATTATCCTTGTAATATAAATAGTCACACTTGCTAGCTTGAAAGTTAATCAAATCAAAGGGTCTTTGGCATTACCGATGCATTGTTCGTTAGCTGTTATGCTATGACTTGGCAACTAAATATTTTTTTTTTAAATTAAAATTTTAATAAACAAGCCGAATTCATTCAAATTTAATCTTATAGGGCTTTCGGCTTAGGCCATGTAGGGGCTCATTTTGCTATCACGTCAGCACATGGAAAACCACGTCAAAACGGGAAAAGAATGCACCGGTACCTGGTGAAATAGAAAAATTCCTGCCGGTCGTCAAATACGAAAAAAGTGAGAAGCACTGGCTTACAATTTATTTAAGGGCGTTTTACATAGCTTCACGCGTGTTACGATATTACAATGCAGACCTACACCAAATAAATACTTATAACACAAAAAGAGTGATTTGAAACATACTTATTTTCAAATAGAAAAAAGTTGGGGTTTTTTAAGGGTGAGTCAAAGCTTTGTGACGTATTATTTGAGGGGGTCTAACTTTTTGTGACGACGCGTGACGAAGGGGGAGGGGTGAAAAATCGGCAAAAATTGAGTGACGTCATTTATGGACAGCCCCTACACACGAAACGTAGGACGCAATAATCTTATGTACAGAAGGAGCGTCTGTAACATAAGATAAGTAAGAGTGTAGAAGGCTTTAGGGAAGATTGAAGGAGATGATACAGCTATTTAAACTATCAAACATAAATTGAGTTCATCACATTTCTATGGGACGGGACCTTTCTAATAGTATATTTAAGTGTGTGAAGCAGGGGAAGGGATTATGATTTCTGGATGATGAGTTTATTTCTGCCAGTATGAAGTATATTTATGATGAAATATTGTCGGAATTTGTTATTTAAATATCGGCATTTAATTTTTAAAAAGGTAATGGAGTCAACATGAAAAAGCTAGATGATAAAAAAAAAGATTAGCAAATATTACATATTACCAGAGGCATTCAGCCCTTAAAATATTACCCTCTTCTTAAGCCTAAGCTACCCACCTATGCCTATGGCTACTATGGCTATGGATAAGCATTGATTATAGGACACAATAAATATAGAATTAGCGTCTGTTATATATAAGATACCGCTGTTAAAACTTTTTGAATGTATATTTATATTTTTAAAAAGAATTATTTTTAAAATGATTTTTAAAATACAAGTTCTAGATTTTTTTGTGTTGCAATTTGTTCTTCAATTCATTGTTAAAATATTACTTAAATTTAATATATCTATCTCGTAGTGTTTTAGTCTTTTCGGTAATAGTTTGTGTTCGGCAAATCTGATGTGTAGCTTTTACACAGTTTACGCCGAGTGGTATTAACACACAAGATATCGCTATATATCGTTATTTCGGCGATACTTCACTCTTAAGGAAAATGGCGTCCCGCAGCCATGTGGATGTAAATGAAAGACGTTTAAGACCAATCTACGGTTAGAATATTTAATAATTGACAGTGATTTGAATAGAAAACCCATTTATTATTTTTAAAATAAAAATTTATTTTGTCAAAGGAGCCAAAATAAAATTATGATAAGTAGTCGAAAACAGGAATGACTTTCATTCCCCCCTTAACTCTTTCTTAACTAAAATAAAAATTAAAAAAAAACAACTAAATAAGTTTAAATAAGGCCCTAAGTCTAAGCCTTGACTTTACTTAAATAAGCCAAACTTTAGAAACCCAAATCAAAATATCCTGTCTATAATAGTCTATAACTAAAATATAGTGCTTTGGATGTAAATATAATGTCTACTCCCTAGCCGCGCCCCAGCCCCTAGCCTATACTACTAGACTATGACATTCATGGGCCCTATTGCCACACCTACAAAACACTTGACAACAGGTTCATTTGTCATTTGGCTTAACTTAAAGTCTTAAAGAAAGCCTAATTTCATATGCATACTCATTACTCATATAATATTACTAAGTTATAGCCATAGTTAGGAGGCCTAAGCCTAAATAGAGTTGATTTTTATAAAAGTAAGAGGCTTTAAAAGGGCAATACAATGGAGTCATTGTCATTAGTCATTAGTTACACTAAATTAAATTAATTAGTTAAATTAGTATGCCTTTTTAAGTTTGCAAGTTTGGTGGAACTTATGATATATATTGATTTGAGAAATAAGTGTAGTGTAGAAAGAACAGGGACAGGAGAGTTAGTGGGGTCAAGAGTAAAATTATGTTAGCCATGGTCAGTAGTCTTGTACAGTTGAAGTTGTGTGAAAAATATGATTATGAGGAAAGAAGGATAGAATTTATTTCAGATTAACCCTCTTGAGACATACGCTTTAGTGACTACATGTGTCATGTGTCAAAGATGTAAACTGTCTTTAAAACTTACAAGGGTCAAAGGAGGCAGAAATGGGGGTAGCTATTCAATTAGTCTGATTAGCTAGTTCAAAGACAGGCTAGCCAATCATGAAGCTTGTATTTTTGGGTCAATAATCAGCCCTTCATCTTTTTTCATCAGTCATGCTTTTGGTTTGATTCTGAATCAAATCTGGATTTTTAATCTTGTGTTTTAATATTGATAAAAAAGAATAAATGATTTGTTAATTTGTTAAAAAAGTGGAGTGAAAAATTTAGAAGTTTGTTTGAAAAATGTCATCATCTATGGCACTACAGTTACAGCCCATCTAGGGCCGTCCTACTCCACCACATCCAACAAAATTGTAGTAAGGTTAAAAGAACATTAAAATATTTAAAAGAGATTATGTCAACAGTCAAACAGTACAGTTGAATATCAACAAAAAATTAAGAAACCTAGATTTGTGTTATGGGTATAGCAAAGTTTAATCTGTGTGATGCTGGAAGTGTGAATTAGGACATGGATTTTACATATCACAACATATTGAGTTTATCTCTGCCAGAAAGCTTTTAAAGATTCATGCTACAATAATTTTTAAGAATGGATGTGTGCATAATTTGTAATTTTCAAATTGGTAAAAACCTATATCTCCGACCGGGCCGATCTTATCGGCGGCCATCTTGTTGCTATCGCACGTCACCACCGGAAAAGTAGTGCGAGCCCCGTGAATTTAAAGGGGTAGGGGAATCAGGGATTCTAAAATTGCGCAGTTTTTTTTAGCTACCGGCAAATTAAAAAAAAAAAATTCACGGGGCTCTCACTACTTTTTCGGCGGTGACGTGCCATAGCAACAAGATGGCCAAAGGATTGGGGGACATTCTAATAATTTAAGGGGTATTTTTTAGCGTTTTTCATAAAAGCAAAATAGTTGTAAAAATTTAAGAAAACAATGGGTACTCACCGATCAGGCATCTGAATCACAACAAATTAGATGAATACTGCCACAATAAAATTATATCGCTATACCTAACCCAAACCCTAAAATCTTCCGAAATTCTAAAGCTATACCTAACCCAAATCCTAAAATCTTAAATTTTCCGCTGAAAAAAAAAATGTCTACCTACTGATTGAATCGCACCCAGACGGCGAGGCAGGGTAATTAGCTGACGTCACTTCTAAATGAGCACACAAAATAGTTCTTAGATTATATTCAATTACACTTGGGAAAAAAGGAACAGTGAGAGCGCCACCCATCTCCTTCATCCCATCATATTAATGTAAATATAAATTATGCCTTAAATATTAAATTAGACCTCCTCCAAAATCTCTCCCCCCTCCTCCAAAATCTCTCCCCTCATGCCCCTTCTCTTTTTGTTTTAATTTGTTCACCAAAAGCGTGCTGCACGTGCGCGCAACAATACAAATGCAGTGATAAAATTAGACATATTCAAGGGAAGCAACTATCATTTCATAGCAACAGGAAGAGAGGAGACGCTCAGCGACGCTCCGGTCGGAGATATAGGTTTTAGCCTTCAAATTATATGAAAGTGATGGCAAACCTTTTTTGGGGCTGTGTGCCCAAAATTTAACCAAAACCCACTTTATTTATAGCAAAGTGCCAAGCCGACAGTCCAATCAAATCTGAAAATAGGGCTTTGACGTAGCTGGTTTGATTAAGGAACTAATATTTTAGTCGCATGCAGGCTGAGGCTCTGCGTGCCAACTGTAGAATGCGTGCCATAGGTTTGCCATCACTTATATATAATATATATTGTAAAGGGTGCAGATTTTTAATGGTGTGTTTAAGTCATTTAAAGAGACATGCAAAATTAAATTCTTAAAGTCTAATGTTCATTAACTCTTAATGTACCAAAGAGCGGTAATGCGCGACTTGATAGGCTCTCTTTAGAAACGAAATTACAGTAAATAAAAACTCTTCAGTGTGTGACAAACAATGTTTTCAACTTCAGGCAATAGCGGCTGTTTCCCTTGCAAGTGTTATCGCTCGATTCGCGAAGTTTTTTGGAAGTTTTTGCGTTTTTTTTTCGAAGATACGATTTTGCTATACTTTATTACTATTATAATTGTACTAAACTACAGGTAAAAATAGTTTTAAAATCAAAACGTTCTTTCGGATACATAAAATAACCATTCTTATTCAAAACTCGTTGATCGCAATTCGCGAACCGATGGCACATTAAGAGTTAACTGAAGGTATGAGAAAGCAGAAACCTATGCCTATGTGATGGAAATTTCACCCATTCCTGCAGCAGTTAGGCGGTTAAAGTCTACTACTGCATAAAACATGTTCTCCAATGCCTTGAGATTAATGTAAAAATTTGCTCTAACACAATTGATGCCTCTGCCATCTCTTGTCTTTTGTAAGGACTTAGCTTATTATTCTTATAAAGACACACATACCATAACTAATAAAGATATATCAAATATTTATTATTTATTTATCCTTTGTCAATATTCCGATGCTACAGTAATTACATGTCTTTATTAGTTGTCATCTTTTTCTTTAGATTGCCTAGATAATGGCAACAACAAAAAGGCTATACAAGAAGCTGACAAGGTGTTAAAAAAACAGAAAGAACTTACATGTGCCAAAGTATGTAATAGTTAGTAAAAAAAAAAATTAAATTCGTTTTATTTATATAATTTTTTTTGTAAAAAGTAATCATTTTTTAATTTCTGGATTAGTTTTTAATTTTAGTAGTCATTTTTCTATGTTGGAAATTTTGCCAAGGTAATTTCTGTTCATTACTTTGTGTGTTCTTAAAATAAGAATCTGTTCTTTTGTAGGTTTTAAAGGCACTTGCCCTGCTGAGAATGGGACGTCATAGTGAAGGAAGTTCTTTACTAGATGCCATACATCAGTCTGAGCCAACAGAAGAACAGACTTTAAATGCAATGTCTATTTGTTACAAGGAAACACAGCAGTGTAAGATCATTAGAGCTTTAAGTCCATTTAACATATTTTTTTTAAACAAAATTTTTTTCTAATGGAGGGGAGTTTTTTTTTTACTTATATCTCCTGGTTGCCTATTTTCATTTTGTCCTCCAATTGACTTTGGGTTTTCAGGAGAACCATTTTCAAAATACTTTCTATGAAATTGCTGTGTTGCTAAAAATGGCAGCCACATGTTAAAATGTCTTTGTAAATCAAACATCGATCCTCAGTATAAAAAGTAATTTCAAAATAATACACCTGTGAACTATCTTTTTTGTTGTTGCAACTTATATACAATATAAGTTTGAAACATCTTTTAAAGAAAAAAACAAAAAAAACAATTGCTTTCAGCGCTAAATATCTATAATTAGCTACACAATCTACTCATTTTTACTGCTGAAATTAATGCAGCCATTTTGTTGTTGGTTGTTGAAAGGACAGTTTAGATCAAAATAAACTTTAAAATTTGTTAAATTATTAGCATTTTATAAAATTACCCATTTATTTGACTCCATAAAGATCCAGGATGCCAATCAATGGGACAAATGCATAGAGAAATATTTCAATTTTTAATTTAATTTTAAAGAAAAATGCCCTTTTTATATATATTATTATATATGTTATCAATGCAATTTTATTTTTTACTGAAATCATATATATACTTATCAATGTGGAAGTCTCAAGGCTACACTTGTTAGAATATTTCAGAAATGAGGTAAAAAAGGGATTTTAATTAAAATGATGTAGGATAAGTAACTATACAAAAAAAGTTCATCAGTTAAAACTAATAAATTGAATACTTTTTTGTTTCTTCCTTAGATGAAAAAATTGCCAGCCTATACGAAGCAGCCAGCAAGCACCAGCCCAATAATGAAGACATTTTGTCTTGCTTGTTTATGGCTCATGTAAGACTTGGCAACTACCAACAACAGCAAAGAACTGCCATGTCTCTTCACAAGCTGCGCCCTAACAAGAATCCATATTACTTTTGGGCTGTTATGAGCATCGTTATGCAGGTTAGTTCTCCAATGAAAATGTTTGGAAAGTGCATTATTAAAGCCTTTATATATTGGTGAAAAGTTTTAAAAGTATCATAATAAAATTTAGCAATTTAATTCCATAATTTCTATCTGAATTCTATAATTTCTATCTGAAAATTTTAGGAAATAATACAATCATAAATATTTTAAAAAAATCTTTATTGCATTTATTATATTGTGAATTTTTATAAAATGGTCCAAAAAGTTTTTGAGATTTATAAATTTTTTTATTTATATTCTTGCTACATCAGTTCAAAAGCACAAAATAGCATATATCTGGTCTTTTTTTCCTAAAAATTTTGATAAGCTTCTGAAATTAAGAATACACTTCTTAACTTATATGGTAATGTAAGCATGTGCACAATGTTAGAAAACAATAATTCAAAAAAGCTTGTCATAGTATTGTTGTGTTTTAGCAAAACCTTTGAAAAAAGGAAAGTAGTTACAATTTTTTAAAATTAAAATCTCAAGTTATGCATATAAAAATATTTTTAGGGACATAATGATAAGAAGCTTGGACAATCTACATTCCTCCCCCTAGCTGAAAAAATGACCAAGAAATATATTCAAGAGGACAAAATAGAAGCTGAGGCAGGTATGAAAAAAATAAGGTTGTTACCGGTTACCTGGTCTTCATATTAAGACAGATCCCGTTTAATCAGGACCGGTTAACCGTAATTTCAAAGGTTATTACCCAGTGTTGATTTTTTGTTGTGTTAAGGCAGAATACCAGAGCCAATATGCGAACGACCGTGACATCAAAGTGTTTACTTAATATTCCGGTAAATAATTAATATAAAAATACATGTCATCACTGTTCGTGGAGTTCCGCTAGTGAACAATTAAAAAAAAAATTTGCTTAGTTGATGAAGCATAGTACGAGCACTAACATTAACACACAGCCAGACGGCAAGTGTTACTATTTATATTTCGAGAGGAAAGATACACCTAACATTACTAACACTAACAGAGTGTTTACAGGTCCTCAAATTCGATTTCAGACTTTTATTGACAGTTCTCATAGGCATTTTTTTACCACATCGATATAAAATTTGATGTTTCCTAAAAATGTATTTCGTGTGCGTTGGAAATAGAGACAGGGCATCAGAGCTGAAAACAAGCGGGTGCTGACGTCACATGTACTTTAAAGTCACCATCAGACGGGGCGAGGCAAAAAATTGATACACACTGTCTTTGTTGGTTCCCAAAAATAACGAAAAATAGGGACTGGACTGTATTACTGTCTTTTTTTTAACGGTTAACCAGAGCTCAGAAACGAACTGACTTGACAACATTTTATAACATGTCGTTTTAATATTTTTAATACATAAAATTAAATATTAATCATTACAATTTACTCTTTGTTGGAACGATTTTAAAAAAAATGTCATTAATTTTTTTTAACATTGCTGTTTTGACGGTAGCGCAGCAGAGGTGAACACTAGTGTCTGTACATAATAGGCGCTTTGATGTCTAATCGGACAACTCTGGGCGAAGATTTGACGCTTTCTCTTGTTGGTTCATAAAACATACTAAAATTTGGTACAGATGGTTAACCGTCTTTTTTTGAACTGTTAACCAGCCCTCAAAAACGAGCTGTCTTAACGACCTTAGAAAAAAATTTATATAATGAAAGAAGTGCACTGGTTGAGTTCTCTCTTCACCATTCTCATAGCCACCTTTCTCTGTTGATTTCATGCTGGCCTCCTCCATCCCCTATGGTTATATTTTTTGTTTCTTCTTCTTCATGCTTACTTTAATTTGACATTCCATTTTCTTCCAAGGTTTTCTTTTTTTTGGTCATGATTAATGATTTTATTGTTAAATGAAGAAGCCTTTTTTCCTCAATGTTCATTGTTTTGATGTGTCTTTATTGCATCTTGTTTGATTTTTCTCTGCCCTTCCTGATTACAGTCTGAATCTTATATTACAAAAATTCAGCTTGAGATTTGTATTAATTTTTTTTTGCATCTGTTTCAGAAATACTTTTGTACCTCATTATTTTAGAGCTTCAAGGGAAATGGCAGGAAGCATTGGAAATTCTTGAAGGTCCACTTGGAGGTTTGTGTCCATTATTAAGTTTAGTATAGTAAGCAAAAAAGCAACATTTCTTTTTTGTTACAGTTTGTAGCAGCTTCATTTACATTATTCAATTAATAAGGAAGTGTCTGTTTTTGGTTTTGTTTAAGCTCCAAAGCTTATTATTTGAACCATTCTTCAAATTGGGTTGTGTAGACTTGAAAATGACTATAGAGTTTGGACAAAAACTTCTGGCTGGTGGCCTCACCCATCAAGGATACAGCGATTTTAAATTCTTAAATTACATAAGTATTTGGTATTTTTGAGATCCTCTTTACACATCCTTGGTTTCTTAATATCTGCTGATTTAATTTACTGTGATGATAGACGGTTTTTTTGGTTTACGCAAAATTAAAAGTCCTAACCTCCCTGATTATCTACCAGTTTAGTGTGCAATATAAGCGTTAAAATAAGTTTAGCTCTGAAGCACCTGCTTAAAAGTTTTTAATGACCTCTTTACGTAAACAAATTAATTTTCAAACCTCTGATTTTAGCTAAGACATAATTATCTATATTACACTCTATATCTATGAGAGGCTACATACCAAGCCACACCTTAGTTTTTTTAGCAATTTAAAAAAAACACATTTTTATTATTTGATTGCAGAGACACCATTAAAAAGATTCCACCCTTATCATCTGTTAAGTTAAAAAAAAACGTACACAAACTATTTGTGTAAGAAGATAATAAATTTAAGCTTTGTTTATGAACTAATACTAATAACAGTAGACGTTTTGGCTAATGCCTTCATCAGTACAATAACAGGAAATAATTACTGACTGCAATGACCCACCAAAGACTAGACAGTGTTCTTGGGTTTGTGAGGGCGTGTCTGGAGGGGGGCAGTGTTCTGGGTTTGTGGTGGTGGGCAGGAGGGGGACAGAGTTATTCAACTTGTTAATGCCTGCATTTCATGTTTGTTTTATTGGTACACTGCTGCTGCCAGTTGAATCCAATCTTGCCAGATAGAGATAGGTTTCCCCTGGCATTGAATTGAATATAAGACCATTTTTAAAACTTGCAGGAATTTTAAATAAAAAAACCGGGCATTGTTATTTCAGAGTCAAAATTTGCGAGGAAAAAAAAGGGTTTATAGTTCATCAAATATGTTTGTAACTTGTTAATACTTTTGAGTAATTATCCTTTTCAAAATTTTTTAGTAATATATTTGGTTAACCTTTTAATATTCTTTGGTACAAATGATTCATTTTTAATTACATTGACAGGGCAACTTGGCAATGAATTAAACCTAAGAGAAACAAGACTAGCTCATGTCTGCACTCAGATGGCCAAATGGGACAAAGTCTTCCAGATATACAAGGACCTATTGAATGAAACGTAATATTTTGGAGAATACAATGTTAATCATCATCTTTAAATCTATGAACCTATTTTGTTATAGACCTGGCATAGTTGATGTAAGTTTATGTTTATTGTATTAAGTATAAACTGTTTTCAACTTCATTCAGACCAGATGACTGGACATTTTGGCTTAAATACCAAGATGCTGGCTTTCATATGGTGGAAGTACATATAAGTGAGAACAAGACGTATGTATTGCATTGAATAATTTTTTATTGAAACTTTAATTTTTATTAATGAAAAAATTTCACAAAAAATTTAGCAAATTAACTTGACCTAATTTTTTTTTATCTTACTGCAAATTAATATTATTTATCTCTTTTATGTGTCATTAAATCTAGATGACAACATTTATGATGATATTTTAAGATTTCCTGTATTATGAAAAAAAAAATTAAACTGTTAACTTATTGATCTTGATTTTCAAAGTCAAGTTTTAGCATTTAATTTTATTTTCAAGCTCAGTAAATATTCTTTTAAGCTAATGAAAATAATTAAAACCTTTTTGGTTCTAATCATAAATCAGATATTGACAAATAAATGATACATTTTTAAAACAATTTTATCAGTGAATTATTTGAGAGCACTTTGAAAGAAATGGATAGCTTCATTAAGGAGAAAATAACAGCCATGAGTGATGGATTATTATTGAGGGGCCCCTATCTTGCTCAGATTGAATTCAGGAAACAGCTTCTTAAAAGAAACTGGAGTTGTCTAGAATCACAAGGTAATGGGTAGTAATCTAATGTAGACACTTTCAACTCCCCATTACATAAATATACGTTTATGATTTTGAAATGGAAATGTTTTTTAAATTTATGATAGTTGAAAGTTTATGTCATGTATTTCAGAAAATGTTTTACAATTGTTACAAGATTATTATGACAAATTTGGCCATCACTCTTGTTGCTACAGTGATATGAAACTTTATGTGGACTTCCTGACCTGTGAAGAAGTAGATAAGGTATTCAAAACCCATTCAGTAATTCATAGTCAAGTTAAAATTATTTATTTGTATCTTAAAAAATATATATGTTTTTGTAGTCCATGTTAAGGTTTTTAATAACAATAAAAAATTTCCCTTTCTGACATATTATATTATCTGGTAGAAAAAGCTTGTTTATATTCTTTATGCATCTGTTTATAATTTACATTTTTAAAAACTCTTATATTTATATTTCAGCTAATTGAATATATGAAGACAAAAGTTGGACTAGATAATACAGACAATCCTCTGCAATTTCCAGACAATGTACGGTTTACTTGTGTTTGGTAGACAGTTTTGGTAAAACCTATTTGTTATTGTATAAACTTGTATTAGTTTTATTTGAGTGAGTTTATGTCTCTGTTTGACTGAGTGGCAGGAGCAGGAGCTGCTTGTCTCTGATGGGTTTATTTTCTTTGTTCAAATGCAGGTTAAACAAATGACAAGGCACCTTGTGTATATTCAGCTGTCTAGAACCATGGGCAAACATATCATCCTATCAATAGAGGATGCTTTAAGTCTGTCTAAAGAACTCTTGTTACGTTATCAAGATGGGCTAAAGTTTGGTAAGAATTGCAGGGAAAATATTTAACCTAATTTTAAACCAAAGAATGTTTTCTTCAAAATTGTAAACTTTGTAGTTAAGATATTCTTGTAAATAAATTCCTTTATTCTCAATACTCTTTATTATTTATTGAAATGTAAAAGGTTTATTCAATTTGTGCAAGTCTGTGCAACAAAAGTCATAACTGATTTCATTAGTGGGTACAGAAGGGCTAAAATGATGCATTGCTAATATTTACTATTAATATTAATTTATTATAAAAAAGGTTAAATGCAAAAGTAGCTGACAGAACAAGGCATAGATTCCCAAATGGCTATTAAATTGTGGATATTGCTTTAATTCTTAGGTAAAGATCCTCCTCTTTTGGTCACTGACCTACAATATAGTGACAACTATTTACTGTTGGCTGTTCACCTACTACTAGATGTCTGGACAAAGACAGGTAATCCATATGCATTATATTTTGTAAGAAAGCATATTATGAGAACAAATTTGTGCAGATATCAAGCTCAATATTTTTCATGCTCTAATTTTGCAATTCTTTTCCTAACATTGGACAAAGCTTATGGAATTAATCCTTTAAAAGTTATTAACTCTTAATGTGCCATAAGGTTTTTCGGAAAACTTCTGCCTCAGTGCCGAAAGAATTTCCCGAATTGCGATCAACCGGTTATGAAATTAAAAAAATTGCGTAAAATCCATTGATATTATTATTGTCATACTCTCTTCATCTTTTAGAATAAGAATGGTTATTTTATGTATCCAAAAGACTGTATTGAGTTTAAAACTATTTTTACCTGTTGTTTAGTACTATTATTTTAGTAATAAATTATAGCGAAATCGCATCTTCAAAAAAAAAAAAAACGTAAAAACTTCCAAAAAAACTTGGCAAATCAAGCGATAACACTAGCGAGGGGAAAAAGCCGCCTTTATCAAAAGTCTAAAACATCACTTTTCACGCACTGAAGAGTTTCTATTTTATGTAATTTCTTTAAAAAGAGAGTTCTATCGAGGCGCGCATTATCATGCTTTTGTAAGAAAAGGTAAAGAGCGCTTTGGCATATTAAGAGTTAATTGTAAATGAAATAAACGTTTTACGTTTTGTTGTTACTTGTAATAACCAGGCAAATATTGGGGACTGCAATGAAATTTCCATCTGCTAATGTTCCATAACTAAACATGCATTCAAGTAACACTTTATTAGCATTACTATCACCACAATTGAAAACTCTTACACCCCTAAACAATAAAAATAATTATTATTTTTATGCTTATGGTATTTTTAAAAACTCAAATATTGCAGATATTTTAATTTCAAAACAGTGCAGCTCAGTATTGTGAATCTCTTTATTATATAAATTGGCACTAGTTAGTTTGACTTACCAAAAGAATAAGCATTTTTATTTTCATTTACTCAGGTGATGACATCCACCTATGGCGAGCCATTGTACACCTGGAGTTGGGCATCAGAGAAAGTAAATCAAACTACCAGATTAAACTTTTGCTTATCAGACTCTACTGTCTCAAAGGTAATTGTAGTGAATATTTCAATATAATTTTTAAAAAACTACAATTTTTGTACAATCTACTTCTAAACATGTATACATAAAAATTTCCTTGCTTGTAATTAAGTTTTCATAAAATGTTTCTACTTCCTTTGTGTTATATTCATAGGTAACTTCAACTAAGTTATTAGTAATGTTGTATAATAATAATAATGTTGAATTGGTAATTCTTAACAGGTGTGTTTGGACCATGTCCTAGTTTGTATGATAGTATGGAAATAAAACATATCATGAATGACACAATGGGGTAAGGCTGTTTTGTTGTTTTTTTCTCATTATTATATTCTTTATAAATGTATGTTTTCATTTTACATTTTCCATCTTTTTATATTTACCCAAAATACAATCTTTATAAGTAAAAAAATAAAATTTGAAATATATTTCCTATATATTGTTTTTGTTTGATTACTTCCACAGATATATTGTCTCTAACCATGTGATAAGATTAGGTCATTTTATGGAGGCTGGGACTATGTATAATACCTGGGTCCGCTTCTTTGATATTAATCAAAAGGAGGTTAGTATATAACATTTCTAGATATTGAGTTTTGTATTGAGAATTTGAAGCTAAGGGTTTTAATCTTTTAACTCTTAATGTGTTAAAGCGTGATAATGCGCATCTAGCCTCTATTGCCAAAGCGCGGTTAAGTACGCCTTGATAGAACTCTTTAGAAACGAAATCAAAGAAAATAAAAACTCTTCAATGTGTGAAAGATTATGTATTTGACTTCTGGTTACGGCGGTGTTGCCCGCGCTACTGTTATCGCTTGATTCGCGAAGTTGTTTTGGTAGTTTTTTTTTGGGGAAGATTTTCAGAAAACTTCTGCCTCAGTTCCGTAAGAATTTCCCAAATTGCGATCAACCGGTTATGCAATTTAAAAAATGGCGTAAAATCCATTTATACTATTATTTTCATACTGACTTCATCTTTTAGGATAAGAATGGTTATTTTATGTATCCAAAAGACCATCTTGAGTTTAAAACTATTTTTACCTGTAGTTTAGTACTATTATTTTAGTAATAAAGTATAGCAAAATCACATCTTCAAAAAAAAAAGTAAAAAACTAACAAAAAACTTCGCCTAGCGAGGGAAACGGCCGTCATTGCCGGAAATTGAATAGATCTTCTTTCATGCACTTATGAGTTTTTATTTTCTGTAATTTCGTTTTTAGCACTTTGGTAATAGCGGCGAGGCGTGCATTATATTGCGCTTTAACATCTTGAATTACTCTTTCTTACATTCTCTTTTTGTGTGTGATAGATTTTTTTTTTGACTTTGGTTTATTGTTTGCCAATTACAGGCCTCAGAACATTTGATGTCATCATACAAGTTTGGGTCTTTTGGAAGAGTAAGTTCTTCAGTTCTGTATAGACTTAAATAATTTTATAATTTCAATACTTGGTTAGATTATAGTTTCCATCCTAAGATTGTCATTTTGAACATCTAGCTACTGAATCTTATTTTCCTTAGGCTGCTAAAGAAACTAAATACACGTACATATAGCTAGTTGACAAATTATATACTTTTTAAAGATGTAACTTACTTTTAAAAATTTGACTGGAGATATTTGTTATTAAAAATTGGGATTGGATTTGGAAGGACCCACTTTTGAAAGGCTAACATTTAAACCTTTGTCCTCACTTTAACATTCTCATACTAAATCACCTACCTTGCAGTTTTTGTATGATAGGGTTTTTTTTTTTGGCACATTGAGTTTAATGACCTCATTACTTCATCAAAAGAGTAAGAGGCTTTAGAGATCTCAGGTGATCCATGCTTTTCATGGAGTTGATTAGATTTTTGGGCATGCGTTTTAAACTTGTGTTATAACTTTTGTTTCTTGTCAGGTTGAACTATTTTAACCCATTCAATATTTCCCAATTTTAGTTCTAAAAATCAATTCCACCTGATGATTTTTAAACTGAAAAACTCTGCTTTACTATTTATCAATACTAAATCATGCTGCCTGTCAAAATGTAGGTCATTGAAAAAAGGAATGTGTTTTACTATTAAAAAGTTAGACAAAATTACCCCCCAAAAAACCGTTGGGGATACTATTACATGTTTATGTAAAAAGAAAAAAAAATGTTTTTTTTGCTTTACTCACCACCTCATAAATCAGGTAACAATAATCCAATCAAGTTCATATTTCAAAAAAATAATTCTATTATATATCTAAAACAACTGTAAAGTTATATTACAGTAGCTCTAGAAATAATCAAGTTATGAATTTTTTCCCATGACTCATAAATTAAAAAAATAATTGAACAATGAAAGTAGTAATACTCTAATATTTACACGTATTTACAAAATAGAAAATTTTTGTAATCACGGTTGATACCGAGTCTTCAAATTTATCGCTATTTGAAATTGATTTGTCCATTTAAATCAATTTATTAGCTTGATTATCAGTCATAGATTGAAAAACATTAGTACTAGGATTAGTACTCAATGAAGTCATTTTGATCAGCTTTTTTTAAAAAAGAAAATTTCTAACTGAAAAAACAAGCACAAAATACACCTAATATGGTCTAATACTGTCGAAATTTCACACAACGAAAGTTGAAACCCTTCTGAATAGAAGTTTATAAGCTATTAATAAAATAGTTTAAAGAATAGTCCGATGACTAATAAAATTAAACAAACCATGGGTGACGCAGAGAGTAGCTAAATGTACTAAGTGTGTTAAGTAGCAAGTATCTTTAAAAAATTATATAAATAAAATTAATACAAATTTCCTGGTTTATTTAGCATTTGTAACAAAATTTCAATAAATAAAATCCCATTGAATATCTTAAAAACAATTTTAGATCCAAGAATTTGTAGAGTTTCAAGAACGACTAGACAATGCCTTACAGTATCACAGTGCCAAAACAGAGAAGATGCTTCTCAATCTTATTATGCAAACTGATCGGCACGAAACAACTGAGACAGCTGTAGAATCAATGAATGTCCATCCACTGACAGATATGCGTAAGGCTTATGGAAACAAGACACTTATGAAAAATTCTACCATTACTCTAAAATCAAAAGTATTGTGCAATATTCAGAAATCGGCGACCCTTTAATGCTGTTAACTGCAAAATTTAAAATTTTTATGTATATAATTATTTACATTGTTTTTCAAAACTTACCATTTCTGAATTTGTTTTTTCTTATGATTTTTTAAAATCCTAGTAAAGTGATTCCTTATAGCATTTGAAAACAATGGATCTGACATATTCTTTAAGTTTGGCAAACCCTTAGTGCTTTGTAATGACCTCCTCATTTTTTTTCAGCGATTGATCATTCCAAACTTCGTGATAACAGGGATCTCACCATTTCTCTGTCCTGGGATCCAGCTAGTTTGTAAGTTGATATTGTAGTGCTTGAGTATTTTTGAAATGTTGATTTTTAATAAATTTCTTTCTGAAATCATTGGCATTTTCATTGTTGCTCCTACCTTTCTGCATAGAAAAGTATAGTGTTATTTTGCAAGACAGCTAAGTCCTCCTAATGATTTTTTTTGTTTGTTTTTGTTGTAAAATCTAGCCTTTTTTTAAAGGCAAATATTCTTTCTAAGCATAATTAGTTTTTTAAATCATTTTCATTTTCTGATATATATGATACCCTAAATTGTGTACCAAGGATCTTATATATTTTTTTTGTATTGGCACCAGATTACATCAAGAGGAAAATAGAATGAAATCAGTAGAAGAGGAGGTACATTTTTTTACCCTGCCTGATAATTCCTAATTGCTTTAGATAAATCAGACATATAAAATATTTACTGGATAACAATTATTTAAACTAAAACAAGGCTTATATGAAAACAAATATGTTTCCATTTAAAGATTTTAAATTGAAAAGAATCAGATGCTCTTGCTTAAACTCATAATTAAAATTAATAAACCCCTGTGATGTATTTACATAAACTTGAATGGTTCAATTTGAGTTATCTATTCCCTCATCACTTGTTTTCAGGAGTCATGGCTACATTTACGCTGGACGCTACTACATATTTTGTTATTGGCTGTGATGGTAGGCAGGGATATAGCAAACAAGTCAGTTGTCAATGGCAACAGTGATTCAGGGGAAGATCACAAAATAAACAAACAAACTGCATTAGAATTACTAAAGAAGCGCCTTGATGAGCTTCAGAAGTATGCTGATCATTGTGAAAGGTTTAAAGAACCCAGGCAGGTAAGGGTTAAATGTGATTAACACTAGAAAAAAGGAAAGGAAGCAAATGAATTTCTGATTACTTTGATATTATTTTGCACTTAGGTTAAGATTCTTGTATCTCTATTACATAGCTTCAGTTATCTAGACTCCTTGTATAATAAAAGAAGAAAAAGTGAGAAAAAAAGTAACTAACATTTTTAAATACTTTATTTTTTCATAGTATCACATAGTTCAAGGTCCATTCAGAACTAGAATTTCAGAATTTCTACGAGGCCCTCACATCAATGCCATTTCAAAAATGGTGGATTGTGTTGATTATGTATATAACCTTATAAAGCTCGGCCTAGGTAAGTTCTTCATCCGTTCTGTCTGATTAGTACCTCAATTTTTCTTGTCATTTTTATAATTTGCTTATTTGCAACAAAAAAAAATTAGGATCTCACAATTCATCTGCAAAATTTTTGTTTATAATGTGTTCCTTTTTTGTATGTGAATCTCTTTGAGCCCAGCTGCTTGCTTGGGTACTGTGCCATATAAATTATTATTTTATATTCATCCATCAGTTATTTTGACATAAAAAATTAATTATTTCTTTTTTATGTGTAATATTAAGTTTTATAGGAGTAGATTCAAAGATTAAAACTTATGTGTCTATAACCATAATATTTTCATTAATATTATAAACCATTTTTATTCAGTAACAAAAATAAAACTCTTTTTTAACAGAGGAAAGTAAACCTGAAAAGGAAGAATGTTGGACAGTAATGAAAGATTATTCAAAAAGTGAGAAACTGAAAAAAAATTGTTTAAATTCTAATTCATGGATATACATGAGCTATTGTTATTTTTTTCCATTTATCTTTATAATTTAACTAATTGCTCATGTTAACAACAGATGCATTCAGGGCTTAGCAACACTTCTCTGTTTCTTATTATTAAATATTTAGGAAATCTGTCTATTTGAATGTTATCTTAGATTTGTTAATATTTAAAATTAACTCTTAAAGCCCCAAAGCGTTGTATTGCGCTCCTGCCCGCTATTACCAAAGCGTTGTAAAGGTCCCTAGATAGCACTCTCATTTGAAATGAGATCATAGAAAGTAAAACCTCTTCAATGCTTGAAAAATGATGAATTAGACTTCCGGCAATGGCAGCTGTTGCCCGCACTAGTGTTATTTCTTGATTCGGGAAGTTTTTTGGTAGTTTTTACTTTTTTGTTTTTTTTTTAAGATGCGATTTTCCTATACTTTATTATAAAAATAATAGTACTAAACTACAGGTAAATATAGTATTTCACTCAAAACAGTGCTTTGGATGCGTAAAATAACCATTCTTAGCCTTAAAAATGAAGTCAGTACAACAATAATAATATAAATGGATGATATGCAATTTTTTAAATTTCATAACCCGTTAATTGCAATATGGGAAATGCTTACGGGAATGAGGCGGAATTTTATTGAAAACCTTATGGAGCTTTAAAAGTTAATATCAAGTAGCTTAAATATATATTTTATTGCTGATATATATCAATAACTAAATCAGTTAACTTCAATTATCAAATAAATCTAAGCATTATGGAAGAAAAATTGCAATCTGAATGAGTTTATTTATTTTTTTAATATATTTTCTTGACATTATAAATGTCTTTATATTTGTCTCCCTAATTCACAGATCTCATCATTAAAGATGTAGGAAGCCTTATTAAAGAATCAAACGGTAAAAGGCAATTAGATTCATCAGCGCTAGAACAATTGGTAGCATCAGTTGAGGTTAGTCTATTTTTAAAAATAATTATTTAAAAACTAAAAAAAACTTGCAACATATTTATAAAATTTTCAAATCTAACTCTAGAAGATTGTTCAATAAAATTATATTTTAAAATGAGATTGAAAATAAATATTTATTACAGGCATGTAAACCGCAACCGATCTTAATTTTAAATGTTTAATTTATTAAAAGGGCTGCATCTAAAAAAAAGTTGAAAATGCACCTTCATAAATTAAAAAATTTTCAAGTGTGTCATTGTATAGAAATATTTAAAACTAATAATTTGTATTAAATTACTTAAAATTTCAGAGTATATCCTATTTAACAATATTGTCTGGAGTGTGCAATAAAGGATTAAAACATCTGAAAAATAACTGGACTAGAAAATCAAAAAAAGGCAAAGGTCCCCCCTCTCCACAGGTAAGTTAAGGATAAGTTACTACAAGTTTTGAAACAGTTTATTTGTGGGATAAACTTCAGTTCTGTTTTATTTTCAAAAATTTTAAAAATTATTTTGTGGTGTGTTTGAGGGAAAAAAAATAATTTTTTAAATATCTTTTCAGCCTGATACATTTGTAAATTTTAATGCCATGATAACTGAGTTATCTGCTGTGACCAAAGAACTTCATCAAATAGCCTCAAGTCTAGACCCAGTCTTCACATCTGTAGATATAGCCTCCTTAAGGCTTGCTGACATCCCTGAGGAAGAACAGGTAGAACTTCTAAAATTATGCAGTTTTTAATAATATCTTTATTTGAGAGACTTTTGTCCTCACATGCACAAACAAATAGCGGCTTACCCTTTAAACCTTCTGTTGCATTTATGGACCAAAAAAAAACTAAAAACAATATGCCTTTTCAGTCTTGTGTAGTGAAAAGATTTATTTATAAACATGCACACTATTTTCATTTAGAAGAAATTACTGCCTTGGTAGTAGAGTTAAGCTTAATACCAGACTTTCTTGTATATCTTTAAAAACAACTGTTAGTGTTGATGGTAATGTATTGATGCAGAAGTGAGTGCAGATTTGATATAATGGATATACCATAAATAAAATTAATAGGTCTGCAATTAGATATTCCAAGTGAGTCTGAAGATGAGATTTTTTAAATAGATTTTAGTTTTCTAACTGGTTGTTCAACTGACATTGTAAAATTGTAGGGTAAGCCCACCACCCCAAAACATTTTCCAGTAGAATTTGTACAAAAAATAGTCAGCTTTAGAACGAGTATATACTGTAACTGTAATTGTCACTACTAAAAGCCGTCATAGCTTTTAGTCCATTTGTGTCATTCAACATTCCTTTCATTGTTTTTTCAGCTGCAGCGTGAAGCAGAACATTTGGTATGGAACAAAGTAGAACATAGCATACAGCAATCATCTCGTGAGATCTGTGAAGTCCTTCACCACAAACAATATTATCTCAACACCTTGATGCTCTGATTATTACGGACCTGACCAATCAACTTGCACCAGCCATTGTTTTCCAACAGTCATCTTTTCTAAATCATATTCTCCTGTTGGCCTTAACATTATTGTACAAAAACTGCCAAAGGAAGTTTGTTAAATTATCTTTTCATTATCCTTTTGTCACACAAACTTAAGATAAAGCCGTATGTTATTAAATTTACCTACAATTAATCATTGTAACAGCCAAGAGACAGTGATAATAATGAGACAAAAATAAGATTGATATTTCCTTTTATGACTAGTCTAATGTGTATGCAATGGGTTTGAAAAAAGCCATGATTGTACCAGTCCATTCAAATACATGTCACAAAAATAAGTTCACCATATGTTACTTTAATGTAGGTACCAATGGAAGATTGTATAAGTATAATGTAAGAAAATGTATATAACTTGGGCCTTTTAGTTTATCAGTTGATAGAGGCAATTAATGAACGAACCTGTTGTATAAACACATTTTGATATGTATGCCATGTAGATAATTGAATACTGCTAAATGAAACTAAAATATGCACTCTTGAACCTCTAGACATCAAATGTGGATGGAAGTGAGAATTATTTTTGTATAGTAGTTGTGCCACTGTTTGATTTTTACTGTGAGTGATTATTAAGTTATGTGGCTGATTTTTATTTCCAATGACTTTCAGTGAGAATGTCATGTCTGTGTGTTTTGCATGGTTAATTGTATTAAAATAACTTTTATTGCAGCACTGTATATGGAGTATTAGTTTGTATTTAATGATATATGTGATAAAAGATTACTCTGAACTATTTTTGTTGTTGTTTTCTTATACAAGTTTTGAATGTTTGAAATCATTTTAGGGGGCAAACCAACAATTTTTGCACACAATTCAACATATCGAAAAATATATGTAATTTATTTGTAATAGGTGTGATCATATTTTTATAGCTTTGTTCATACATGATGTTCTAACTTCTTCATTTATCCAGGTTTATTTATTTGTTTTCTTGACTTTAGCTGTCATTTTTTTCATAGTTGTCATCTGATTAATTTAACTTAAATGTCATTGATTTTTAGCTGGTTTCATACATAGGATTTTAACTTTTTAAGTTCAGGGTTTATATGTTGACGTAAAGTTCATATAGATATAAATCAATCCATCCTGATAAAAAGTAAGGCTTATGTTATTCAAATTGAATCATTTTGATGATTCTTGTGACTTTTCAACAGGGACTAAAGCTTAATACTAATGGTGAAAAATTGATCTCTTGCCAGTTAGTCATCAGTGTTGTGGCAGGGGAGGCAGATGTTTTAGCTCAAGATTTTCAAATAGGTTTATATAGGGAAGACAATTTGTGTCTCCTATTTTTATTGAATTTAGATGTGCATTATTTTTCTTAGTGTTACAAGGGATGGGAGTAATGCTCTAATTTATTCAGAAGTACGCATGGTGTGTGTGTGTGTTCAATATTGTCCCACTGAACTGACCCATGTTTGTCTATACAGTGTTTCTAACATTTAATTACAAAAGTCTGGCCTGTTAATAGATTTGTGTAAACTTGATTCAGTTTTTGGATTCTTACCGGGATGGGGGAACTATATCAAATTTGGGAATCTCATTTAGGGATTAAGCAAAAGATATCACAATATGGGCCTGATTTTAGAAGGAAAAAAAAATCTTTTAATGGTGATTTTGTGACTATTAAGTTTTGGTTTTTAAAAAAATGAGAGGAACCTGACTAGAATCTTTAACATTTTATTAATATTGCACTGCAACCAGGTGGCTTGTCACCAGTATGTTACAAATATTGTGTGAGATTTAAATTGAACAAAAGATGAGACTATGGACAGATCTGCTGTAAAAATTTTACTGTTTTTGTACCATTTCTGTGTTGCACTTATTAATAAGAGTGATTGATTGGTTTTATTACTTGATATTTGTTTCATTTCTTCAAAATGTAAATCTATATATATAATTCTCATCATGGTCCAACCATGCCGGACACCAGGCAAGTAGCAAGCTGTCTGACCCCACCGACCAAACAGATTGCTAGAAAAGGTAGTGCACAGCGTGGGGGGTCATCAAGACCAATAATGCGTTGAATTGAGGTCAATTACTATGTTCTTTCAGATCAACAAAATTACATTTATTTCGTAGTGTAGTGGTTATTACATTGGCCTAACACGCGGATGTTGCAGGTTCAATCCCCCAGCTAAGACATTACTTTTTTTAATTTTAAAAAATGTTTGTGTCCGTTCTTTTCTCACTTTCTTTTCGATCATGACTTCGCAACACCATAACAAACACAAGACATGGAAATAAGACCTGTGTCAGGTTATGCTAATTAGTTTATGGTTGGCAAGCTAGGGTGGAAGGGGGGGGGAGGGGGAAAGTGGCTAACCTCAGTGCACGTTTCCAGATCAACAATGCATCGCAGTTATTCCCGCATCTGATTTCATCGCGATGTAGTTTGTATCTGTCCCCCTCCCCCAACTATCAATATCAACATTGTCTTTGATTAATCTGCGCTATGTCATTTTCCCTAACTTGAAAACTCCTTAAATCAAATTTTTTTACGTGTCCTTTTGAGTTAATCTTAGAGAGGTCAGACTGTACTACATATTTCTCATTAAAATGTGGGCTGTTGACTATTTCAAAGCAACACAATTCTGTGAATGAGTTGCTGGGGACTGAAGCTGAATAAAGTAAAAACACAATAATTTGCATATAATAGTTTAATGAGCATTTTCAAATGGTTAGACAACCTTTCTCTAGAAAAAGAGAGAAGCATAAGAAAATAAACATTTAAAAAAAATAATTGGAATTAAATTCACCACTGAAAGGTATGAATGTTTCAATGATTACATTGCATCTTTATCTTTGTATGATAAGTAATAACAATTTTCATTACGGTCTTTTAGAAAAATGGCCAGCTTTAACTCTTAATGCACCATAACGTTTTAGGAAAACTTCTGACCCAGTCCCTTAAGAATTTCCCAAATGCGATCAACTGAAATTTAAAAATTGCTAAAAATTAGAGCTGCGGAAATTAACGAATAATCGCTAAAAATTTTATAGACTAAATATCGATAAAAGTAATTTTAATTTTAAAAATGAGATTAAAATTTAAGCAAATATTTATATTTTTTATTTCAATTTATTAACTCCTAAAGTCCCAAAGCGCGGTAATGCACGGCATCACAGAAAGTACAAACTCTTATATGCGTGAAAGATGATGTAATCGACTTCCGGGCAAAAAACGTAAAAACTACTATGAAGCATCGCGAACAAGGCGTAAACACGAGCGAAGGCAATTGCCGCCATTTATGGAAGTTGAATACATCTTCTATCCTGCACTGAATAGTTTTTAAGTTCTGTGATTTCGTTACTAAAGAGAGTACTATCGAGGCGCGCTTTGGTAATAGAAGCTTGTCATTCATTATCGCGCTTTGGTGCATTAAGAGTTAATTAAAAGAATTTAAAATAAAAAAAATTCCAAAATCCGCACTTAATGTTTACATTGTTTCATATTACTATTTTTTTTAAAGCACGATAACTATAAGTTATACTATAACACAAATAGGAGAAATTTTACAGATCATGGTATTAGGAATGGCTGCAGTGATAATATTTTTGATATGAGAAAATGGTATTGCTTGTGAGTAGTCTGAACTCCTCAATCTATACACAATGACAACTTGGCCTTATTCAGATAACTAGATAAGAAAAATTGAATGAGCTAGAACTCTGCTAACTTTGAACTATGTTTGTAAACACTCCTCTGTAATCCCATAAGCAGCCAGTTCTTGTAAGACATTATCTAAATAATTTGGGTCAGGATAGCCATGCCCAGACAGGTTGCCATGAGGTTCAGTTTTGTGGTGAATCTCATTCCAAGTCACTGTGTTGGCTTCTCCGGTAGTGTGTGAGGTGGCAATAGTGAACATTAGGCGACGCTTGAAGGCCTCCATCAGCAACTTGAGAACCTGCGCAAATGTGAACAATAACTCGAATGTGTGAACATAAATAATTGAACTTGTGTTTAAAAGTTATTTAAAATTAAATATAAATTTGTGAATGAACTAGCATTGAATCTTAATTATAAAATGTTATGATAAATAGATCTTGATTGTTTTGAAATTATTCAATTAACTAATTAACATATAACTATTATAACTTTATTAAACCTTGATGATCTGATTCTGCTATGCAGATAGTCAAAATCAGTAAAAACCTGTCTATCAGAGTTATAATAGTTATAATGGAATGTGCACTCAGCATTTTTCTGATGACTGAAACAAAACTATTCTTACCACTTAACTGAGTGAGCCTCTTGCAAAATAATTGACTAATGTAGTACATCACTATTTACGCAAGAAAAGTTTTTACTTTAATTATGAGTGAACAGCCACATCCAAACAATTTTATGTAAATAATGTAAACCACAATCAACCTGTACCCATCTTTTCCACACCAACAATCAATCTTATGCATAATTTATATTAAAGCATGACAAGTAGGCTGACTCTTACATCCAGTGTCAGCAACTTAAAGTCCTTTCTTTTAATAAAGCAATAAGAAGATTAACGGGCTCACATATAAATCAATAAAAAATATATTTGACAAGATCATCTATGCAGGCTGAAGTGATCTGTTTTGTAAATGGTAGGCTTTCTAACTTGCTAAATATTTCATCAAACTGTATCAAGGTAAATAATTAGAATCTCAGGACTACCAATGGATGTTGCAAGGACCGGTAGATTGCAGTTTCTGAGGAACCTGACACAAGATATGCATTGGTGGACAGGAGACATTGTGCCTGCAGTAGGTTGTTTGTAGGTAACAGTAAGAGAACAAGAAGTTTCCCCTGCCCCTTATTTTGTTTTAACTTTTAACGTTGTCATCATTGTCGAAACCCATTTCTGAATATTTTATTTAAACCTTCCAGGATTATAGAGATTTATGCCTATAACTATAATTCTCACCTTCCTTCCCTTATCACAGTCTGGCAGAAAGCCTTGTCTTGGGAAACCTCTACAGGTGTATGGCTGCCCTGGCTGAGGATGTTCCGGACCCTTTAGGAATACAAAATGAACTAAACTATTGCTTTGGTTAGCTAGGTCCAATGACAGTGATAGTATATAACTTTGTCAAGACCAATTGATAGTAAATAACTTTGTCAAGACCAATCTATATATATAATTCACCAGAACAAGCACAAGACGAGTGTATGTAAGTTTAATTGTAAGCATGACGTTTAGGGCGGGAGGGCTAACAACAGCTGCAGTGCGCATGTCTCAAAACCAACAATGCGTCAGCAGCCTCCCCCCTTTACTTGCGTTGTTTTCATTTCTTTCCCCTGTTCTATCAATGAGCAAGTCTGCGGCGTATGCTACGCCGTGGATTGTATCTAGTTATATTTATTTCATATTATCTAAATTTAAACAACAGATCAAGAATCAAATTACTAAGGCCAGAGCAATGAGCAACTCCGATAGTTAAAATTATAATAACATTTGAATTGCTATTAATAATTAACTACCTGAGCAAATTCCTTGTTTAAAACTGGTTTTAATTTCTGATTTTTAACTACCTATTTTCACGTAAGAGTAAGAGCTACAATTTATTCATTTAAGATTGATGAAACAATTTAGAATATATCAGAAAATGCCTGCAATGGTACTAATAAACAGAGGTGTTCAAATTAAATTACATCATATATTATCTATACCACCAGGAAAACCGTTTCTATGAGAAAGCTGTTTGGCAGGCCAACTCTGTATAATTCCATAATAAAGAGCATTCAATAATTTTTCTTGTTGTCATCTTATTAACTATTTTAACTGGATATAGTTAAGTGTCCTGTGCATTCAAAGATGGCAAACAGCACTCTTCTATGGACACATGGAATTCAGTGAAATGTATAAACATTTTGTAACCTGTATTCCTGGTGACAAGTGGTAGGTGACACATATTGTATTGTAGCCCTCATAGCCAGCCACACTGTGCCCTGAGAGTATTTTCCATGTCATGTCCCCAGGAGGACATGTACCCGTCATCTCTCCATATATCATCTTACAGCTAGGACACTGAAGGCTGTCATCCTGGGGAACAAAATAACTCATGACAATCAGATATCAAACTCATGACAATCACACATCAAACACATGACAATCAGATATCAAACTCATGACAATCACACATCAAACTCATGACAATCAGACATCAGACTCATGACAATCAGACATCAGACTCATGACAATCAGACATCAGACTCATGACAATCAGACATCAGACTCATGACAATCTCAAACAAAAAAAGTATAAGTACTATTAGTACTATAAGCAAAAAACCTACAACACAAACTTCAATATCGGCCCCTAAATCCAAACACTTATACTATAAATGATCTATATATTTAAGAAATAACTAAAAAAATTATTTCTGGATAGTGATGCGATTTCAATGAACATTTTTTAATTATGTCTCATTTATAAAGTATTTATAGTCAAAAACTTGTTTTTTACAGGTTTTGTTTATTACAAACACTGCACTTATGTATTACAGACTTTCCTTAATTACAGAATCAGAAGATTATTATTTACTTAAAGTCGCAAAGCGTCGTAATGCGTCTCTTCCAGCTATCCCTAAAGCGTCGTAATGCGTCCCTAGATACAAATCTCGTTAGAAATGAGATCTCGGAAAGTAAAAACTCTTCAATGCTTGAAAAACAATGCATTCGACTTCCGGCAATGGCGGCCGTTGCCGGCACTAGTGTTATCGCTCGATTCGCGATGTTTTTTGGTAGTTTTAACGGGTTTTTTTTCGAAGATACGTTTTCGTTATACTTCATTACTAAAATAATAGTACTAAACTACAGGTAAATATTGTTTCAAACTCAGTACGGTCTTTTGGATGCGTAAAATAACCATTCTTAGCCTTAAAAATGAAGTCAGTATGACAATAATATTATAAATGGATTTTACGCAAATTTTTAAATTTCATAACCGGTTGATCGTAATACGGGAAATCCTTACGGGACTGAGGCGGAAGTTTTCCAAAAACCTTATAGCACTTTAAGAGTTTTAATTAAGGAATAAACGTATATATTTTCTTATGGAAATTGAATTAACCAATACGATCTTTGGGTATTAAACTGAAAATACTCCATTTAACATTCCAATGCCTGTGTTATGGGCTATTTCAAGGTCATTATGTTTCTTATAACAGAAGCTAAGATGAAATAATGCTGTACAATAAGATCTTATCTTAGATATACAGACGCTCCTTCTATGCAGATGATAATTGCGTCCACAGACCATGAGAGATGATCTGTTGGCAAGTGATGCAGCAGTCACTGGCCACGGCTATAGGGGTTCCACGCATTACCCCAGCCGCCTAACTATTGTCTAGTTAGATACCCATTCAGAGCTGGGTGACTCTGGGACTCCTCAGGCCCCAGGAACAAATCCTCGCCTTCGCATGGATTCGAACTCGTGACCATTGGTACGAAAGTCGAGCATGCTACCACTCGACCACTTGTTAAGCATCAATGGATGCTGCTATTGAAATGATCAGCTAAGCAAAAATTGCAAGAAGCACCACTTGGCTGGTTATAACAGAAGCTAATTTTGAGAATTGCATTATTGAAATTATTAGTTATAGAATCAAACATTCAGTTCTGGGCTGCTCTTTAGCCCTGTCATCTCAATAGGGTTCAGATTTATATCTGATATACACAACCATTAGACATATATCCTGCACTAGATCTACATCATGTAGATCTAGAACAGGATATATGTCTAATGTCCCAATATTGTATATAGATCTACATCCTGTACTAGATCTACATCCTGTACTAGATCTACATCCTGTACTAGATCTACATCATCCTGTACTAGATCTACATCCTGTACTAGATCTACATCCTGTACTAGATCTACATCCTGTACTAGATCTACATCCTGTACTAGATCGACATCCTGTACTAGATCGACATCCTGTACTAGATCTACATCCTGTACTAGATCTACATCCTGTACTAGATCGACATCCTGTACTAGATCGACATCCTGCATTGATGGTAGGAGTCTACCAATATATCAGGATATCAGAAATATCATTTGTATTGTAATTGTATATGTCCCAATATTGACGTCACTGATATCTCATAAGGTTGTTAAGACCGCTCGTTTTTGAGGAGCGGTTAACTGTTCAATTAAAAAAGTGTTAATCATGGGTTCCCATTTTTACTTTGTTTTGTGAAATAACTAGAGAATGGATCAAATATTGATATCAAAGCGCCCGCAATGTACCAAAACTATTGTTCAGCTCTCTGCCGCTGTGCCGTCGAAACAGCGGATTAAAAAAAAAAAATTGTATGAAGAACAAAGAAATAAACAGTAATGATATTCAGTTTTTAATGTTTATTAATTAAAGTATTTAAATGGCATATCATCAAATTTTGCCAAGTCTTTATGTTATTGCGGATTGGTTAATCGTTTGAAAAAATAATCCAGTTTTACAATCCGGTCCGTATTTCTCCTTTTTTTTTCTTTTTTGGAACCAACAAAAGCTTGCGTCAAATTTTTGCCTTGCGCATCTGGCGTTGACATCAAAGCAGAGGCGTCACTAGGGTTGGTGTCACCCGGGGCGGTAGCTCATGGTGTCACCCAGGGCGGTAGCTCATGGTGTCACCCCCTCATGATTTAATCCATAGAACTCCTCCGTGTTTTGCAGTGCCAAATAACGGGAATATATAGCATTTTATGATCTGGTGTCACCCCCCTGATGGTGTCACCCGGGGCGGCCCGCCCCTCCGCACCCCCCTAGCGACGCCACTGCATCAAAGCACATGTGACATCACTGCTCTCTTGCGTTCAGTTCCCATGTGCTCTTTTTCCAACGCACATGACATTAATTTTTAAGAAAACATAAAATTTTATATAAATTGAGCAATTTTGAGTCTAATGACTTTGATGTGCAAGTACTTGGCTGGAAAATCGTTGATATAAGACTGAAATCGAATATGAGGAATGGTAATAAGTCTAGCAGGCTTGTAATATAAATAGTAAAACTCATGGCCTTGACCGTTATTCCCATTTTGACATTACCGCCAGGCTGTGCTACTTCTGGTACTATGCAGCTAAGTGAATTAAAACAATATTAAAAATCATTCACTTGCCAAACTCCACTAACAGACTAACGGTAATGATGTGTATTTTTTAATATTATTTTATATTATATTATTTATAGATCGGAATACTAAGAAAAGGCTTTGATGTCTCCGTCGATTGCATATTGACTTTGATATTCAGCCATAACACCGTAATCGACACACACTTATAATTAAATGAAGTTGTACAATTTGTTTCTTAATTTACGTTTGTCCTAATTAAACCAGTAGCCTAACATATAAAATGTAAATAATTACAAGTCATAAATATAGGTATGACGTCATCAAATATGACCACTGCTTTTTGTCCTAATAAACACTCATATCTGCTAAAAAAATATTGGTAATATCAGTATCTGCAAAAAATGCGTATCAGTAGATCCCCAAATCGCTGGTTTTACTTACTTTGTGATTTGAGTTGTACATGGTCAGCAGGCAAAGTTTATGAAACTGGTGCTTACATCGACACAACTGGATGGCCTCATAGGCTTCAGGCTTGTCATCCCCATAGCTGGACGCCTCACTCAGCTTCTCACAACAGATGGCACAGTCCGTTTTGTCCAGGTCAGTGTGGACTCTGGTCATGTAGCGACCCAGAACCTCTTGCCCAGACATGGCTACGGGATTAGATCATGCCAGAGATTAATTAAAACAGAGAACCAGTGTCATTACTTTGAACTGAACTTTATTGTTAAAACAAAACATTTCATTAACATATCATCTGGGAACTATGAAACCGAGGCAGACTTAAGTTATTTCCTAAATGTTTTAAAGGTAGGATTTCAGATAGAAAACATTTGCTTGGGCTTGGAAGATCTCAATCCTCATTTCTACTTTAGAAGCTCATCATTTTATTCAACTTAAGAACGGAAGCAGAGGAAGCCTCTATAATATTTATGCTGGATATCACTTTAAAAACTTGCAGAAATGATGTGACTCGATTTTTCAAAGAATGGGGCACAAAATAAATCTGGACACTCATGTTAACTCTTAAAGTCGCAAAGCGTTATAATGCATCCCTAGATACCACTCTCATTAGAAATGAGATCTCAGAAGGTAAAAACTCTTCAATGCTTGAAAAATAATCTATTCAACTTCCGGTAATGGCGACCGTTGCTGGTGCTAGTGTTATCGCTCGATTCGCGAAGTTTTTTGGTGGTTTTTATGTTTTTGTTTGTTTGAAGAAGCGATATTCCTTTACTTTATTATAAAAACTATAGTACTAAACTACAGGTAAATATAGTATTTAACTCAAAACAGTGTTTTGGATGCATAAAATAACTATTCTTAGCCTAAAAAATGAAGTTAGTATGACAATAATAATATAAATGGATTTTACGCAATTTTTTAAATTTCATAACCAGTTGATCGCAATGCGGGAAATCCTTACGGGAATGAGGCGGAAGATTATTGAAAACCTTA
Source organism: Radix auricularia (assembly GCA_002072015.1). Classification (NCBI taxonomy): domain Eukaryota; kingdom Metazoa; phylum Mollusca; class Gastropoda; family Lymnaeidae; genus Radix; species Radix auricularia. The sequence continues at coordinate 59,780 of MUZC01000762.1, read as the reverse complement.
TATAATTAAACTTAAAATTACAAATTTTAATGAATTCAGCAGTCAGGTCAAGGCATTTTCCACAAGAAAATTAAAGACCTTACACTCATAACATAGGCAAAATGGTATCCACACAAGGGTCAGAGTCACTGTTCATTCTAAACCCCAGGTCTACCAATCGGCCACGACAATAGTGAAATGTAACAAATAATCATCAGTGAATAAAAACTTGACAACGACAAACTCTTTGAAATGACACTCTTGAGAACAACATTTAAAATTGTACATTGAAATTGCAGTGTTAAAACATTGTATGCTGAATCAGACATCCCAGAAATAAACAGAAAGAGTATTTTCAAAACTTAGTTATTCATAAAATGTCTACTTACATTTACGTGCCTTGCTCGTGATGGTGATTTTGAACGAGCGCGGTAAAGATTCTGTCAGTGGTTGTGGCAGAGCTTGTAATAATGGCCCTGTTACTCCATTCAAAGGATGGTAACCAACTGGAAATTGGGACACAGATTTTAAAGAACCTTGAGGCTGAGATAATGTCAGGGGGGGAATGTACATTGTTTGCATTGCTGAAAATTTGAAAAATGTGAATGTATTGACAGGGGCTTTTTCTAAAAACTGATTAAATTAAAAATATTTGGTATTCTTTGGAAATGAAAATAATTAAAATAAATACATATGATGTTTGTTTCATGGTTTTGATGATTAAAAATTTAATATTTGAAAAAATAAATTACCGTATATACTCATTTGTAAGCCGACCCCCGCTCTTTTGGAAGAGAATAGAATAAAAATTGTGTAACCCGCTCAAAAGCCTACCCCAAAAAAATAATAGGACTGCGTAAAGTAAATGGTACACATTTTTTAAAAACTACACGCTAAATTAGTCTTTCTTTGGTTAACAGTGGTGAAAGCAGGTACATTAAATTAAAAGCCACATTTGTAAAACAATTTATAAAAGCATTCACAAAAATAAATAAAATGAATAAATAAGGTATCTGCAGATGTATAATAAATTAATAATTTTTCATAGTTTCAGGTAGAGCAGTAGGATCTTGTAGAATTTAGACAAGGACCTTGATGATTTACAATAACAACACCAATATTAGATATACAGGCATATGCAGAATTCACCTATGATCTCGCCAACTTTTCTCCCTAGATTTTGTCCAAAAATAGTCGGCTTTAGAACGAGTATATATAGTAAATAAAACAAAAAACTAAAAGAAATATTTTTTAAAAATTAACCAAAAAAAAAAAAGAATTCAAATCAATTTTTATGACACATAAATCATTAACACGAAAAAACAAATAACTTTTTCTCTTAGTGTCCTTTCTGTGGGATCAAATAAACTATTATTAAGGAAATGTGCTGTACTTGGTGGTATCTGTGCTCTGACAATTTGTTTAAGTTTTATATTGTATCTTTCTGTAAATATCTGATCTAGGAAAGGTTGGCTAATTTTTTTTATATCAGTACTCTACAAGACTCAATGGAGTCAGACTACACAAGTCAGAGGCCCACCTAACTGAGTCAGACTACACAAGTCAGAGGCCCTACCTAACTGAGTCAGACTACACAAGTCAGAGGCCTACCTAACTGAAAAGGTTGCTGTAACACATTCATGTTGGACATCATACACATCTGACCTGAGGTCTGACCTTGTGATTTCATGCTGTGCCGGCCCCTGGAGGCTGAGCCTAGTGATGGATACTGTGGAACAGTGATCAACGTATCAATGGACTGTTAAAAGAGCAGTCAACGTATCAATGGACTGTTAGAACAGTCAGTAGTCAATATAACAAATGGACTGTTACAACAGTAGTAATTGTATTAATGGACTGTTAGGACAGTAGTCAATGTATCAAAGGAATGTTAGGTTCCCTTTTACTTTTACTATCTTTACAGAAAATTCTTATTTCATCCTCATACCAATTAATGAATGTATGCCATTCTTTGCCATTGGACAGAAAATTGACACAAGTGATAGTGAGTCCTTCCACTAAAGTGAACTTACCGAAGTCTGCGAGGAGCCAGGCTGCTGTGCAGAAACTGACAAAATTGAAACGATTATTGTTAAACATTGAAACAAATTTATGTAGCATCAAATCACAATAGTACCAAAAAAATTATACTAAAACACTTTGCTTGGGTTATTATAAATTAAATAAATTTACTGAAATCTTAATAACACCAATGTAATAATTATTTTAAAAGATAGTTGGGAATTCATTTAAATACTTATCTTTAAAAATAATTATTACATTGGTGTTATTAAGATTTCAGTAAATGTATTTAATTTATAATAACCCAAGCAAAGTGTTTTAGTATAATTTTTTTGTACTATTGTGATTTGATATGTTAAGTATAATTCTGCTTCTGAAAAGAAAGTTGGGAATTCATTTAAATACTATTCTTTTCTGAAGCTGAATTCAACTTAACTACTTTGTACCTGAAAGATAAGCTTATGGAGTGAAAAGTGGATACTTTAGTACAGTTCTATTTCAATATTATCAATAAATGAAAACTATACCAAAGTCAAGTTGAAAAAAAAAATGATATGTCAAATTGTTAAAAAGCAAGTGTCAGTCGATAAAAGGTGTATCCGCTTTAATGTTATGATGTTACTATAGTGACTGATGATTTTTATGAAACTGAGAACTATCTATAACAGGTGACCTATGTAAACATTTTTAAAATCAATTAATTAAATACAGTCAGAACTCTTTAAGTCGAACTCAAAAGGCCCCAAAAAATTTAATTTAAGGAGGTTTTGAGTTAGGAAAAATGGCATAATATGTTATGTTAATCAAGGACAATGTTTTTCAAGCTTATTAACCACATTATAACTGTTTATTATATTATCAGAAAGAGGGGGGGGAGTAGCCATGCAGGCTAAAAGGCTTGACAGGAAAGTGAGGTGGTGTCCGATGTGTCATATGAAAGGAAGACAACTTGGCTTTGACATACCAACACCACTAAGTAAGCCCATCAGAGGAGACACCTCCCCTCCCCCACACTTTACTCCCTCCACAGTGGGATGGGGCAAATTAAGATTTTCCTTTTCAAAAAGAGTCACAGAATGCAGCAAAGGGACATGGACTTGTTAACTTTCTGCCAGTCACTCCTTCTTCTTGTCTTGGTCATTTTTGGTCTCTAAATAGACATCGTACTTGCAAGAGTCGCTTAATCCTTTTTGAAAGCATTATGATAAGAATTTGCATCCATTTAAGTGGTTCTACTAAACACGTGTTCTGAAATGTCGCCCAAGAATAATAACCAAAATGTCTTGGCAAATTCGACTAATGGAGGTTTGAAGCCAAAAATATCTTTGAGTTAAAGAGATCTAAAATATATTGAATCTAGCCAGGAACTAACAATTAATTTGATATAGGGAGGTTTTCGTCTTGGGGACGGTCGACTTAAGTGAGGTCTGACTATATCTATATTTTATTTGCGTGTGAGTGAGAGTCTTAAACCCTTTTCTAGACACTAAAGACAGTGTGCAGACAGAAGAGCTAGGAGAAAGGCCAAAACATTGGTAAGCACTGAACTCTTGTACAAAAGCTGTGGAAAAAATCGTCACTCAAGGATAGGACTCCTCAGTCAAATGAGAAAATGCAACCCAACCCAACCCAACCGTGATGCAACATTATTTCTCGAGACAGAAGGATGCAGATGGGGGGGAAAAGTATTTAGAAATTCTTTACATCCAAAAGCTTCACAGCTAGTAAAGTGCACATCTCACATAATGTGCTAGTGTGTAGCCTGCAAGTAGCATATTTCCGTCTTTATCTTGGATTATTACAGTTGGTGTTTTTTTTTTTAATTAAAAAAAAAATTCTCTTTAAAATATATTTGCATAAACTATCAAACCTTTTGCATGATGTCCATTACTGCTGTAAGGATGGTGCTTTGAGCTAGCTTTAGTTTTGGTTCGTTTGATCTTGCCCTGGTTGGGCATGGCTTGACTTGAACCACTCACACCTGGTTATACAAAGAGATGAGAATCATGAATGTTGCCTAATTAACTGAAATTCTGCCATTGAGTATACTGCTGGATTCCTTAAAAATAATCCTAACATTAAGCAGGATATGTTTAGAGTAGGGCTGTTATCGATTAATTTAAATTTAATCGTTAACTTTAGATAAATTACCGAATAATTAATCAATAATTTTGATTAAAGCAAAAATAAGTTGTATGATGTCATTAAACTGCAAAATTTCATAAAATGCCTTTAATTTAGAAGATATATTCTAATATAAGTAGTTTAATTTAAATTCAATGAATTTTAATTGTGTTATTGTTAATTAATTATTCTTTTATATCATTTCTTTATAAAAACAGTTTATTTTAAATCTTACACTTTAAAAATCTTCTTTTTTTTTTTTTTAAAATAGAGAAGTCTGTAACTAAACAATTTTAAAAAAATAAAAAATAATTAATTATTAACAAATCAAAAAAATTGTTTAAAATATTTTCTTTAACTTTAATGGCTATTTTATCGATTAAAATAACTTTAATCGATAATTTTTTTTACAGATTAATCAAGAAATTAATTGTTAATTTCCACAGCCCTAATTTAGAGTGAAATTATTTTACAGGTAAGTAATAAGTTATACAAACTTTGGCCACTGATTTAACTAAGGCTAATTATTCAACTATGGTCAATGCTTTATAATTCCTTTTAGTTCCCTTTCAAAGCAATTACAAATGCTTAAATAAAGCTAAACTTTACTGTAATTGTAAACCAATGTAAAATATAGTCTGTTAAATGATAAAAAGGAATAAAATATACCAAATAATGAATATTTTATTTAAACATGAGGAAGAGTTGAAATGTAAACAAAGAAACTCCGTAACCAAGACAGTGAAGGTATTACTCACTTGATGTGCTACATCCAGAGAGGGAAGGCACAGGCAATGTTACAGATAAGAAGGATAGTGTCCCGCCCGTTGTGGTTGTTGAATATGATTGATTTAAAATTCTATGACGTATTTTCCTTACAGTTCCAGTGTTAATTCTAACCTGAAATTTATATTAAATATTTTTTAAAATCAGTTATAATAAGGTACTAAACTAGAAGAAATTTTTTTTTTTTTAAAAACAAGATTCTAAATAAAAAAGTCAATCTCCAATCAAATGCAAATTAAAATCAACCCATCAGAAATTGAAAAACACGTAATCAACAGTTTGAAAACTAGCACATTAATGAAAAGGTAAAGCCAAGAAATCCAAATTCGCCTCTCTTTTAAGCCTCTAGAAAACTTTCTAAAGTATACACGCATGTTGAATTCAGTTGTTCCATTCAGAAAAGATTTCAGAGCTGATGACTTGAAAATGTAACTTAAAAAAATAAAACGGCCGACTACCTGAATCAAATTGGCCAGATCAATGCGGTATGGCAGTTTAATCAGGTCCAAAATAGGTGAAGCCCCTTGATTATACTTCAAAAAGGCATCATGGATATGTTCTAATGTTTCCAAATCATACATAACCCATTGTCCTGGATAGTCCCCTTCAAATTCCCAAATTCTGCTATTACCAAGCGCTGAATTAAGAGGATGAATCTGTCGTTGTATTGGTCTGTTTTTTCCTGTAAAAAAGGCAGAAAAGGATTTATAAAATATAGACAAACAAGTACTTTTGTAAACTTTTGCACAATATATTTGATAAAAACTTTGCCACCAGTGGTACCTCACAAAAAAGTTAAAATGCATTGTATTAATAAATGAAATAAGATATTTTAAAGTAATTAATAAGTATTAATTTACGATTGATAAAGATATTTCAATTTAACTGTATACCATTATTGTGGAATAGATTACTTTGAGTGCTTCCAGTACCTGTGTTGAGCTGTACTTGTGTAAGATTCACGAGATCAATCTCGTAACAGGATAAGGCAGCCACAATTGTGCCAAGATTTAATTTTGATAGAGTCCTATTGGAGTGTGCTTTTTCAATTTCCTGAGAAACCTGGGGCTCATAAGCACTCCATGAGTTGTAGTCATTACGATATACCCATACCACCACGCCAGTGACATTTGCAGCATTTGAAGCCATTTACATTGAAAAAGTTAAGTTATGTTTAACTGATGACCAAGTCCTAACCCCTTGTAAAATGTCAGTTGAATGTAGCAGTAAAATATGTAAGCAGCACCGAATATCTTTTTATTAATTTCACTATTCACACAACTGTTGTAACAAAGAATAAATAACAATGTTAAATGATTTGATAAAAAATTTGATAAAAAGATATGCTTTAAATTGATATGAGTTCATACAACTTAACTTTTTGTCAGAAAAACTTGTCTACTGTGTGTGTCATGTCATTAATCTTGTATTAGATTTTACCAGCACGGCTGGTTTAGGGGTGAATTTGACATAGTGTGAAGTCCTTAATGAATTCAAATCATCTTGTGGGCTTGATAATAAGTGTCATTTAGGAATAAAAGAGAGAAGATGTGAAAGTGAATGTGTACCCGTGGAACAAGCGAGAAAAAAATGCGTTGTGGAGAAGTTAGGAATTGGGTGTTTTTTTGTTGTTGAGGTTTTGATTGCATTTTGAATTAAAAGATATTAAATCGCTATATTCTTCGTGAGCCGAATTATTTGTATTTAAGACTAAAGATATTGTATTTCAAAACCACCAGTTTGGGAGAAAGGAATAAAAAAGATTAATAATTTGCGCAACTAGTATTTAAAAAGTTCTTTCTTGTTATCAATTGTTTTGCTATGGTGATGAAATGATGATGTTACTAAAGAATTGAAAGCCAATTTTAGGCTTAGGCTTTAAGGCAGGGGTGTCCAAAGTCTGACCTGCGGGCCAAAATTGGCCCGTGAAGCAATTTTTACTGGCCCGCTGCCTCATCTGAAATAATTAATTAAGTAACGTATTATTTTTTAACAACATTAAATATAAGAAAAGTCGACAAGTTTCACCGTTTTGCGTACATCAAAGGATGGCAAAAGTTGATAACATTGTATTGTTTACCAATTACTAGACTTCAGTCGTAAAGACCGACAAGGGAACAAATGTATTTGGTTTTGTTTGTTCAGCTGTCTATGATGTTAAATTACCAAGTAAACAATATCTTTATTTATTACTGATGGCTATCGCTATGAATCGTGAGCACAGTTGACTAGCAAAACTTGTCTGTAACAAAGTCGGCTTAATCAGGCTGGCAAAGTTTTTAAACTTCACTATATCATTAATAAACAAGTTCTTTGTGCTAAACACCTTTCATGTGATCGTGTCTTTAAGCCAGTGATAAAGGATATGAACTCTATTCACTCTAAAACCCGGTTGCACAGCCAGTTTTACCAGTGTCTTCTTGACATCCAGAGAGAATACAAAGATGTTGTGTATCACAATGATATAAGATGGTTTAGTCGGGGGCAGCACTTCAGTGCGTCTGTCTACAATTAAAAATAAAATTGGGCAGTACATGGAAGATAAGGAAAAACCAATTCCAGAAATATCTGATGCTGCTTGTCTTGCATATTTTGCATTTTCGGTTGATGTGAAAAGACATATAAACCTTCTTAACACATTTCTCCAAGGGCACAATGCAGTGGTAAGCCAATTATAGTCACTAAATATCAAGGACTTTGGGAACAAGCTGCAACTTTTTCAAATGCAAATCTTTCAAATGCAGCTTAATAACACACATTTCCCCTCACTGCAAGAAATCATGACAAATTTACCAGAAATAAGCTTCAATTAGCAAATGCATAGGTATGTTGTAGATATCACATACTTGGCTGATGAATTTCAAAGACGCTTTCATGACTTAATAACTATTGAAAAGATAAGCAAATAAGCAAGTTATTTTTAAAAAATCTTCATATTTCTCTGTAGATTTTGATAATACTGCAGGCAATCTGCAGCTGGAATTCATTGAGCTGCAAACTGATGCTGAATGTCGCAGCAGACAATTTCTTCTCTTGGAGTTTTACAGTGAGCTTCATGGTTAAAGAAAGATAAAAGGAATTAGAAAATTTGTTTTAAAAAAATGCTTAGCATGTTTGGCTCGACATACTTGTGTAAGCAGACATTTTCAGTTATGAATTTTAACAAGATCTGTTTGAGGACGAGAATAAGTGACTCTCAACTACGTGATGTCATACCTATCAAAACCATGGCATTTTAGCCTGATCTCACCTATTTACTGCATTCAAGCTTTCAGTTTCACCTTTCATATCAAAATTTTACATTAAAAACTCATCAACCAATGTCATTTTTATAATATTATTTTAACCCGGCCCGCGAATATCTTTGCATAAAGGAATATGGCCCGCCATGCAAAAAGTTTGGACACCCCTGCTTTAAGGTGCACCTTGAACTGAAGACACAACAGGAAAACTAACTTACTCAATAATCTATAAGACATAAGATCAGACAGAGACAATTCATAAAAAAAGCTTATTTTCAATCCCCAAAGATTCTTCATTAAATTTGAATTTAAATATTATGTTATATTTTTTTATTTTATTTTATTTATTTATTTAACAATTTTTTTNGGGGCATAAATTGTTTCAAAAATTATCATGAAACATAAGAAAAACTTATTAAGATTAAATTAATTACACAATCTTTAACTGTTACAAGCAACCAACACTGTGAAACACACTAACTTGACTAACTCTCACAAGTCACTGATTGATTTATTCACATCTTTATATATAATTTACGCAAATGACCATGTGAAAATGAGCATGACGAATGACCCCCGCTGGGTCGAAAGATCACAGTGGGGAAGCAGAGTAGGATGAAAAGAAAAAAGGGGGTGGGGGTGGGCTGGTAGCAACAATGCTTCTTGCGTTCACTTGCGTTGCTCCTTCACAGAATAACATTAACATATGATTCATAGTGTAGTGGTTATTATATTACGTCCTGGGTTCAATTCCCAAATGGAACAATTTTAAAACAAAATTTAAAAATTGTTCTGCCTGTATTTTTCCCCTTTTTTAAATAACATGACTAGGGCTGTCAATATTGTTGAAAAATGCTGTCCAAAATTTGAACGGGTACCCGGGTTACCCGTTCTAAATGCCTCAAAATTTTCGTAATTTTTTAATGCCCGCTATTACTACCATTAGCCTTTTAATGCTTTGTTTATAGGGGAAATGCAAATTTTGATATAATGAGTCAACGATTGTAAAATGATGACATTGAAATACTACTGTAGTACAGTGGTGTAAAAACAGCGAGCAGAGGGGTGGTAAGGTGATTTTTTGAGCGGGAGGTGTGCTAATGGTATGATGTCATGGCGGGTTATTTCTAGTTCATTGCTGTAGCTGACAACTGTTTTAATTAACTAAACTTTTCAGGACTTGCCCCTACTTAGTGGACCCATCCCCCAGTATTTATTTTTGTAATACGGTACAGATTGTTCAAATGATTGAAATATGATTCTATAAATACAAAAAAAATATTAAAAATTACCCCCCCCCCCCCCAGAATATAGCAGGTGTTTATTTCTTTTTAAGTATGTTGGGGATGGGATTGGAGACATATGTTAGTGTGGGGGGGGGGGTAGATAAAAGAAATTGGCGCGTCTCAATCGGTAACATAGATGAGCGGCGTATTTCAAAGCCAAGGTCATTTCTAGCCATTCCTAGTTATCGCTCTTGTGTCATATTTTGTGTCATACTGAGTGGATGGACCCACCCCCCACCATTTATTTTCGTTATTATGGTGAAAATCATTTACCGATTAAACATTTTTTTTAAGTATGGTGGGGATAGGAGTGAAGACACGTGTGTGTCGGTTTGGGGGGGGGGGTTGGCTCGCTCTGTTGGTAACAACGATGAGCGGCGTATTTCAAAGCCAATGTGAAGATCATTTCGAGCCCTTCCTAGTTAATAGTAGTTATCGACGTTGTGTTTTATTTTCCTTACTTGAACAATTCAAAGAACAAAAGCCTTTTTGTTTTAAATGATTTTTGTATCATGTTCCTGGAAAAAAAGTGTATCAAAATACTTTGTAGTTTATTGTCGAGACCGTGTTTTATTTCCCTTTAACACTTATTTCATTTTAAGCATTTTCATGTTAATACGTATTTCGCAGTATTTATTTCAAACGAAAAATTTTAATTTGATAAATTATTCTCGAGCCGAAATTTGAACACATAAGAGCAACAGTTTAAACACTGGTGGTAACGATATTGCAGTACCATTTTCACGGGTACCCGGGCGCCATTTTACTACCCGGGTAATTGCTCGTCAACGGGTACCCTTGTCCCGGGTACCCGTTGACAGGCCTAAACATGACTAACCATAGACTCGAAAAAATCACAGTTTATGTTTGGCAAGGGATGGTAGTAAAGGGTGGGGGCACGTAACAACAACCTCTGTGCACATGTCTCCATGTTTACCGGCCTTTTTTTTCAGTACTTCGAGCTGCTATTTGTGTCCATTCTCTTGACTCCTCCCCTGCCTCTCCTCTTCTTTGCACTATTATCTGTGATGAGCAAGTCTGTGGCGTATGCTACGCCACGGGCAGTGACGGCGTTAGGTAAGCGTGGGGCCTAGTGCCAGCAATGACCCCGCGGGGCCAATGGTACATCTGACCTATTTTCCGCTAACGGTGTAATGCTTTCAAAGACGTCTAGAGCTACGCTACGGAATTTGACCTTCAAAAAGGATTACAAGAGTGCCTCTTTTGTTTCTTTACAATCGTTTCCAGCATACGTTCTACGATCCACTCTTTGGTTCAAATTGGTTCTACATGTATAGACTATTAACCAGGACGAGACATGTTCAGAACAGAAACGCGGGGCCTACCTAAGCGCGCGGCCTGGGGCAGTCGCCCCAGTTGCCACCCTCAAACGCCCCTCCTGGCCACGGGTCATCTTGTTCATACATACAAATATGTGATAATGGCTTTTTGGAACTACCAACTAACCTAACCATAACCATGTAGTTAGGCAATCCTCAGAATCCCAGTCCCAAATTATTTTTCGTGAGTTATCAATTACTATTTAGTTAATCAGTACATAATTCAGCATAATTTCATAAATAAAAATAAATTCTGGCAGGTAGAGCAGCTGCTCCAATAAATATTACTCCCAATGTTTTACCTGCAGTGCAACTAGCAGGAATTGAACTCAAACCATTGAAAGACTATTGATGCAAGCCAAATGTAAACTCTGGTATCAGAGTGGTGCAAGTTGAACTCTGAAGCACTGTTTTCAAGCTACTTGTCGGCCTTTCAGTGGCGCAACAGTCACAAGCAGAATGTTTTCGCAAGCTATTTGGAAACGCTGTGCTGTGTGACAATTATAATTATATATTTAGTATTTCATGAATGGTTATGTATTATATGTATTTAGTATTATGTATCTATCACTTGTCTATTTTTTAAAAATAAATAAATAATATTCTTTCATGTACAATCTGGTTACTTCCCCTTATTACAGTAAAATAATTTGGGACCAGGATTCGGACAATTGCCTGTAGTTATCAGTTTAAATAGTATATTTATATAGTATATAGTTATAGTATATTTTTACTGACTCTTACTTTTAAAGCACATAATTCAGAATGCTGGATATGTTGTGTTAATATAAATATTATTAGTTTTAAATGATCTGTGCTAGATTAGATCGATAGTGACCAATAGTCCTGAGTCTAACTACTTACTTAAATAAATTTGTAGCCTACACTTATTTAAAAACGTATTCTGTATACATAATACAGTATACAGTATAGTCTGTATAGTATACTGTATATAGTATATTATATAATATAATTATTAACAATATATAAATAAAGTTAATAAAGTAAAGTTAATTAATTATTTTGACTATGAATACTAGTACACAGTAAACAGTAGTAAGAATTCTAATTCTAAGAGTTGACTTCTGCTTCTACTCAGTAGTTAGTCAATCAATGTAAAATTTCGTCCAAATTAAATGTTTAAGGTAAAAGTAAACAATGCTCAGATTCATTGAATGTAAACAATGCCTGGCAAGTTAAGTCTAATTCCCCGAAATGATTTAGTTGTGATTTTCTATTTTCTATTACCAGAAGTTCCTTCAACTTCAATACAGAAGATTGATGCAGTATACAGCATTACAATGTGACATGTAGCGATTTTCCATTTTATTTTGCGATTACAATTATTTGTAACTAAGTCTAAGTCACTAAGTCAAAACCAAAAGATTTTTTAATTAAAAAAAAATAATAATAAAAAATACTCATTTTATTCTTCATTTTTATAATATATTATATTTATTTAACAGAACTCTATTAAATGGGAAATAAAGTATAAAGCTTTTGCTGAAGCCGAAGCTGATTGCTGCTACTGCTAAGAAAAAAAATTATTATGATTGTGTTTACATGTAATACATGTAACATTAACATACATGATACATGAGGCCATATTATATATTTATAAATGATGCCATTTAAAAATTAATATATATAATAGCCCAGTGGTGTGGGTATGTTTGTAACGTAACGCATAACGCAAGAGATGTACGACAGTCTACAGCAGTTAGTTTAGTTGAAAAATCGTGTTTTGATGAGCGCTGTAAAAATATTTAATAGGATGACGTCATTGTTTGGTGTGCATCGGTGCGCAAAATACAACCCCTATTATTATTAAATACTTTGCGTACATTTCATAAAGTTTAATAATTCGTATTTATCAAAAAAGGACAAGTTAGTTGGTCTTTNAAAAAAAGGTTGGCGCCGTAGGCGCCCAAAAAAAGGGGGCGCCGCAGGCGCCACGGCGCCCGGCACAATCTATCAAAAAAGGACAAGTTAGTTGGTCTTTAAAAAAAAGGTTGTCGCCGTAGGCACCCAAAAAACGGGGGCGTCGCAGGCGCCACGGCGCCTGGCACAATCTAGTTGATATAATAAATTGTAAGCAATCAAATATTTAATTGGAACTCAAATTTAACGTCGCACGTTTTTTTATGTGGAATGTGACGTCACGCACCTAAGGGGAGGGGTGAGTCCACACATTTGTGACGACGTGCTAGGAAGGGGAGTGAGTGTTTGAGAAATGTGACGTCAGTGACATGACTTTAAAAATCACAACTTTAAATAAAAGCTAGCTTGAGTATTTAAGTTTTTGCAATTTATTTTTATGACGTTTCACACTTGCTTTAAACGTAAGGGGCCGACCATAAATGACGTCACGCACCTAGGGGGGAAGGGGTCTCACTTTTGTGACGATGCGTGACGTGGGGGGAGGGAGGGGGTTGAAGAAATGTGACGTCACATCGAAAGGGTAACTTTAAATAAAACTTCCACTGAAATATTTGGTCACTTAAAATTTATTTAATGACTTTTAAAAAATTCAGTGCTTTTCAAAGTGCCGGTCGATAGGCCCTCAGACGCCGGTTGCCGTAATTTATCAAGACAAGAAAATTAAATATAATTATAATTCTTAAGTTTGAAAACCCACAAGAGAACATACGAAATTGTTACCCTACGTCATTTGATGTTGTCATCAAAGCGTTTGTGATATAACCCCAGCGTTGTTTCGTTCACTCACGGCATTAGTCTGCTAACTTTTTTTTGTCGTTCACCCCCCCGTCCACCAGTACATCACCCATCATGCTTGAAGGAGAAGCCCTTGAGGAGGTGGAGAGTTTTGTTTACCTTGGCAGCATGGTAGATAAACAAGGTGGTACAGATGCCGACGTCAAAATAAGGATCGGAAAAGCAAGAGCAGCCTTCCAGCAACTCAAGAATGTTTGGGTCGCCAACAACTTAGGCAGCAAGTTAAAAGTAAGGATTTTTAACGCTATGGTGAAACCAGTGCTGCTATATGGAGCTGAGACATGGAGAACAACGGCTGTAAACCTGACCAGAATCCAGACCTTCATTAACAATTGTCTAAGAAGGATTCTCAGAATTCACTGGCCGGACAAAATCAGCAACCAGGAACTGTGGCAGCGGACTAAACAGAAGCCCATTGAGGAAGAGATTCTTCAAAAGCGGTGGAGGTGGATCGGTCATACACTAAGGAAACCTGCTTCTAATACAACAAGGCAAGCCCTGAAATGGAACCCACAGGGTAAACGGAAAGAGGCCGCCCAAGAAACACCTGGCGCCGAGAATTGGAGGCAGACATCAAGAGGATTGGCCATGAATGGAAGATCCTGGAGAAAATGGCCCAGGATAGAGATGCTTGGAGAGCTCTTGTAGGTGGCCTATGTCCAAGGAGGAAGTGCAGACGCCGGCGATGATCGGTAGATGTCCCTCATGGACTAGAAGGCTCATCATCACCCCCCGTCCCCCCTCCCCCGAAACTGCAACTGGAGAGTTTTACAAAATGAGGGGTAGGACTGCAATCAGGCTTATAAAAAATTAAAATGGAAAAGACGTAAACAAGGTAAAAAAAAGTCTTTGGACACTTTGGATTCCACCGCAGCTAAGTTTCTTCATTTTATATTTTATTTTTATTTTCGTTTTATTTGTGTATTGTATGTTCGTTGAAAAAGGCTCTTTGTCGAAACGTTCGCTGTTTTGTTACGTCCGGTCAGGCTAACCCTTACCTTGTTTACGTCTTTTCCATTTAGAGTTTTACAAACAGGACACGTGTCTAAAAACGATCTGAATAGGATTATATGTAGATATTTTAAGTCAAAACGATACGGAATATCCATTTGGGGTGGGTGGGGGAGGGGAATCTATTTGATACAACTATAAACGTTTTAAGTTTGATATAATTTTTCGATTGGTTTTTGTCAAACGCCTTTGGCCATTCTAAATATAATGATAAATGTGTCGAATTTAAAATTAGTCAAAAGTATTCATTAACTTTATTGAATGCATCAAATTCTCGACATCGCAATTCGAGAGGAGCACAAAACAACTTACTTCTGAACTCATGTTGATTAAGATTATTTCCACTTGTGTCAATATAAATGAAAGTAGGCTGGATTTAGGCGTCTTCGTATAGTACGTAAATAAGAAATCTACATAGATGATAAATTTAACAAATGCATTTTCTGGAAGGAACCGTTCAATAGTGGGCATATGTTCCAAGCGTACACGTACACCTGACGTATTTGAACATATCTAGTGGTGTGTAGTGGATGTTATACGTCCCAAATGAGTCTGCATTAACCCCAAAAAATTCCCTTTTGACCCCAGATGAGGTAATTAAGCCCTGTTCGCCGAGCTCTTTCGCCCGTCAGCCAATTGATGTATTTTTTTAAAAAAAAAATACATTTTAAAAAAATACTTTAAACTATTTTTTTATAAACAAAGAAGTTAACAGTAATGATTTATAGTCAATGTTTAATTTGTATGCATTAAAATAAAATATAATCTAAGAATGTTAACACATTTCGTTTTTTTTAAAGGCCGGTTATACGGTTTGAAAAAAACGGACCGGTTCAATATGATACCTAGATATTAAAATTATAAAAGTTTATGTTAAAATTACTGTTAACCCAAAAGTAGCCGATTCTAGCAAATTTTCTATGCCCACAATGATTCAGCATTAGCCCCAAGAGTTCTCTTTTTACCCCAAATGAGATAATTTATCGCTGTTTACCGACCCCTTGGATAAACAGACCGATAGCGGTAGCCATCATGTATTTTTCATTAGTTTATAAATTCCACAAGAGAATGCAACAATTTAAACACGCCTCGTCCATTGGTGACATTATATTTACAAGTGTTGTGAGACGTACGTGAAATCCTGAAGAAAAAAGATTAAAAAACAACACAAAAAAACAACAAACAAACAAACTTGTGAGCTTGGGAGTAAAAAGCTATGATAATATTGGATATTTTAATAGTGTCACAGTATTTTTTCAGTCTTAACTTGCAGGAAATACTGTATTTTGCGCACAAGATGACACCCTACTTTCCAGCACAAATGTGGGGTTCGTACAGTATTTGCCATTTTCCTCTTCCAGCGCATACCTTTTAATTTAAAAAAAAAAAAAACATGAGATGTGATATCCAGGCTTGTCAATGGGACATATTTTTGTGTCCCATCCCATCCCATGTCAATTTATGCCTGTCCAATCCCACCCCATCCCATGTGACGTTTCCCATGGGAATCCCATGGGAAAACCATTCCCATGTACAAACCTGTTTATATTAATGTGATAATTTTAGATCAAATGCCTTTGATGTGCATATAATTAGCAGGAAACTGTCAGTAGAAGATCGAAATCAATTCGAGGAATTGTCTTGTATCTATATATTCTAGGTCTATCAACAATGCAACGATCCTTGTAATATCAATAGTCACATTCGCGAGCTTAATCGCGAAGGTTAATCACATCAAATGGTTTTGACATTACCGCTGCATTGTTCGTTAGCTGTCTTGCTAATCCTTGGCTACTAATTTTTTTTTAAAAAATGAAATATTTAAAACAAGCCGAATTTTTTTTACTTAATCTTATATGGCTTTAAGCTGTGTAAGGGCTCATTTTGCTATCAAATCATTACCGAGAAAATCATGTCAAAACGGGAAAAGAATGCAATGGTACCTGGTAAAATAGCTTGTCGGTCGTCTGACACGAAAAAGTTTGAGAATCACTGGCTTACAATTTATTTAATGCCTTTTACATAGCTTCAAGCGTGTTACAATATTACAATGTAGAACTACACTTAGTAAATACTAAAATGTCAAAAAAGTGATTTGAANTAAAAAATCGGCCAAAATCGCGTGACGTCATTTATGGACGGCCCCCTAAGGATAAGTATTATTAGAGTGCAAACTTACATTAAATACATACTTAAATGACAAAAAAAGTGATTTAAAAAGGCTCTTTTTAAAATCGAAAACACTGCTTTTATGGGGGAGGGTTTCACAGTTTTATGACGCTATATTGGAGGGGGTCTAAGTTTTGTGACGATGTGTGATGAAAAAAGGGGGGGGGGTGAAAATCGGCCAAAATTGCGTGACGTCATTTTGAGGACTTATTAATTTTTTTACTCTTGGCTTCCAATAATTTATGAGTGATGGGTCGATTAATCGTTAAAAACAATTTAATCGTTAACATTTATAACTATTAATTGAGAAATGAGAAATGAGTAGTTAATTTCCGCAGCCCTACTTATTGCATTTCTAAAAGTTTCTATTTAAATAACCTAAGGCTTAAGGTTTCATTTGATTTTTATTTACTTCATTGACATTGGGATTCCATAATTCAGGATAATTTCTGAAATTTCTCATTTGTTATCGCTATCACACCAGTGAACTAAGTCTAAGTATTTTGCATATCTAGTTTGGATTAGTCACCAGTGGTTTTCCAGGAGTGAGCATTTTTAATCAATGCAAACAATCCATTTAAAGATTATTGGAAACCTATAACTTACAATTTTAAATACGATGAAAACGTTTTGCAGGTATGTTATATTTAAAATGGAGAAATCGCCATGAGACAGTTCCCTCAAGAATTATTTTCAAATAGTGATCAACAGGAGAAGCAAAAAAAATGTTTGTTCAATAAGTGTGCACCAAACTGACTCAATTAAGTTGCTGATGTTTTTCCCATTTAAATCTCACAAAACTAAAGGGGTGGGGGTGGGGGCAGAAAAAAAAGAAATGTTACAAGTAAAAAGAATAATAATAAGACGAAGGTCAAAGGTCAATGTTACAGCAAATTGTTTGACCTACGTAGCACTGGCACAACTTCCGTCACATGAATAGACAACAATATCATAATTTACTAATTGCTGATACACAGTTTTCACACTGCCTCCAAATAATAATTTAAAAAATTGAAAGAAAAGGAAAGCCATGTCAAGATCAGTAGTGATTGGAGTTGACAACAGCGAATATTCGGAGCAAGCATTTGACTGTAAATAAAATATATAAATATATATTTTTTACTTTGACCGTTCATCAGACATCACCGTTCCCTTGGGCCTGGGCGCCTTGGCCTTCTTATCTTAATCTTAGTCTTTAATCTTAAGTTTTTGGTAAAAGTGTAGTATGTCGACCGTGACGTCACGGTCATGGCGGCCTTCTCTGTTGTTATAGCACGTCCTTTAAAAAGCTTTAAAATTAAAATTCTATAGCTATACCTAACCCAAACCGTAAAACCTTCAATTTTCCGAAAATTCTAAAGTCTAAAGAAAGCTTTACCTAACCCAAACCCTAAAACCTTCCATTTTTTTTATAATCCTTTTAGAATTTATAGAACTTTCTTTTCCAGCAACCGGTAGCGTCGTGACGTCAAGGTCGACATACTTCACTTTAGCCAAGTTTTTTTAGTCTTTAGACTTAAGCCTTTATTATAAATACACTTATACTTTATATACTTTTTTAATACTTTTTTTTTTTACCGTGGTCTCGGTATTTTACTATTTGTTTTAGTAACTAGTATCTATTTCTAAGTCTAAATTTAAATATAGCCACCATAGCAGTGGCGGATTTAGATTTGTCTGAGTGGGGGGCCAGGAGAATTTCAGGTCTCCCCCCCCTCTGCCAAATTTTACTAATATCCAATCATTGCTATGTGTAAATACTAATTATTTGCCTACTAGATTAGTAAATTTTTAATCATCGAACAAGTCAAACAGAATCAACAATACAGATATGTTTTCAAAATAATAAAGAAAAAATTTATTTCAATTGTCAATAGTATTCTTATTGATTTTGATCTAAGAAAGAAACTTAGTTTATGCGAGTTTATAAAGAGCCCTGATCCCTATCTTATCTTTTATGTTACAGACGCTCCTTCTGTGCAGAAGATTATTGCGTCCTACATATTTCTATGGTTTGTGTTTAGTCCTTTATTCTTAGTAGAGTTTTAAATGATGATAAAGTGTTGGCTTTCCTGGTTTCTTCAGGCAACCCATCCCACGCCCGAATAACGGACGGAAAGAAAGAAAACTTGTATGTGTTTGTTATTGCATATGGAATAAGAAAGGTGGTTTTATCTTTATGTCTATCTGAGGGTTGTATTAAGTTATCTTTGTGTTGTATTTCTAAATTAGAATTAATTGCCTTATGTATAATTACTAATTTACTCTTGGTTCTTCTATCCTCTAGTGTTTCAAGGTTTAATGATTTAACTAATGGTGTTACTATTGTCAGTTTTTGAATATTCCCCAGTAATGAATCCGGCAGCTCTTTTTTGGATTTGTTCTAACTTATCAATATTTTCTTTGGTGGATGGGTCCCATACAGAAGATGCTTATTCTAGTATAGGTCTCACCAGGGTGAGGTAGCATTTTAGTTTTATATCTTTGTTACATTTGTAAAAGTTTCTTTTTATAAAGCCTAAGGTTTTATTTGATTTTTTAATAACTTCATTGACATGGGGATTCCAAGATAGTGTCTCATTTATTATGACTCCTAATTTTTTTTCATCTTTAGTTTGGAGGCCGTCCATAAAGTATGCCATGCTCCAGAGGTGGGAAGGGGTGTAAGAAAGTGTGAAAGTTTGTGACAGAGGGAGGTGGTCCAGCCGTGTGTGGCGTCACAGTATTTTATATTAAATTATAATTATAAACAAACACAAATTTGAGAAAGTTGTTACTTTCAAATGTCAAGGGGCAACTATAAACGAAACTCAATGAGATAATTTCGGAGGTGAAAGAAAGATTAATAGCTTACAAAAACTTCTAAGAAGCAAAAACCTCTCAAAGGGAACAAAGAAAATAATATACACCACTATTATAAGACCAGTAGTAACGTACGCTAGTGAAACTTGGACTCTGACCAAAAGGGCAAAGAACCTGCTCAATACTAGGGAGAGGAAAATCCTCTGGAAAATATAAAGCCCTATGATAGAAAATGATATCTGGAGAATTCGTACAAACCATACCATCTGTACAAAGACCCACCTGTAGTCACAAGTATTAAAAAAATGAAGAATACCCTGGGCAGGAAATGTTGAAAGGATGCCAGAATATAGAGCATCAAAAATTATTTACAGACAGAAACCAGGGGGCAGACGACTCACTGGGCGCCCAAGACTGAGGTGGATCGATGATATGGAAATTGACCTACACCACCTGGGGGTTCAAGCATGGAGAAGGAAAGCCATCGATCGATCCAAATGGAAGGATGTGGTTGAGCAGGCCAGGTCCCTACATGGGGTGAAGCGCCACGGAGGATGATGATGATGATCCTTATCTAAGGATCGGATTACCGGTTAACTGTTAACAACCTTATTTATATACCACCCTACGTGCTGGGTTGTCAATGTTAGATGCCAGATAAAATTTTCTCACTTAAAAACAAAAGAAGAATCAAACATCTAGTAAGAAATAACAATGAAATTTTCTTGTGAATATGTATTGATCTTCAATGAACATTAATATAGATTAATGAAATTTTTAAAAAAACATGCTAGTTACACAAAATGGATGTATTGTGACAGGATCATGTATCATAGAGAGCCAAAAAAAATGCCTAAGAAATTAATAAAACTTAAAATTAGCACTGAAATAGCTAAAATACAACATATAATAATGCATTTAATAAATTAAAAAATGTTATGATAGATGAATACATGCACTTGGAGTATAACCTGGTTATAACTCATTTTTAAAAAAATTCAACTTAGAACCTTGTTATTCCAAGGGATTGATATATATATAAAATTATTAACCAGAAATTATGACAAGCACAAGATGCAAGCTAATAAGCATAATGAATGACCCGCTCTTTTGCTCTGGGGTCGACCAATCACAGATTATATGGTTCCCAAGTGAGGGTGGTGCAGGAGGGGGGCCTCAACATCAGTGCCCATGTCTCTAGACCAAAAGTGCGTCACTCCTATTGTTCCCATTTCTTTACGCTGTGGTTTAGGTCCGTTCTTTCCCCACTCAGCCGATGCAGCGCGCCGAATACACTGCCAAATTTTCGTCTGCTGAAAATCCGTAGGAAAATATGCGACGCGCAGCATTAGCCTAACAGCTGATAACTACATTGTGTTTGTTTATTCATGACAATTATAAACTGATATTCTAAGTGCCTATCAGGTATAGAGTGATATAAACTGACAGCATAAAACTTTTTTTTAATTGTAAAACTTTTTCATGAAGCTTTGTAAAAGTGTTATATTGCTGAAGTTTTATTACTTCACTATTGGCAAGGATTCAGACTAAAAGTTAGTAATCAGCTAAAAATCAGCCACAAATTGTCAATTTGCAGAGAAATCTGGCTAATCCAGATAACAGCCAAAAAATTATGTCAACAAGCTGAAAATTTAAAATATATATATTAGGGCTGTTATCGATTAAAATAAATTTAATCGTTAACTTTTCCAAAATTACCGATTAATTAATAGATAATTTTGTTGAAGCTTAAAATAAAGATGTATGACGTCATTACTTCAAGGGAAGTAATAAAAACAGGCGATTGATTTTTTTTATTGAGTTACTTTTAGGACATATCAATAAAAATAAAAATAAGTTCAATAACGTATTAAAGTTTAGGCACTTGGATGAAAATTTCAAATTAATTTTAAAATATAAAAGTAATACAGCTATATAGAATTTGTTTGATGATAAACAAAAAACATAAAGATCATCTTTTTATCCCAAGTGGTTCAAAAGTCATGTTTTTTCTCTAAGACCTCATAATCACTTTTTTCACTATGTTGTCTTCTTTCACATTTTGTGACCTTTTATGGCATTTTTGCGCCACGGCGCCTGGCACA
The DNA here is from genome assembly GCA_002072015.1 of Radix auricularia. Classification (NCBI taxonomy): domain Eukaryota; kingdom Metazoa; phylum Mollusca; class Gastropoda; family Lymnaeidae; genus Radix; species Radix auricularia. The sequence goes on along the minus strand of MUZC01000762.1, from coordinate 38,178 downwards.
ATCTAGTGTAATTTTAAAACTATAATATTGTAGGAAATATATTTAAATATAAAAAGTTCAATATAATGAATGTAAGTTTTATTATTGTTAATTAATTAAAAACAATGTGTTTTGATATCATTGTCCTTATAAAACAGGTTACTTAAAGTATTCACGTTTGTCATGTTTCCTTTAGATTAAGAAGCTGTACGTAAAAAAAAACCAACAAAGTATTATTTATTATTAATAATTAATTAATTATTAATAAATCGAAAAAAAATTGAAACATTTTCTTAAATTTTAGTTGCTATTTTATCTTATTATTTATCGATTAACATTATTTTAATCGATAAAATTTTTTTACCGATTAATCGAGAAATTAATCGGTAATTTCCGCAGCCCTAATATATATATGTGTCAATAAGAGATTGTTGGGGAGATTACCATGATTTTTTTTAGCTTGATACCTATATTCTCTTTTATAGACGCTCCTTCCGTACAGAAGATTATTGCGTCCTACGCTTATCTATGGTTTTTGTTTAGTTCTGAATTCATATCAGAGATTTAATGTTGATAAAGTGTTGGACACTTAGACACTACAACCATGTAAAACACTGAGTACTTGGACACTATGCCATGTCAAGCACTGAGCACTGTAAGACAACGAACGATACGTTAAACACAAAGAACACAGCACCATTATGTCAAACATCTGGTTTGACTGAAATACGTCGTATCACTAATACGGCATATATTCCGGGAATAATTTGTCATCAGACAGAATTGGACTGCGAGAAAGCTTTTAGATCTAAATAAAACTATGCAAGATACACAACTAATTTGTGTGAACCGCACCGGGTGATTCCAAAATGTAAAATTCTGTATATTGTGGAGGCCATGAGCGTGGCAGAGGACCAGAGGTGCGAAATGTGACGTTCAGATGCTACCTCGCTTGAAATGGGAACAAAGGAGAATGGAAACCGCGAACGATTCTTTGAAGACGAAAACTGAGCAGGCGGACCAAAAATCTAACACTGGTGTTAAGACACGGCAGTCCAAGTGACTCGGTCGTAACTGGTAGATGAAATGAGCCGACTATTGACAATTGGTCGAAGCAGCGGACGAGGGAATGGGGAAAAGTGTCAAGAGCGGGTTACGTCAAACCGACTCCAACCCCGTTTTATCTAGGAGAGGTACAGTTGACTTTCGGACAATGGGAATTAGGGGGCGGAGACTGACGGGTATTAGAGGGAACGCACTGACGGACAGAGGTGGGCACACAGTCACACACGGACTGACGGAGATAGGGACGGAAGATAGGAACACAGTTAGATAGGGAGACACACTGAGATAGAGTAACCATCGTTAGACAAAGAAGTAAGGAAATAAACATAAATTTATTTGCATATTAGTTTTTGAGTTAGTGTTTGAATAATAAGTAACCCAGAGTGTGTACTGTTTGAAGGTTAGAGTGAAAGAACCAGAGATAGTAAACACAAGAACAACCAAAGCTTTTTACAATATTGTATGTATGTAACTGCAACAGTTATTTGGCACTAGCAGACTTGGAGGAGGCACATAACGTAAGTCGTGAGTGCACATGAGTGACACACTGAGCTACAGCAGTGGGTCACATCAACAGTCCTTAATTGTGTTTTAGCTAAGTACTTGTGCTCATCTATCTTCTGTTTTCTTCCCCTACTTAATTACTTTCCCCATATTGTAAATTTAATTTAAATGCGTTTATTTTGTTGCACTGATGAAGGCATTTTCCGAAACTTTTATTTTTGTATTTGTCCATCAAACAAGCTTTACATTTATTGTTCCATCAACCAAGCTTTAATTTTATTGTTCCATCAAACAAGCTTTACACTTATTGTTCCATCAACCAAGCTTTACATTTATTGTTCCATTAACTACCAACCTTTACAATTATTATAATCCATCAACCAAGCTTTACATTTATTGTTTCATTAACTACCAAACTTTACAATTATTGTTCCATCAACCAAACTTTACATTTATTGTTCCATTAACTACCAACCTTTACAATTATTGTTCCATCAACCAAACTTTACCATTATTGTTCCATGAACCAAACTTTACCATTATTGTTCCATCAACCAAACTTTACCATTATTGTTCCATCAACCAAACTTTACATTTATTGTTCCATCAACCAAGCTTTAATTTTATTGTTCCATCAACCAAGCTTTAATTTTATTGTTCCATCAACCAAGCTTTACATTTATTGTTCCCTTAACTACTATGTGTTTTTTGTGTGTGTGTGTTTTTTGCAACTTCTTCACAAAATATACCCTCCTGAAAAACTCCCCATTAGTAAGTAAAACTGCTTTAGAAGTGAAGTAATTTGTTATTTAAAGGTTGTCTAGAAAAGTTCTGGTATGTACGCTCTTACGCTTAACAATATCACAGCACTAACCGCATGGTCATTTTTCCAACCATAAGTTTAAGGATCTATTAGGAATAACTGTATGTGTGTGTGTTTGTGTGT
>MUZC01000762.1:13515-31300 GCA_002072015.1 Radix auricularia | reverse complement strand
TATAGATGCTGTTGGGTTTTGAGATAGCTGCCTCATAAATGTAGGATGCAAATTATAAAACTGATCTATGTGATTGCTTTTAAAACTATCACAAAAAATTGTTGTCCAGCTAAGTTTTGTCACCATATATTTTTTTTAGTGATTGAGTCCCTATTTATCTCACCAATCGGGCTTGGGATCAATGGTCTGACAAGCACAGTCTAATCAGGATATTTTGTTATTATAAGAATGCAAGTTTATACCTTTTTTAAAGTTTAAAATTGGTTTTAGATTCAAATTTTGTTTTTTTGTTTAAAAATAATAAATTCCCCATCCTCTTGTCTAGCTGCCCTCTTAACTGACCCTGTTGTTGTGTCAGAACTCATTAAAGAAGAAGAGGTCAAGGTTAAACGTTTGGTTGACAAGTATAGTGAGAAGTTAAAGAAACTTCATGTAAGTAATGCAGTTGTTTTTAAAAATTACATAGCTGTACATCAAGTATCTTACTTAACCACTAGATCTAATATATCATCTACTAAATTTACAATGTGGGTTTAAAAGTCGTTATTAATTCTAGTTTTCTAGGAATTCTTTTTTGTTCTTCCATCAAAAATTAAATAGAGAGATTCAATGTTTTTGTAATTTTAGTTTTAAGCAGTGCTTTTTTTCTAGCGAAAAATGTTTGGGAACTCATTTCACATCTGTTTTTTAACTTATGTCAGAAACGCTGTTATTCTTATTCTACTAATAATAACTAATATGATATCTATGGTCCATAGATATCATATTAGTAGAATAACAGCGTTTGCCACTTGGTTTGTTTATTTGTAAACTGTAATTTATGTCGTTTCGTGAGTCTCCACTGTAAAAAGGACTGACAGTAAGTAAAATTCCGACTATTTATATAAATATACACGAATCTGGCCAAAAAAGGTATGGGAACTCAGTTCCCATGAGTTCCCACAGAAAATAAGCACTAGTTTTAAGTATGATTGTGTCTTTTCAACTCCAAATTTAGCAAGTGGTGATAAACTCAGTGGTTCTCAACCTTTTGAGATTTGAGGACCACTTGAAAAAAAAATTTCTTAGCCGTGGACCACGACTGAAAATTATGCTACTGCTTTCCTGGAAATGTATATATAATTATACTTTGTATATAACTAGTTATTAGTAAACATGTTGGTAAAACTTTACTAATATGCTATGATTTGCATGCTCCAACAGCAACATTGAATAGAAACAGATTGTAATGGCTTTCTTTTGTGACGAACAAATGTCACATAAACTTGTCTTATGCTTATAGTATTATTTAATTCTTATTGCTTACTATAAAAAAACTAAAGTCATTAACAGTAGTTATTATTAGTGAGACTGCTACATTAGTATATTTAGTGCAAGCATGGAGTTTGCTCATTTGAGCACAGCACATCCAAACGAGGTGTAATACTTGAAAGACTCCATCGTAGTTCATCTTCAAGTGAGAATGATGTTTTGTTTTCATTGTAACCAATGCAGAAAATCCACAATCAAAAAGATATGATGTTGCAAAGTGTAAAAATATTTTTAAAAGCTCTCTGAGATAGTTCTTAGAATTCCAAAATTTCATCAAGCTCACTTTCTGATACAACATATTGAAAGTAGTGTCGCTGGTCAGTTCAATGAATTTGATAAATTCGAAGTTGGTAAATTTAATGATTCAGTGTGAGCTAAAAAAAAACCGGACTGGAAATCACAGAAAAACTCTGAATATTCAAATCACCAAAGTAGAAGTTAACTTGATCCTGCAGGGATTGAATATGGTCTGAAATCAAATATATTAACAGCTGTTCGTTGTTTTCAGCATTTTCTGGATTCTCAGTAAATTCGTACAATTTATCAAAAATGTCAAAGTTACCTTTAAATAATCTTGTTTTCCGAAGATCAAGATTTTTTTCAAAAGCAGACACTTTGACGTTGAGAGTAATTAAATGTGTCTGTTTTCCTTGCACAGATGAATTATGTTTAGTGAGCTCTTTAATTTAAAAAAAAGCCAAGAGCAGCAACCCATAAGCTATTGTTCAAACGATTAACAAGCTTTGATTTTTTCATTTCCAAGAAACTCTTGTAGCATCACGTAATTTTAACAGCCTGTTCAACACTTTCCCCCAAGATAACCAGGCCTTTAGGCTCGTGTGTTTCTCGTATAGCCACCAAAAATAATTATCTTAAAGTGTCTTTGGTTGCTTGTCTTATGCAGGACTTCTGACTATCAAGTGAATACTTTTTTGTGCAGAAAATATTCCAATGGTTTCCCCTAGTTGACATTAAGATAAGTTTTAAGATGTCTTCGGACTTTTGCAGGTTTCATTTCTTCATTTACAAGAATTTTCAAACATATTACGCACTCTGATCTGGGTTGATCATTTACAATGATGCATAAAAACCCAAAGCGCGGATATTCTTATCATGCCCTTGTATGGCAATTCGTCTTTTTTTCTCTGGATTTGCATTTGATTCACGCAGATTGTGGTGATGAGTCTGATGAATCATTGTTGTCCTTATGTTTGAGTTGTTTTCTTTATTAGAATTTTATCTATGTATTCAATCAATTTAATCAATTTATTACTTTAATAATTGTAATATTTAATATTAATTTAAGGATAATTTTTTCAATGGTTTCAAAAAAATATTTCTGAATTTCAATATAACAAGTTTTCTAGAATGGGGTCTGACATCATGTGATTCCCAGTACAGCTAAAAGCAAACATAGAATCAAAACAAATTGTTTTCGGCATTAAGCTATCACCATCAAGTGACAACATTTATACCTTTTTGTGTTTTTTAATTTAAAAAATTTAAAAATTCATCCTTTGCTTGTGGATCACCATGCCATCTGGGCAGACCAATTGTATTCCACGGACCACAGGTTGAGAACCACCGGATTAACCCAAATTTAAATATCATAACTCCCACTCATGATCTTTCCAACAGTACACACTAAACTTTTCTTAAAGACACCCCCATCACCCCCAGGCATATTTATTGTACATATTTAAAATTTACAGTAAATATTCATTGCAGTTATTTACTATATACATTTACTGTAGTTACAGTCTCATTTAATCTTTTAAACTTTAGACCTCATCTTTCTTATAGGATTTATTAATTCTTTCATTAATGTTATTAAACAACACAGAATACCATATTTTCTCACATATAAGCCAAGTTTAGAGCTATAAAATACAATACTGAAATCAAGGGTTCGGCTTATATACACATAAAACAAAATGGACATAAGGACAGACTTATGAGCAGAGGTACAGATATTATTATAGCAAACAATATGGAAAGAGCAGAACACGTTTTTGTGTAATTCCAAAAGTTAAACAAACTTGTATGTAACAGAAAATTAAGCATTTGACATCTTTAAAGTAACTAGTTTCTTTGAACCAAAAACATGTTCTTAAGGCAAAAAAATATGATCATGTTACTCGACTACTTTACTTACTTCATTGGCTACCCATACAAGGCCGAATTGATTCCAAACTGGCCGTTCTCTGTCATGACTTCTTTTCCGACTCATGCCCTTCTTATCTTACTGAACTTTTGTTGGTCTACTTACCCACTCATCAGCTAAACTCTTCTGCAGACACAATCATTCTCTCTGTTCCTAAGACATGCACTAAAACATTTGGCGAAAGGTCATTCTCTTTTTTGTGCGGCAAAACAATGGAATTTTCTACCATTACAAATCCGTAGCAATGAAACAACCAAGTTCTTCAAGACTGCACTTAAAACACATCTTTTCAAAATTTATTTTCAAAATGAATGAAACACCATTTCTTTTAATGATTAACGTAGCTTTTTGTTTTATGTACTGTAATTAAAGTGGCTGTTATGATATGAATGGTAAGTTATTATTTATATTTATGTTATTACCTTCATGTCAAGCGCTGTGAGCCCAGTTCCTTACTGGGTTACAGTGCTATATAAATAATCTATTTATTATTATTATAATTAGACAATTTTATGGTCTGCTAATATGCAGGTTTGTGCAAAAACTGACCATTTTAAAGCATTTTAGGGGGTTGGCTTATATTCGAGTATATACGGTACCTGAAATAGTATGCTTACTTAAGTTCAAAGGATCGAACAGGAAGCTTATTTCATGACAACTCTTATTTTGCCATAGTAAGACTGCTATATTAGTTCATTTAGTGCACGGTTACATTATTCAATATATGGAGTTTCACTTTTTGAAACAACATATAAATGAAACATTTTTACCTTCACATCAGAAGAAAACTATTCGTACATTAGTTAGTTACTTAAAGTTGCCCCTTGAAGAGCATAAGTATTGATACTTTACAAATGTACATCTATACTATAATAAAGAGTTTAACTAAATGTGTGACAAGAAATTGATTTATCACCCGCTTTTTAATCTGTCAAACATAGCATCCAGCTTTTTGTTTTTATGAGTCTTAATCCAGGCCACAACAATAAATTAACATAATTCATTTTACTTTACATCTGTTCAAAAGGCAATTTATAATCATTTACTTAATTAAACATTGATCAGTTTTTACTTCCTACTTACATACAAGCTTTTACCTCCTTTTCAACAGCTTGGTGGTAAAGTGAAACAAATGGCAGGCAAAAGTGGAGAAGCCATCATAGCGGCAGCTAAAGAAGAAAATGCTGGGCTTATTGTTGTAGGGACCAGAGGCATGGGAAAAGTGCGTCGAACTTTCGTGGGGAGCGTAAGTGACTATGTCCTCCACCATTCAGATGTTCCTGTGTTGATCTGCCGCACAAACACGCCACATAGTTAGAGGGTTGGTGATCTCCTTGGCACAAGGCTATTTTCATGACCAGACGCCAGTAATAATTATTTAATTTTAATAATAAAGCATTATTAATTTTTTGTATTTCACATGGAAATTCTCATTGATTCGTTTATGTGAGGAATGTAGATAATCTTATTGTGATAGCAGTGTGTGAATCTGCATAATATTTATTTTATTTAATCAAAATTCATCTAAATATTGTTCCTTTGGAATGATAAGGAAAATAAACATTTCATACAGAATTTCTTTCATGAGACGCATAGAGTCATCGATTCACTAGTGATAACTTGCCCATTGCATTAAGTGGTAATAATTGTTGAAAACTTCACAAATTTTTTTGTGTAGGTATTGTTTACTATGTTTTGGTAACTATTAATAACACATTATTACTACACCGTTATCAATAATGTACTTTTTAAATCTTAACCCCCCCCCCCCATCACAAAGCTTTAAATTACCAAGCTCAGATTGTTACATGTTAGTCTTCATTGAACAGCTGAAGATATAATAACTGTTTGCATCATAGGCGTCCATCACACAATTGTCTGCTAACAGTATACTTTCAACCATTTCATTTTTGTCTTCTAGTTAAGTCCATACCATAAATAGTATGTAATTGAAGTTTAAAGGGATGAATTAAAACTGTCTTTAGTTAGTTCATTTGTCATGTACTCAAGATATAATATATACCATTTATATATATCCAAGTTTATAATCAAAATCTTATAGCATGTAAAGGCTTATGCTGAACTTTTTGAAACATTAATTTCTTGTAATGTTGAAAGATTATATTAGAAGTAAATAATAATATAATTCAATACATTTATTTAAGATTCTCTTGTATTTATAAATAATTTTTAATAATGATAATTAAAAAAAAAACGTTTTTGCAATTTCAGCTGCAAAAAATTATTCATAATTTTTTAGTTCATTTCTTCCATAAATGTTAAACGATCATCAATATTATTGTGAGTAAAACTTGAATGAACTCATAGTGAATCATGGAATGACTCATTGTTTAAACCACATCTAACAGTTTCAGTTTGCTCTTATTCTTGCATTCCTTTTTTACAGCACCACTTGCCATTTTAATTAATTTGTCTGTCTTTATTACACAGTTTTTCAGTCTTTTTCTATACTAACATGTCTTAAAAATATAGTTTTCTTGTTCATTTCTGTACCAACAGTATATAGTTGGTATTGTTTTTTGTTTTATTTTTCATTCATGTAATATTTGATGTATCAGATTCACATCCCCATCACATCCCCATCCCCCAAAACCTAATGTTATATAAATATTTACTCAAATTTCTATTTTAAATCTTTGCTGTCAGATCTTTGTTCCAGAATCTCAATACTAATGGCAAATATAAAATATATTTTTTTGAAAGATATGAACTAACTTTTCTTTTGTCTACCTTTACTCTTGTAGTAGATTTATTTTTTTATTTATAGTACAAAATAATACAAAAGCATCATATTTCATGACCCAATGAACAAAAATTTTAGACTGTTCAAAATAATTCATATCTGTGAAGTGAAGACTTAAACTTAAACGTACCATTCAACATTAAAGATTTCTTATTTTTGCTCTTAAAATTTGTTTAGCTGATATTTTGTTGTTACAAGGTTTGAAGTATTTCAGAAAGGTAATTTCAATACACTTTTACCCCCTTTTTTCAATGTGATTTTAAGCACAGTATTTCAGTTTGATCTAGGCACAGTATTCCAATTTTATTTAGGCACAGTATTTCAATTTGATTGAGGCATTGTATTTCAATTTGATTTAGGTCAGTTTTTCAATGTAGTTTTAGGCACATTGTTTTAGTGTTTATTTAAAGCACAGTATTTCAATTTTATTTTAGGCAGATTATTTAAAAGTGACTTCTAATTATATTTGAAGAAGGCGTGTGTTTATTTAAAGCACAGTATTTCAATTTTATTTTAGGCAGATTATTTAAAAGTGACTTCTAATTATATTTGAAGAAGGCGCAACATGAAAGATTTTCCCATGTAAGGTTTTACCATAAAAGGTTTCATCATGAAAGGTTTCACAAAATATTCATGAGTGTTTGTGTAAAATTTATGCATTTTTAGTGTTTCTTCTATGAGAAATATTTTCTCAAAGTAAACTGAACATTTTTTTAAAGTAAATGAAGTCAAATAAAATTAATTTTTCTCTATTGTAAATATGGCATAGTCTCTGTGTCATCAACCACATTTTTAAAAATCATTTAAAGGGTTAACAGCATCCATGAAACTTATTTGTAATTGTATTGCACAGATGAATGTTAGAAATTATTTGCAATTTTTAAGCATTTATGGATTATAGTATTTATAGTTCTTGGATAGACATGTCCCATATTCAGCTGTAGACGGCCCTAGAATATTATTATTAACATTTTGATTAGATATGCTTATTTTTAACTGAACTAAATTTCATTGTTGTTTTGCTAATCCAAAATCTTAATGACAAATTTTTCACCTAAGTGTTGTTTGTAATTCAAACATTGGAATTCAATTTGTTCATGTAAAGAAAAAAAAATGGGTTGATAGAATCAGAACTTCAATTAAATGTTGAAGGAAATGTTCTGTTTCCTCATGTGATCTGTAGAGAATGTTACCTCCCAAATGTAACCAAAGAAATAAAGGTAAACAAGCCTTTTATTTACAAAGGTGTAACATAACTACCTGAAAAAAACTATACTATTAATTAATCTCCCTCAAGAGCCTGTGATCCATCTTCAAAGACTTGTTGAATGGTTGTAACAAGGCTACTCATCATAGCCCATAGTGCTAGAATAATTTATTCTTCCATTGTTCTACATAACTATACAATTTTTCTTCAAGTATTACATCTTACTCTATGACTATGTTATATTGAATGCACTGATTTACTTAAAGATCATTTACATTAAAAGAACATTTTGAAACACAAGAATATTTTACTGCTGAAGCATTAAGTACCTTCAACTCAAATAATGAATTTAAGGTGTGATTTTTATACACTATTTACTGCATTTATTTGACTGACTTAGTGATGACATTGATAGATTGAGCACCAATGAGATTGCTTTGTGCCTGCTACATTAATAAGAGCTGGTAGATGAAACACACATTGTTGTAGACAGGACTTTCAAAGAGGTATTAGCTTGGTTAGTTTAAAAAAAAAAAATTGTTTGGTTTTTGTTTTAAGTGATGTCTTTCAAAGGGGGATAAACTTGGCTGATTGCACAGCCAGAGTTTTTCTTGGTTAATATTATTACAGTCAGCTGGCAAATCTGTATCCCTAAAGCCATTATCAAGTCTAGACATGTGGTTCTCAAATGTTTAGCATGATAAGATACATATTCATTTTGGAAAAAAAAACCCAACCCCATTCTAATGCAGGTGTCCTAAACTTTTGAACCCTGCACCCTTTAATTAAATTGCTTAACTTAAAATACCTCATTATTATTTTTTATGCCGGATATTGTTATCCTTAGTGTCTGAAGTATAGAACTTACCATGTGTGATAAATCTTAATTATTTAGAAAATAACTGTTCTCAAGTTATTTATTCTATTATTACTATTCTAATTTATATAATTATAATTTAGTAAGCAGTTTATTATTTTGTAATGGTTATAAATATTTTTTTGGAATGCCTGAGGCTTTTCTTCCTTTGAGAACCTTTGGTCTAGACATCAGTGATGTTGGCTGTGGTTCACATTCGTTTAAAGAGTATTGTAAGTTAACACAGATATTAAGTAAACAACTTCTCCAGCTTAGTCAGCTCAAGCAATGATTACATTGAATTATATCTAATTTTGATGTTTCTATACCCCTATAACCAGCTGAATATTTATTATTCCTATATGCTAATAGATGTACTAACACAAACACAAGTTAATATTTCAAGTGATCTTGAAAACATGCAGAAATAAAATCTGTTAGTAGTTGTCAGTAATAATAATCAAAGCCCTATCTCAGTTTTGGAATGATTTATTTACTCCTGTGTGAAACTGCTTTATAAAACCACACAGCTGTTTGGCCGTGGAAGGTCAACATTTTGTTTCTATTTAAAGAAATAAACTTGACTACCACATCACAGCCTTGAAGTTTTTTTTTAATGATTTTGTCCATTCCCATGTATTTTATTAATTTTTTTATTTTAAGTCTCATAACCTCTTTTTTTCGAGGTCGTAGGGGTTTCTAATGATTCCATTAGAGCACTCTCGGGCTTGCTAGACCCTGGCGGCGCCCATCCCTCTCCAGGTCAGTGGAGGACTTTCTTAGCGTTAGTCATTTCTCAACATTTTTATAGTGGCTTTAACGTGGGCTCGATCCCACGCCCCTCAGCTATGTGAAACAACTTAAATCCTGCAAGTTATGTTTAGTCCTATGTTAAAGAACTTTGGTTAGTTAAGTTTATGTGACAAAATAAAATCCAATTATATTACGTGTCTATGATCATTTCCTCTCTTAGTCTTAGCACGCTCCACATTATTATTCCCTTTTGTTCTTGCTCCAACGAGACTATATTTAATAAACTATAGCAAGAAAATAGATCAGTAAATCTAATATAGTTGAATGCCTGATTCTAGCAACCATTTTATCTTCTCCCTGTATTTGTTTCAATTACTTGTTACCTTTGTCTGTACCTTCCGTTGGTAGATGTCTCTTGTCTAAACGGTCCCTTCCCTCCCTTTGGTAGATCTCCCTTGTTGTGTGAACGTTCCTTACCCCCCTTTGCTAGATCTCACTTGTCTCTGAACGGTCGTATTCTATGTGTTCTGTTTTCTATCTTTATAATTTTCAGATCTCTTCTAGGCTATTTGTATCTTTTCTGTATTTTTAATGTTTACTCACCAGGATTTGTTTCTACCCGATCCCCCACCTCCCTCCTTATTGATCACTTACAATAAATAACTAAAGGTACGGGGGTCGAGCGACATCGCGCTTGGCGTCATTATCAAATGTTGCTGTTCAAAAGTAATTCAAAAATTTATCTAACCAACAGATGTACCCAGCTCTAATAATTCACTCCAAATTAAGAGATGTACATATTTTGTGACGTACATTGACATTAGTCTATTGGTTGAGGGACACAACACTCAAGGAACAGAAGAGTGTCGCACAAACTCGTTCTATGCCAGTTATCTTCCCCTTCCAGCTAATTGTTATATTACTGGACCAGTAGATCCGACTGAGCATAATTCAGTGACGTAATGTGGCCAGAGGGTTAGATGGAAATGAGATCTTGGAGGAGGGGGGTGTTCATTTATTAATACAGGAAATATTATGCTTGGTCTCCAAAACTCTAGACAGCTTTGAGATTTTTGGTAAAACACATCTAGACACAGTCTTTCACACTTTTGGTAATACACATCTAGACACAGTCTTTCACACTTTTGGTAATACACATCTAGACACAGTCTTTTTTACTTTTTGTAATACACATCTAGACACATTCTTTGATACTTTATGTAATACACATCTTGACACAGTATTTGACACTTTTGGTAATACACATCTAGACACAGTCTTTGGCACTTTTGGTAATACACATATAGATATAGTCTTTGACACTTTTGGTAAACCCATCTAGAAACAATCTTTCACACTTTTGGTAATACACATCTAGACACAGTCTTTGACACTTTTGGTAAAACCCATCTAGACACAATCTTTCACACTTTTGGTAATACACATCTAGACACAGTCTTTGACACTTTTGGTAATACACATCTAGACACAATCTTTGACACTTTTGGTAATATAGATCTAGACAAGTCTTTGACACTTTGGGTAATACACATCTAGACTCATTTTTCACAAAAAGTGCATCGAAGATTTAGTTACTATTTTATAAATATCACCGAACACTTATAATCTGGGTTGAGTCATGTTTCCAGACACGCAGCCCATTTCGGAGATTTTACCACACATCTCTACAACAATTTAGACATTTGCGACCACACATCCAGGCATAAACACAAGGACCCTCCTGTGAGCTAATTAAACACCTGCCTTGCGAGCTCTCGTAGAATATTCGGTGTGTCTACGCTGCGTGAGGTACATTTCAACAACGTTGGTTCATGCGGAGTTGACTTTCAGCGACAAAGTGTAGCAGTAAATTACAACTGCCAACAGCAGCATGAGGCCGCACGCCATTAGCAATAAGGGGAGCTGACTGTAAATGGACGCCTCTGTTTAATTTTAAATGTATTTTTGTGTGTTCAGAAAGAGTTGTAACGATGTTGGGGAAGGTTTGGAGGATATCCATAAATGACGTCATTATTGGAGCTAAGGGAGAGTTTCACTACTTGTGTGTATCGATGGTTGTAAAGAGACTTCCAAGTCACGTGATCTTCCTTTAATTTCCTTAATTGGCCTCTTTTCGTCTTCATACTCACTGATGAGAAGTCGTTACGCAAGTTGATGCTTCGTTATTCACAGGTTCCCATGTACCAACTCCATTGATCGCATTGGCGTTATAGTTATTGAAAGACTGACCGTTAGTAGCTCAGCTTATTCGTACAGATCTGGCGTTGTCAAATCCATAAATGGAAACAGATAGGTTTTTACCGCTAACACCCGTTCAGATAACAGTGGCGTAGACACTGAGGGGTGCGGGGCATGAGCCTACCCAAACAGGCAATTATTTACTAAACGTTGAGTCGTTGCCAACTGCTGATGTTTTTCACGGGGGGGGGGGGGGGTTTGTGAGTGGTGTCAACTCTTGCTAACAGCTTCTCTTTTCTGGGGTTGTGGTAGGGGTGGGGGCTGGTAGCCACAAACACTAGCTACGCCATTGTGTTGGGGGTTTAAAGTGAATAACGTTTATATAATGTGTGTGTGTTGTATGTGCACACACACAGAGTGTTTCAGTTTCACTTTGAGCTAGAAACTGTTCCACATGGTTGGCTTCAAGCAAGTCAGTTTTCATGAAGACATCGGAGGCATTGTGGCCAGACGGCAGCGCTCTTGCCCGGAGATTCGAGAATACCGGGTTCTAGTCCTGGTGGGGGAAAATTAAAGGCTGCTGGGCATTGTTCTAGCCCAGGCGTCGGGCATCTTTTTTGTCTGAGAGAGCCATAAATACCCCATATTTTGAAAAGTAATAATTGTGAGAGCCATACTTTATGTTTAAAACTAAAAATTCAAGTAAATGTGTGCAATTTGTGTAATTTCAACATCAACAGCACAGTAATTATATCTCTGAATTCTTTTTAATAACATTGTTATGCTGTTGATAATAAATAAGGAGTATTTCTTAACATTAATGTAACTTATGGCGCAGAATGGCTTTGCTGACGGCTTTTTACTCTGGTTGATAAGCAGCGATGATGTTAAGCTTCATACAGGCGTGGAGACGGTTTTTTAAAATATGCAATTAATATGTAGATCAAAGGAGATCTGAAGAATTTTTTTTTTAAATTGAACATTTGACTGCGAGCAAGATTCAGCCATCAAAAGAGCCACATCTGGCCCGCGAGCCATGGTTTCCCGACCCATATTCTTGCCTCATAATCCCCTCGTATGAAACATGTGAACGATGTCTCACTTCACCATAGACCAGTTTGGTCTGAAAGGGGAACTTTACTTTCAGGCGACGTGATCTGTTTTGACCAGCTGTTATTTGGCTTCCGATGGCGGCACCTATCAGTGAGTAGTACCCGTCTGTATTGTTGATGCCAATAACATTACATCCTACCATCCTACCAGACGTGGATGTCTGGCAACTGCAGGTAAAATACAGGTGTGGGCTAACAGGTGCCGGAGATGGGAGTACGATGCTAAAAGGATAAAGTATCGTCTGCTGGTTAAAACCAAACATGAGTAAGTGCAGTTCGTTCATATCAGGGGCGGGAACCATTGGCACGATTGACGGGGAAATGAATACCTAGAATGAAACAAATGACATAATTTGTGGGGAAAAACCCATATTTATGTACATGTAAACACACAGTTTCATAATATGTTAACCCATAATCTGAGGGCTTAGAAAGTTTGATATCAGAAACTGTACGATTAATTGATTGAGTTAGAGTGCTAATGGGCAATATACGAATAATTTATTGACTTAAAAGAGTGATATTGAGCAATTGAGCAATATAAGATTGATTTATTAACCCAAAAGAGTGATAATGTGCAATATACGATTAATTTATTGACTTAGCAAGAGTGATAATGGGCAATATACGATTTATTTATTAACTTAAAAGAGTGATGATGGGCAATAAACGATTAATTTATTGACTTAAAGTAAAGATGAATAAACAAACGAAATTCATTTTCATGCTGAATCTTACATTTACATCCGATTTTTATAGAATCGAAAATATATGAATAATTTATTGACTTAAAAGAGTGATATTGAGCAATTGAGTAATATAAGATTGATTTATTAACCCAAAAGAGTGATAATGTGCAATATACGATTAATTTATTGACTTAGCAAGAGTGATAATGGGCAATATACGATTTATTTATTAACTTAAACGAGTGATGATGGGCAATAAACGATTAATTTATTGACTTAAAGTAAAGATGAATAAACAGACGAAATTCATTTTCATGCTGAATCTTACATCCGATTTTTATCGAATCGAAAACATATGAAGGCCACACGTTAAACACCACAAATTTTGTGTCAAAGATAAAAGGAATGTTAAAAATACTCCAAGTAAAAATGATATAATCTGTTACTGTCCAGAAAATTTTGTGAACACTATTTCTTTTCCCAGATGAAACAACTCCTATACCATGTTTAAATAAAATAATATTCTGAATTCATTGTTTGAAAGACACTCAGTATATTCACTTTGTCTCCCCACTGTTCAAACATCTATAAATTGGCTTATTGAATTATTGGTTAAGTAGATAGCCGATTGGATTAGCCAACATCATCAGTGCTCATGCTCCAATCTTATTCTCCAGCTCAGAAGTGAAAGACCAGTCTTATGAAGATCTTAATCAAACACTACCCAGTATACCCACCAACGAAGCAGTCTACCTCCTTGGTGACTTCAATGCAAGAGTTGGAAGTGATCAAAAGTACTGGCCAACTTGCCTCGGTTGTTTTGGAAGAGGCAGGCTAATTGAAAATGTGTAGAGATTACCAGAGATGTGCTGCTTACATCATGGACTATGAGTGACAAAACCTACTTCCACTACAAAGCTATCCACCAACTGTCGTACTCGCTCTAAACACTGGCACCAATTAGATCTCATCAACACAAGACGCAAACAACTGGCCAGTGTCCTACTTACACGCAGCTACCACAGTGCAGACTGTGACACAGATAGTTCTTTAGTGGCTAGCAAGGTAAGGTTACTGGCAAAGAAATTGTACCACAACAAAAACAAGGGCAAACCACGCATAGGCATCTACTCCACCAAGATTCCAGAGAGAACAGCAGAATACACCCAGAGACTACAAGACTCTCTAATACTAATGCCACCTGTAGACACTATTGAGTCCAAATGGTCACATCTGCGGGACACCATATATGGCTCAGCTATTGCAGCATTTGGCAAGAGAGAACGCAAAAGTGCAGATTGTTTTGAGGCTCACTTGGAGGAAATGGATCATGTTACTGTTGCAAAAAGAAAGGATCTTTTAGTCTATAAAGGCAGGCCTTACCCAGAAACTCTACATTCCCTTAAGAGTGCCAAGAAAATGCCTAGCAGGCAGCTCGCCACTACGCTAACACATACTGGCGCAATCTAAGCTCCAGCGTACAGTCGGCTGCTGATAGGAGCGATACAAAGGTCATGAACGAGATTATAAAACAAGCAACAGGCTCTCTGACCTCCAAGATGGCACCCTTGTTGTCAAAATCAGGGGAACTTATCACTGATCGAGACCAACAATCAAACGGTGGATTGAGCACTACTTGGATTTGTACGCTACAATAAACCATATCTCAACTGCTGCCCTGGACGATATCCCGGACCTGCTGATCATGGAAGAGCTTTATAAACTACGCACCTTAGATGAGCTAAGTAGAGCCATCGATTGTCTAGCCTGTGGGAAAGCCCCCGGTAGTGACGGAATTCCACCAGAAGCTCTCAAATGTGAAAGGAAGTACTTTTACAGCCTTTGTACGACCTCCTCACTCTGTGCTGGAAACAGGGACAGATACCACAGGAGTTAAAAGATGCCAACATCGTTAAATGTATAAGAATAAAGGAGACAAGAGTGACTGCAATAACTATCGTGGAATTTGTCTTCTGAATATAGTTGGAAAGGCCTTCGCCAGAGCTGCATTAACACGCCTGCAGACCCTAGCATCGCGTCTACTCCCAGAATCGCAGTATGGCTTTCGAGCTGGAAGATCAACCATATACATGATCGTCTCTCTGCGCCAACTGCAGGAGTAATGCAGGGAGCAACATATGCCTCTATACATCGCGTTCGTCGACCTAAGTAAAGCGTTTGATCTTGTCAGCAAAAGCGGCTTTTTCCAGATCTTAGTAAAAATAGGCTGCCCTACAAATCTGCTTAAAATTAACAAGCAATTCCACGATAACATTCAGGGCACTGTGTGTTATAACGGTGCCACCTCAGAGGCTTTCTCGGTAAGTAGTGAAGTAAAGCAAGGTTACGTGCGGGCAGCTACTCTATTCGCAATATTCTTTTCCATCTTACTACAGTATGCCTTCAAGAACAACAGCGAGGGGATATACACCACCAGAGCTGACGGGTGATTATTCAATATTGCCCGGCTTAGGGCAAAGATCAAAGTAAGGAAGATTTTGCTCTTATCTGCAGACGATGCCGCCTTAATATCTCACACAGCAGAAGGACTGCAGAACCTTGTATCCAGCTTCTCCACAGAGTTTGGCCTGACCATTAGCATAAAGAAAACCAACATTATGGCACAGGATGCTGCCTCCCTCCCCTATGGATGCCAGTCTTGGATCACCTACACCAGGCATGAAAGAAGGCTCAATAGCTTCCAACTCAGATGCTTGCATCGAATACTAGACACCAAAGGGCAAAAGAAAGTCCCCAACACAGAGGTCCTGGGTCAAGCAAGCATGAGCAGCATTCCAGCCATATTAAGCCAAAGACGCCTCCGTTGGCTTGAACACGTCAAGAGCATGCAAACTGGTCGCATACCCAAAGATGTGCTATACAGCCAGCTGGCAACAGGGAAAAGGTCAGTTGGTCGGCCATGTCTCAGATACACAGACCTATGCAGGAGAGACATGAAAGCGGCCAACATTAAATTCAAAAATGGGCAAACTTGGCTCAGGGTAGGTCCACATGGCGGGCTAAAGTAAAAGAAGGATCACTAAGAGCAGAGAAACAAATCAGGGCGGAAGCAGTTGAACAAAGAGCGAGAAGGAGGCCAGGCAACGCTGCCCCACTACATTCGTGTGTGTGACATGCAGAAGAGACTGCCACTCGAGGATTGGTCTCATCAGCCACACCAAGAGCTTAAAATAATAACATAAATATATCGTCTTTCGTAGACGGACAGATGCCATACATACAGATGGCCTGATTGCTGTCTCTCCCACATTTTGTCTGAATCATTTGTTACTTGCGGGCTAAACTTTGGCGAAACCAATGATAAAATCTAAACCAATGTCCAGCTCCATCACCCAACGATATACGAACAGGGTAAACAGAGGTCAACTTAACTTGCTGACGTCAGCTCTAGGAGTCGAGAGTGGCCAGGGTTCTTATATTTGGACGTTGAATCGTCTACCATGAGTGCATTCATAATTATTTACATCCACAGGGTCTCTGGTCAGCGCCCTTACTTACAGTACTTACAGACGTCAGAACACAGACGAAGAAAGTTTTAAACCCACCAGGTGGTTGGGGCAAAGGGAGGGGGGGGGCGTCAGACATATTCATTTTAAGATTCACTAAATTTCACGCACGAGAATCACAAGAGAAATATTTCCAAATAAGAAAAAAAACCAACCAGCATTTATTGGATTGTCAAGTCGATGTGATGTATGGGCGAGTAGGCTCAGTGAACCGAATTATATGGCAATATGAATTAGGTCTTTGACAATAAAGATATGGATTGTAAGAGATAGATAATCCGTATTACATTTAGATTATTTGATAATATTCTTATAAGTTGTAAAAGATCATTGAATATAAATATAGCTTATTATAAATTATTGGATATCTATCTGTCTATCCATCCATCCATATATCCATCCATCCATCCATCTATTCATCCATCCCTCCCTCCCTCCGTCTGTCTGTCTGTCTGTCTCTGTCTGTCTGTCTGTCTGTCTGTCTGTCTGTCTGTCTGTCTGTCTGTCTGTCTGTCTGTCTGTCTGTCTGTCTGTCTATCTATCTATCTATCTATCTATCTATCTATCTATCTATCTATCCAAATATAGATATATATTTAGCTGATTAGAGTTATATGATAATATATGTAGAAATATATATATAATTTTGTAAAAATACATAAGATTACATATAGATCATCAGATATAGATTTAAATTAATACACATAGATATAGTTTACTGGAAATATATATAGATAATTACCTAGATATGGATATAAATAGATGCAGATTATTGAATATAGAACTCATTGCAGTGAGGAGTGAGTGTCAATGCTTGATGTTTACAAGACTTCTTCCGCTTTGTCTTATCTCAAAGTGGTCTGAAGAGGAAAGATAGGAAGGAGGGACGAGGGGTGGTATGGAAGAGATTAGGAGGGACAAGGGGGTGGTATGGAAGAGATTAGGAGGGACAAGGGGTGGTATGGAAGAGATTAGGAGGGACGAGGGGTGGTATGGAAGAGATTAGGAGGGACAAGGGGGTGGTATGGAAGAGATTAGGAGGGACGAGGGGTGGTATGGAAGAGATTAGGAGGGACAAAGGGGTGGTATGGAAGAGATTAGGAGGGACAAGGGGGCTGTATGGAAGAGATTAGGAGGGACAAGGGGGTGGTACGGGAGAGATTAGGAGGGAAAAGGGGGTGGTACGGGAGAGATTAGAAGGGG
>MUZC01000762.1:1788-13335 GCA_002072015.1 Radix auricularia | reverse complement strand
GGGGTGGTACGGGAGAGATTAGAAGGGGGGAAAAGTGGGGTGGTACGGGAGAGATTAGAAGGAGGGAAAATGGGGTCGTACTGGAGAGATTAGAAGGAGGGGAAAGGGGGTGGTACGGGAGAGATTAGAAGGGGGGAAAAGTGGGGTGGTACGAGAAGGGAAGATGCAGAGACAGAAAATGTATGTCGATAGTTTAGATCTTTTCATCATCATTAAATGCATCCTGTAAATTTACGAGCGGCCCCTTACAGCCAGTACCCATGACCATTCTGGTAATCATATTTTGGTTTCCACGACTTTTATTTCTGAGCTCTTTACTCCGCCCTGCCTCACCCCCCGCACACACACACTCTTGAAACCCACGTCACAGTCTGAATAAATTACCATGTCATCCATTACAGATAAATATTTAGAAGGCACTTCGTTAAAAGAAATGGAACCCTAAAATTCAAACAAATCCTTCAAAGCGTTGTCGAGTTTCTTTTATTTGTTGCTCTAGCTCCGCGGCGTTAACCCCCTTGATAGCCTTCAACGAAAAAGCTTTCAAACGCTGCCAACAACAACTAGATGGCGCCACCGCTGCACTCATCTAGAACTAACGGTCCCCTCTCGCGCAGACGTGGACAAAAGTGAGTTTTACCTGAGGTTTTTATCAACTTCAAAAACTCCGTCATCCGCCACTTATAAATCTTGATCAGATCCACCAAGGGGAAGGAAAAACAAATATCTCATTAACGTGGCGTTAAAGGGAAGTAAGTAAACAAATCACTGACCTAGAGTTGAAAGAAAAAAAAATGCTTTAATCAAGAACACTGGCACTGGTTGCCTCTGAAAAGTATCAAATCATTTTGGTTATATTTACATGTCAGGAAAAACAAAAGTTTTCACACATATATAAATGTCCGTAGTATCGTGTGTACGATACTTGTGTTTTGGCGATTCCATTTTTAAATTTTGGTATCGCTGTAAAAGAGTTGCGTCCTCTGATTGGTTCAGCATCAAATGAACAGCTCAATGTAGTGATGTCGGGGGGTGCGACACGACCCGCACAAAAGATATTTGGAAGTCGAAGTTCCAACTCAAACAAGGAATGGATCTCTCAAGAGTAATCACGATCATTTTGGCTCTGCACTTACAAAACCGTATAGATTCTAATGCTTTTTATTCAAGGGGTATTTGAACAATGAGTTGATATCCTTTTAGTTCTATGTGTTACCAAATAATGCAACTAATATCTCAATGTATAATTTAAGGCTCAAGAAACCATGGTGATGGAATATACTGCCTAAGTGAATCTGTATAAAAAAACTTTTAATTAATTTTGCACAGATCTATAAACGCCCCGCCCTCACTCTATCAAACCTATACACGCCACGCCCTAACTCTGTCAGACCTATACACGCCACGCCCTCACTCTATCAGACCTATACACGCCACGCCCTCACTCTGTCAGATCTATAAACATCCCCCCACAACACCACCCTGACAAACACCCATTGCCTACAACACCACATATGCACACATCTATCTCTAAAAACACCATCCTTACAAACACCCATCTATCGCAACACCACCCTCATACACACTTATCGCTCACAACACCACCCGTACAAACATTCATCTCTAAAACCCCACTATAATAGTCTCCCCACCTACACCCACCTCTACCTCAGTGGCTAAGCGCCCCAACTCCCCTCACCCCTCTATACAATGTACGCACACAGCGACGAGGTGCTGGGCTTGGGTAGCGAGCTCTGTTACATCACAAGCTCCTACGGGCTCTGGATATCTTAGAGGCTTTCTCGCTGGTTTGTGGATGACGTGAGACTTCTGGACTGGATAGAGTTTCAGTGGATTGTAGGACCAAGTAAGTCGACTGTGAGAGTTGTGGATAACTTAAATTATCATTGGCCTTTCTCTAGTTTTAAGTACTTACTTTATGAAAGGCTAATGCCTGGCATTAATCATTTAGTTTTTCCATGCGTAGGCCAGCTTTTAACGCATTCATGTTTCACAAACTTTATAGGCCAATATTTCAATCACTAATTATCAATTACATAGTGACTTCACAAAAATTAACTTGAATGTTATAGGCTGACAACCAATATTAGACGTTTGCATTATCAAGTCAATATTGGCAATGCAAGGGGCACTCAGTTTGTTTCTTTCTGTTTATAGATGTGTTATGTTTTTTGTTTTTGTTGTTCTAAATGTGTCCTTTATTTTCTGTAAAGTTTCGTTCAGTTAAAACTCGACAGAAGCACTTAATAAATAATTTTAGTTGAGATCAGAAATTAAGAGCTCCGTTTGGCCAAGGCCCGGCGATACAGCTAACATCCGAGGTAATCACGTCCGCCCTACAACCACATTGCTTGGAATAGGTCAAGTTCGTACTTTAGACCTACCGTTTGAGCATCTTTGATCATTGAAGCGATCGCGTGGGCACAATAAAAAGGAAGGCAATGGTTCACGTATGGACACAGAACAAAATTATAACACTGTTAATGAAAAGTAAAATAAAAGAGACTTTGCGCACCAAAGTAACAAAAAATGTGTAAAAAAAAACAGAGTTAAAAAAAAAATCTTAAATCCTTTATATACGAGACATAATTAAAAGTATGCTCATTATAATACGCATCGATCGACAATCCAAAAACCAACAATTTTTATTATGTCTAATATATAAAGTATTTATGGTGTAAAAATAAACAAACTGCTTGCTAAATTTCAGCTCGATTTGATGACGGGAATAGGCTTCTAAAGACATTTTTTAAAAATTTAATGCGCACTGCGTGACAGATTAGCATAAACATTTACAGATCGGGAATATATTTTTAAAAAGTATCGTCAATATAATACGCACCGCGCGATAGCAAAATATTAAAATGGTTGCTCGGTATAATACGCACGGCATCAATCTAACCACAAAAATTAACACGCTACATAGAGATGATACAAAAATTCAGTAATTTAATTATAGTACATTCGATCTGAAATTTTCATAGATAATTTATATCGTCGGAACAAGTCTGTCTACAAAGTTTCAGCTCGCTAGCATACGGGGTTAAAAATCAATAAAAAAAAACGTCGGTAAGCAAGCAAACAATCAAGCAGACCACACGAGTTAATGGAAAGGATTTTTAAATTAAAAAAAAACCCGTAAAAAACCACGTTTTTGACTATAAATCCTTCATATAGATCTACGAAAAATAACTAAAAGAATTTTCATTAGAATACGCAGCGCAAGACAATAAAAAAAAAGTTAGTTAAGTTATGTCTTGTAAAACATGTTTAATATATTGCGCACCGATCGGGAATATATTAATAAAAAGAATTGTCAATATAATACGCACCTTATTGTGCGACAGGAATGGTTGTTCCATATAATACGAACCACGACACTCTTACCCAAAAATTAAAATGTTACTTTGAACTTGAACTTGAATTATCCCTTAACCCGACGCTGGGTCGTTGGGGCACCATTTTGAGCTGCGCACTAACTCATGCCAAGTGTCACGGTTCTGAGCTGCCTTCTGGGAATCGCTAAATGAAAGGCCGGTCCACTCTTTGATGTTGTCCTCCCAACTCTTCCTTGGTCTGCCTCTTTTCCTTCTTCCCTGGACTGTGCCTTGCAATATCGTCTTTGAGAGACCTCCAGATCTTGACACGTGTCCGTACCATCGTAGTTTCCTCTTTTTAATTGAGGTGAGAAGGTCCTCGTAAGGGCCAATGACAGCACTTATTTTGTCGCAGACCGCTTTGTTCGTGATGTGCGCCGTGTAGGAGATGTTTAATACCTTTCGAAAACATCTCATCTCAAGCACACTAATTCTTTTTTGGAGGTCTGCGGTGAGCGTCCAAGCCTCACAACCATAGAGGAAGACTGACATCGCCAGAGAGCGCATTAGTCGAATCTTTGATCTCAGGGAGAGCTTCTTGCTTTGCCAGATGTTTTTCAGTTTGCTTAGTGCTGCAGTTGTTTGGGCCGTTCTGGCAAGAATTTCTGGTTTTGAGCCTTCATCGGATATTACAGCCCCTAGATATTTGAAGGTAAGGACCTCCTCGAGTTTTTGACCGTTTATCCGTATTTCACTTGTGAAATTCTTATTTGCCATGACCTTGGTCTTTTCTGCATTAATTTCCATGCCATAGGCCTTCGACGTCTTCTCTAGCTTTGCAAGGAATTCTTTTAGTTCGTCCTCGCTGCCAGCTAGGCCGTCTATGTCATCGGCGAAGCGTAAGTTAGTTATGATCCTTCCTCCGATGCTGTCCGTTCCGACATGGTCTTCGAGCACATCAGTCATAATTCTTTCTAGGAAGAGGTTGAAGAGGATGGGGGAGAGTAAACACCCTTGTCTAACACCAACAGTGGTCTTGAACCAATCTCCCAGCTTGCTGTTGTAGAGTACTGCGCTGGATGCTCTGTTGTATAGGTTCTTGATCACAGTAATGAGGTTGGCGTTAATATTGTACTTGTGCATGGTTGCCCACAGTGCTGCATGCCACACTCTGTCAAACGCCTTTTTGAAGTCTATGAAGACATGAAAGAGGTCCCTCTGGTGTTGCAGATGTTTTTCACAGAGCACTCGCAGGTTGAAGATCTGCTCTGTTGTGCTCCTTCCTGCTCTGAAGCCTGCTTGTTCTTCTGCAATGATCTGCTCTGCTTGTGGTTTTAGTCTGTTTAGTATTACCATGAGCATGACTTTGCTGGGGTGACTGATCAGGCTAATTGTGCGGTAGTTCTGACACAATTGTAGATTACCCTTCTTTGTTACATTGAGATAAATAAAGATAATATAAAAATTCATTAATTTAATTACAGTACATTCGATAGATCTGAAATTTGGATACATCATATTTGTTATCGGCACGAGTCTGTCTGCAAAATCTTTAGCTCACCAGCATACGGGGAATCGGGTTTAAAATCGATCCAAATTTTTTTCGGCACTCAAGAAGACACCACGAGTTAATATAAAGTATTTAATTAAGAAAAATCTGTAAAACAAGTTTCTTTTTACTATACATCCTTTATAAACGAGAAATAACTATAAGGATGTTCATTATGATACGCAGCGCAAGACAATCCGAAAATACAAAATTTTAGTTATGTCTCGTAAAACATGTTTAATATAATGCGAACCGATCGTGAATATATATTTAAAAAGTATTGTCAATATAATATTGCACGACAGGAAAGGTTGTTCAAAATAATACGCACCACGACAGTCTATCTCAATCTAAAAAATTAACATGATACAGAGAGATAAATAAAATAATCTAAAAATTCAATAATTGAATTATATTACATTTGATCGATTTGAAATTTTAATACATCATTTTTATCATCGGCACAAGTTTGCCTGCAAAATTTCAGCTCGCCAGCATACGGGGAAGTGGGTTAAAAATTGATCCAAAGATTTTTTGGCAAGCAAATAAACAATCAAGGGCTTAACCAGGCTTCCGCGAGTTAATATTAAGGATTTAAAAAGCAACTGAATCAGCGGAAGCGGAAGTTATTTATTTAGATCACAGAAACTTTCTATCCGACTTTTAAATAATCGAGTGAGTACTTTTTAAAATAATTTCATGACTAAATAATTGACATCTCTAGCAATGAACTCAACATTCTATGATCTGATAACACAGACTATTTGGGTTGTACAAAAAAAATTGAAACAAATTTTCTATAGATGGCTAGACGGCTTGTTGCATGAGCCTTGCGGCGATGGTTTTTAAGTATAATACCAACTACAACTTGCCTGGAGTAGAGTAGAAACGATTTGGTAACACATTTAGCGCGAATCATGTAACGCTTGCAATATAGATCCTTTCTCTCTCTCTCTTTTTCTTTAAAAAAAAAAATTACTTTGGATACGATGTTGAGAACTAATACTTCTGAGTTGAATAGGGCTCATGTATATAATGCTATAGTGTACAGACAATCATTCTTTACAAACTGTCCATTCTCTGCCACAACTCATATCCCGACTCATGCCATTCTTAGATTACTGAACTTCTCTCTGTCTACTCATCCACTCGCCAGCTAAACTCTTCTACAGGCACACGTTATCTTTCAGTTTCTAAGACACGCACTAACACATTCGCTTAAAGTCTTTCTCTTTTTGTCCCCCCCCCCTTTTTCCCCCAAACAATGTATTTCTCTACCAATATACATTTGCAGTAATCCTATTATACTACTAAGGCCTCCGAAACTGAACTCCAAACACATGTCTTTAAACTTTACTTTCCAAGTTAACAATCAGACATTTCTCTGCACGACACAAGTTAACTTATGAGTACCATTATGCCGTTATGTTTTTTTAGTTCAACCAGAATATGAAGGTTTATCGAATGCAATTATAAATGTGTAAATAATGCTATGTAAAGAGCGGTGATCCCAGCTGATAGCATGGGTAATGCGCCAAATAACTTTTCAAAATTATTATTGTTATTATTACAGATGTGATATGTATAATGGTAGAGATGTAAATTCAATAGATCACTTATTCAACAGAACACAGTATTTTTTATAATCTCAGCATACATTTGTCTAGTGTTGTTTTCGTCGACGAAAACTAAAACTAAAACCTTCGTTAACGAAAATGTTGACTTTTTCGTCAACGAGAACTAAAACTAAAACTAAAATTAGCAGCAAGACTAAAACTAGACGAAAACTTAATCTGATAGACAAAAGACTGAATAAAAACTGAAACTAAAACTCCCCAACGAAATAAAAACTAAAATTCCCATTTATCGTTCTTTTCTGGTACTGCTGTCTGCGGGCGAACCATCTATTCTAAGAAATTATTATGACCTAATTTCTTTGATGATCACGCATGCGCATCAACTGGGCGATAATATAAGTCATCAAAATAATACATAATACAATTAATTAACGTTAAAAGTTGACAATGACAACAGCAGGAACTGGTGTTGGTGGAGTAAGTGGACGCCTAAAATCGAGTGATGTTTGGGATTATTTCACGCACCGTATAGATTTAAACAAAAGTGAATGTTTGGTATCTAACGACAGTAAGAAATTCGAAAGACTGCTCGTGGGAAGGAATCCCACAAATCTAAAATGGCATTTAAAAGCTTGCCACAAGAAAGAAAATGATGCCATGGAAGAGAAAGAGAAGACTAAAGTAGCGGCAGCACCCAGTAAATCAACCAAGTTCCCAGCTTCCAACTCTTCTGCCTCATGGAAAATTACCAACATGTTTGGTAATAAACTTAATAAACACAAATATTCTGCACAAGTCTGCTTAAAATATTTCTAGAATGCAATCTCTAACACGATTCATAGCGAAAACTGTTGTTTCCACGTCGTTGGTAAGTAATAATGTATTATATATTTCCTAGTAGTTACTACTTTTTAGAACCTATAAACAAAAAGTCACATAAAGACACATGTGATATATCATATATGTAGTATCATAACCTTACGAACATTAAATTGTAAAACAAAACTTTTTCATTATCATTTTATGTGTATTAATATGGGCAGCAGTATCACTAATTTTATTATGGGACAGGACAGGGCTTGAGAAAAATAATTGTTAGGATACTTAAATCCGGTAAAATGTGTACACATGGCAGCTAAAATAGCAAAACTGTTAAATGTTATTCATTTCATTGAATCAATATAAGAATAAATAAAAATGGCTGTATATTGCTACTAAATAATTAATAATTAATGTGCAATTATAAAATGTAAATTGTAAAATAATTACAATAATGAAAGAATACCATTTACATGTACAGGTCGAGCATGAGACATTCAGGGAGTTCTGCCAGGCAATATTAATGAAGATGAAGACTATGAGGATGCAAGGGCAGAAACGACTGTTGATGGTCACTATTTGAAATTGAAACGAATGGCATATATGCCTCATTCTATGTAGCTAGTTGTTAATGAGATGTGAAAGTGTGCTGCCATACAACCGATACTTGATTCAGCGAGGCGTATGTTTGAAAAGTTTAGAAAATCATCTGTTGCAACCCAAAAGCTATTGTTGAAGAGCAAGAAAACTCTTATTGCAGATTGTCCCACAAGGTGGTCAAGCACATTTCTTCTACTGCAGCGACTAATTGAACTGAAGGTTAGTGTGAATGCAGTAGCGAAAGAAATGGAAAGGGACACTCTTCTTTCAAGTGAATGGCAAAAAAAATAGATCAGTTACTGAAGCTTCTGCAACCATTTGCCGAACATACACGTTTACTCGAAGGCGATAAAGTTGTTATGTCATCAGTAATTCCAGCATTTATGGACATAGTATATCATCTTCTTGAGGCACAGTCTGATCAAGCTCTGGACGCGTCACTAAAAGAGCTAGCAGTCACCTTTTTGGATGGTTTGAGGCGACGATTTGAGTTTGCGTTGGAACCAGAGTCTGATATTTTTTAACCTATACCTTCTGCAGCTTGCCTGCTTGATCCTACAACTGTGTCAGCACTGTTCATTTCAGGAAAAGAGCATCTTATAAATGCAGCAAAACTGTTTGTGTTGCGATAAGAAATTGCTTCAGCAGCAGCAGCAGCCGCAGTAAGTGCACAGCTTGGTCTAGTGCTTTCAGCTGCTGGTCAGCCTATTTCTAACCGAAATATCACTGCAACTGCGTCTCCTGACAGCGTTTGTTCAACAGCCTGACTACACCTGGACCTCCTCTCAAGCGCATCAAATCCCTGACGCAACACATTGCGAACAACACACACATCACTAATATTATATCTGCAGTTCGTGGGCCTGAAGACGAACTGGAAGATTATTTGTTGCACTATCAAGAAGCTGCCACAGCAGTCAGTGAGGAAGGCAATGGTTTAAGCTACTGGCAATCACAGAACGTTCAAAAAACGTTTCCTGTTGCTTGCACTATTGTTTTTAGATATATTGACTGCACCAGCTTTGGAGGCTTACGTGGAGAGAATTTTTTCTCTTTGTGGTGATTTTACTACTGGGAAAAGAAATAGCACTAATCAGAGTCTAGAAAAACGAGTCTTGCTCAAGCTGAACAGTCACTTGTCTTTACGTTTAGTCTTCACTCTTCAAGTGAACTGTTGTTACTTAGTTTAGTTAGTTCAGAGTTCTAGTTCTAGGTCTTAGAATGAATACATTTGTTTTAATTTTGACTTACGCTTTTGGTTTCTTATTATTATTACGTTTTTAGTTGTTGTTTTTTTTTTTGTACATGCACTGCAGGTCTGCTAGTCTACAACATAGTCAAAAATTGAGTCATGGCATTGACATATAACACAATGTGATAGTGTGATTTATAATGTGACAATTGAGTGAATGGACTCAGTCTCAGTACACTGAGCTGTCATCTCTGTGACTACTAATGTTATGCTTCAATCTGTTTCAACAATTGGTCATGAACAATGATGTTATTAGTTATTGGTGTTTACAAGACTAAAACTAAAAGTGAAACTAAAATGTATAAGACGAAAACTAAAACTCAGGTGTTTTAGTTTTAGTCGACGAAAACTAAAATTGGGCCTAAAACTTGACTAAAAACTAAAATTATTACAGAAAAAACGAAATAAAAACTAAAACTAAAATGGGACCTGGGACTAAAACAACACTACATCTGTCTTTCAACAACACGCTGTTCTCTACTGCGCATGTCCTCGCAATTTTTACTTTTTTTTCATCAACTAAAACATTCAACTTTTTATATCATTATAATTATTTAATAACACGACGTGCTTTTGTCAGATACACTGTTGTGTAGTTTCAAAACTCAGCCATTATACGAATTTCAATAGCCGTAACTTCCGTTTGTCAACCCTGATATTGCTTATGAATACTTTAATACTTTAAAATACTCTTAACACCGAATTGAAAGCGTTTTTTTTTTAATTTAAAGAGACGAATCCAAAAATATTTTTGCTTTCTCTGAAAAAAAAAGTGATACGTTTTTTCTGATGGAGGCGTTAAAGTTAAAGAACTTTGTGACCCTGGATATAGTTCTTTAGCTCTCAAACAACTAGTCACAAAAACAATCGTTGACTAGAGAATGTGCTGGGAAACATACTGAATACAGAATGCAAACATTTATGTAGGTTTGCCTAATTGGTTATAACATAACAATAATGTAAGGGAAGTTTCTGTAATAAAACAGAGTCTGAGATTACGCTCCTATTTTAATTTGTAAGGAATTTGTAACGTAAGAAGTAAAATACATTTTTTTTTCAGTTAAGAATACCCACATTCGACAAGTAGAACATACCCACATTCGACAAGTAGAACATACCCACATTCGACAAGTAGAACATACCCACATATGACAAGTAGAACATACCCACATATGAATTTGACATGCAGCACATAATACATTTGGTAAGTAGAACATACGCTATATACTAAATTGACAACAAGAACGTAAATAAATTTGACAAGTAGAATATGCACAAATGTGACATGTTTCTTTGACGATTCTCAACTTTTATTTTATACAACATACGACACGCGGCGTAGCATATGCCGCAGACTTGCTCATCATAGATAGTGCAAAGAACGGGAAAGTGGTTGGTGTGGGGGTGGGGCAGAGAGATAATGGACACAAACAGCAGGCCGAAGTAATGAAAAAAAGAGGTAAAAAAAAAGATTAAAAAAAAATAATTTTTTATAAGCGGACTAAAAAGAAGAAAATAATTAAAAATTTATGATTTCAAGTACTTTTTTTTTAATATGAATAAAAACGTTGGGCGTTCGCTTATGAGGTGATTGGTACACAAATTAAAGATTTACAATTTAAAAGGCAAAAGAGAGATCTGTAAGCGAGAGAATTTGATTGCTCACAATTTATTTAATAACGTTTTAAATAGCGCAAAACGTTTTAAAATATTAGAGTGCAGTCTTACATTAAATACATGCTTAAATGACAAGAAGTGATTTGAAATATGCTCATTTTCATATAGAAAATACGTCTTTTATTGGGTTGGGGGGTCGGGGCTACGTTCCGTGACATCATATTGGAGGGGGAGGGCTAAGTTTTTGTGACGATGTGACTTGAGACAAGGGAGGGGGAGAGGGGGTTAAAATCTGTCAAAATCACGTAACCTTCATTTATAGACGGCCCCTAAAAGCCACAATCTTAATAACTAGACCAGCGTTTCTCAATCTGTGTGTCGCGATACATTGGTGTGTCGTGAGAGATTTTCAGGTGTGTCGCGATACATTAGTGTGTCGTGAAAGATTTTCAGGTGTGTCGCTATACATTAGCGTGTAATGAGAGATTTTCAGGTGTGTCGCGATACATTAGTGTGTCGTGAGAGTTTTTCAGGTGTGCCGCGATACTTTAGTGTGTCGTAAGAGATTTTCAGGTGTGTCGCGAGATTTAGTAAAAATATATAAAATTGCTAGGGTTCTGGGCTAAGAAGTAATTATGAAATTATAAAAAAAGCAAATAAAAAACGACTCTTTTGCACAACTCCGTTTTTAAAGTAGCTATTCTATCATAGAGAAGTTACAAGACTTTCAAGAGGAAAAGTTCTTGACAGACTTGTACATCTTAAAATAGAAGTGATTACTTTCATTGACAGACT
>MUZC01000761.1:166468-178348 GCA_002072015.1 Radix auricularia | reverse complement strand
GGAACAGCAGACAAAACCTTTATAATTCCCTGACCCTGAAAAGCTCCCCTAAGTGCACCTGTACAAGTTTAGAATTATAGAATTAAAAGTTTAACAGAAGTGAAAAGTGGGTTTAGAAAATTTAAATGCAGACTTCTTATTCAGTCAACTAGTTATTTTGAATGTTTAACTATGGCACATGACTTAGTAATTTAAGCCTTCCCTGATCAATGATATGAATACTGAATAGTACAGTAAAAATGCCAATTTAAAATGGTGGATGCCCAAGACTAACTTGCAAACATAAAATTAGGAAAGTGTTTTCTTTTTAAATTATGAAAATCGACCAATAAATAAATTTTCTGTGTGGATCTATTCTGCTGCTACCCAGTGATGCTGTTAATGGTTACTTCCACGCACTAGTTAAAAACTATTATATTTTTATGCATTAAAATTTTATTATATAATTGTATTTTAATTAAAAATTAATTTAATATATTAAATTATTTTCCTTAGTCATCAACTTCACCTCCAGAAATAGCAGTTTTTCATATACATCTTAATTTCTATATCCATAAAATTAATGTATTGATTAATATATAAAAGTGTGAACCAAACAACAAAAGTTTTGTTAACATCCTTATCCATTTCTTAATGCTATATCAATCATTTAAAATTTTTAAAACAACAAAATAATTAAAAGATAACTTGAAAGCCTATCAAATTTTGACTTGTTCAAAAATAATATTTGGACCAGGAGGAATAATAGGGGTCTACCGATTTGCATCATCATCATAATTCGTGGTGCTACAGCCCATATAGGCCTGCTCCACCACATCCATCCGGATCGATGGATGGCTTTCATTCTCCATGTTCAAACCCCCAGCTGGTGTAGGTCCATTTCCACATCAGCCATTCACCTCAGTCTTGGGCGACCAGTGAGTAGTCTGACCCTGGTTTCTGTGTGTAAATAATTATTGGTGCTCTACATTCTGGCATCCTTTCTACATACGCTGCCCAGCGTAGTCTTCCTTTTTAAATACTTGTTACTATAGGTACAGACGGTATAGTTCTTGGTTTGTACAAAGTCTCCAGATATTATTTTCTATCACAGGGCCATATTTTTTTTTCCGGAGGATTTTCTTCTCCCAAAAGTTGAGCAGGTTCTCTGCCTTTCTGGTCAGGGTCCAAGTCTCACTAGCGTATGTTACTACTGGTCTTATAATAGTGGTGTAATCTATTTTCTTTGTTCACTTTGAGAGGTTTTTGCTTCTTAGAAGTTTTGTAAGCTGAAGGAAGAGCGTTTGCCTGCTGTTAACCTTTCTTTCACTTCTGAAATTATCTCATTGTGTTAGTTTATAGTTGCCCCTAGATATTTGAAAGAAGCAAATGTCTCAAATTTGTGTTTGTTTATAATTAGGGTTGTTAACGGTTAACCGGTCTTTCGGTTAACCGGTCCTCAGACCAGGACCGGTCATCTTTATTCGGGACCGTAGGACCGTGAAACCCAAAAGAAAACAACAACAAACTAACAAAAACTAGCGTTAACGCAGGGAAAAAAACTAGTGAAAAAAACAAGACAAGCGGTAACGCGGCTCGCCTCTCCCTCTCGCTTTGTCGCGGTGAGTTAAAGCGATACCAAGATCCAGCCGATTAATCGCCCGATATCTTTGCTACGTCTTTTAAATACCTCTCGTAATATAGGTACATGTACATCACTAAGCGGCCGGTCATCTTTATTAATGACCGTAGGACCGCCTAACCCCCCAAAAAAACAAGAACAAACCTAGCGATAACGTAGTGAAAAAAACAACACAAGCGGTAACGCTTCTCCCTTTCGCTTTGTCGCGGTGACTGTACTAGACTAACACTAACACGGTGCGCGTTAGATGTCAACAACGGTCAAGGCCGAGGCTGTTTCTATTTATATTAATTATAGTCTGTTTCTTATAAAGACAAAGAAAGCTATAAGAGCATATGACCCCGTGACCTATCCGCATTTTCTGATCACCGGTTTATAGTCTGTTTCAGTTCAGGCATTCAAAAACTTATCGGCGCACGCCACTTTGTGAAGAACATGTACCTATATTACGAGAGGTATTTGAAAGACGTAGCAAAGATACCGAGCGATTAATCGGCCCACAAAATTCGAGTTCGGTCTTTTAGTGACAGTTTTCCTGCTAGTCAAAGGCATTTGATTACCACATTAATACAAGTACAAGTAATAGTACGCCGAGTGTAGCTCAAACCCTATTTGAACAGAAAAAAACGGGGAAGGGGAACATGTGCGTCGCAAAATTCATTTATTCTGGCGAGTTGACGATCGAAAAATAATGTTTTTTTAAAATAAATTCCATTCTATCGTAGCTTTATAATTTTATTATACTATTAATTTTAATATGCGAGTTGATCGGCATCACACACAAGAGAGGTAAACATGACGTCACAAAGGACGGGGCGAGGCGTTGGTTTTTTTTAACTAATGAAAAAACCTTGCTAACTTTAACGAACTATTGAACCTGTCCTCTTATTTAGACCGGTGAACTACGAGTACCCAAAATAAAATATTAAAAAGACAATTAACCATCACTGTTTCGTTAATTTTTTTGATTAAAAAAATGCTTTGAATTGAGGGGCATGCGGAAAGAGCTGAACGCAAGCGGGGGGAAGCGGGCTTTGATGCCATCAGACGATGCCAGGCGACAACATTCTCTTGTTAGTTCTCAAATGGGTCTCAAAACATTAGGGATATAAGGACGAGCGGTTAACCGGTCTTTTTTGAACGGTTAGTCGGTCCTCAAAAACGAGCGGTCTTAACAACCTTATTTATAATGATGTTATCATCAGTATGGGCGTTTTGTGACATTATCATGTATTTCGTCTGTGGTTCATTTATATTGAGACCAGTCTTGGCAGAGGCATTTTCAAGTTCCTTGAAAGCTTTAACTATGTCATTACGGATTCTACCCGGTAGCACTATACCGTCTGCATATGCCAGGTACTGAAGTGGTTGGCTATACAAGGTTCCTGATGGTCTTTGTTCTGTTAATGCCTCTCTGGAAGTAGTTAGTTATGAATCCGCTGGAACTTGCAAGTTTCCCAATTTTGCCTATACTGATATTATCGTTATTTTTTTTGCTGATATGAGTGCTGATATGAGTACATGTTCGGAAAAACCAGCTGCCATATTTGATGACGTTATTCTCAAAACATAATTATTTATTAAGCTTGTTAACGGTTAACCGGTCCTCAGATCAGGGACGGTCATCTTTATTCAGGACCGCGAAACCAAAAAGAAAAAAAACACAAAAACTAGCGATAACGCAGTGAAAAAAACAACATAAGCCGTAACACGCCTCTCCCTCTCGCTTTGCCACAGTGAGTAAAAGCGATACCACGATCCAGTTGAAAAAGTAGGTTGGCATTCAAGCCTTCAGTCTCCTAGCTGTAAGCGTGCATGCGCACATGACGCGTTTTAGTCTTGCTTCACTGAAGTTCACAACTAATAGTACTAGTTACTGCTAAGGAATTATTTTTTATTTTAATTTAATTTGCTTAGTTGTCAAGGCACTGTGACTGTACGAGAGCTAACGCAGTGCACGTTTGATGTCAACAACAGTCAAGGCCGAGGCTGTTTCTATTAATATTAATTATAGTTTCTTATAAAGACAAAGAAAGCTATAAAAGCATATGACCCAGTGACCTATCGGGATTTTCTGATCACCGGTTTATAGTCTGTTTCAGGCATTGAAAAAACTTATCAGCACACGCCGCTTAGTGAAGTACATGTACCTACATTACGAGAGGTATTTGAAAGACGCAGCAAAGATACCGGGCGATTAATCGGCCCACAAATTCGAGTTCGGTCTTTTAGTGACAGTTTTCCTGCTAGTCAAAGGCATTTGATTTCCACATTAATAGTAGGGCGAGTGTAGCTCAAACCCTATTTTAACAGAAAAAACGGGGAGGGGGAATGTGTGCCACGCAAAATTCAATTATTCTGGCGAGTTGACGATTGAAATATGTTTTTTTTTAAAATAAATTCCATTTTATCATCATTGTTTGCTCCGTAGCTTTATAATTTTATTATTATTATTAATATTAATATGCGAGTTGACCGGCATCCCACACAAGAGAGGTAAACATAACTTCACAACAGATGGTGCGAGGCGTTGGTTTTTGAAACTAATGAAAAATACCTCGCTAACTTTAACGAACGATTGAACCGGTCCTCTTATTTAGACCGATGAATTACGAGTCATCAAAATAAAATATTAAAAGAGACAATTAACCATCACTGTTTATTTAATTCTTTGGAATTATTTTTTTTAAATGCGTTGAATTGAGGGCAATGCGGAAAGAGCTAACACAAGCGGGGGAAGCGGGCTTTGACTTTGATAGGCACTTAGATACTCGTTCGCGCATCCGTTCTGCGCATATCGAAAATTTACGCAAAAACTGTCATGGCGACAGTGACTCAACTGTTACGGTTCTATCCGTTTTCTGCGTTTTTCGTCACTTTTATGCAAATAAAAGTGTGCTTCGTGATCAGTGTCGTGTGCAACGGACTTTACCGAGCACACCGGTATCCAATGTGAAGGGATTACTTCTGTGTTATCGGCAGGAATTTAATTCTTTTCACAGATATGTTAGAAAAATAGAATTTAAAAAATAACCTTCAGGGGTAAAAGTTTGATATTAAAAACGTATTTAGGTTATTTTTTTTCCAATCGGAATAACTTTATTTCATCAAAAATGGACCAATCCCAAAAAAGTTTCAATTTTCCCAAATTTTTAATATCCATCGAGTCATCGCCCCTTTAAAAATAAGAGGGGTTGTCGAAAATGGCTTAAAACTTATTAATTTTATCCCTCATACATTGTCATGCATATTTATAATTATATAATTAAATGAATTGATTTAGTTAAAGTTATCAAATGTAATATTTGAATATAATAAAAACAAACAAAATAATAATACTTAAACGTTAATAAAACTCTAACTCTAAAAGTTATTCTTTTTCAAAATTAATGAGCCTCTATACTCTATAATAGCCTATATTGACTATATTATACTGATACTATTACTATCACACTAATACTATTAGCTATTACAATTAGTTATTAGTAATATTAAAGTGAATTTACAAAGATATACAGTTCCAATTGACATTAGAGCCTAATACTATTAGTTTTCTAGTATAAAAATCTTATAGTATCAGTGGATAGTATTAGTATTTGCATTTCAAGGCATTTAGGTTACTTTAATTACATTTGTATATTATTATGACTATGCTATTAAAATCAATTATAAGAGTAAGAGCATTATTAGAAGTTTTTACTAGCCTAATGCTAAGTCCAAATTGATACTTACCTTAGAATTAATAATGATAATAGTAATAATAGTGTTATAATCTTTTTATTCAATGTTATTTCATTCTTACAACCCTCTTTTTAAAAAAATGAGGACATATACATATACATGATATACATTTGACAAACACATAATATTTTTACATTACATATATTATAATTATATAATCAAGACATAGACATATTTAAACGTAAAAGAGATAAAAATGATATTTCATTGCAGAACTCTGAATATCTTCAATTCTCAAATATGTGATAAGGCAAAAACATTGACACATGTTATGAATGACATTTAAGTAAATGCACTTCTAATAAACAATACAAGTTGTTTACTCAGAAATTGACAGTAAAAATGTTCTTATTCTTATTATAATTTGATAAGATACTTAAATCTTCAATTACTAATAGAATTTGATTTTAATTTGAAATTTCCGTCATCAGGAATCGAGGGGTGGGGTATTTTCAAAAATAATTTATGGTAACTTGTATTCAGTTTTATTTTAAAAGTCAAATACTTACCATTCAAACATTTAATTTTAGTTATTGAATTAAATTTACAATATAACTAATTAATAATACATAAGGCATGCAACTGTTTGTACTGATTTGAATTTCTATATATAAAAAAAGTAATATTCGCCCTTGATTTTCTTCAATAAGCCTTCAAATATAATTTTACAAAATTCAAAATCTTGATATAATTTAAACATTCCTTGTTCATTGTTTTGTAAATTGGATTGTGAATGTCTCCTGAAAATTTGATAACCATATCTCTAAAATTAAAAAAGTTATGAGGGAAATAGTACAGAATCTTGAAATTGGGGTCACATGTTTTTTTATAAATTATATAGATTGTATAAGGGGCTAAAAATATCGACAAAAAAAATCATAACTCCACTTCTATAAAAGATAGAAAGACAAAACAAGTGTTTTTGAAAATGTCTTAGCAAGCCCTTTAAAATGATATATTATTTAAGCCTATTGGACTACATTTAAATTTTCTGTCAAAGTACCTAACTTTGATGCCACAACATTCTCTCGTTAGTTCTCAAAACATAAGGCATCATAAGGCATAATGGATATAAGGACGAGCGGTTAACCGATTAACCAGTCTTTTTTTTACAGTTAGCCGGTCCTCAAAAACGAGCGGTCTTAACAACAATCTTGTCGTAACGCTAGCATTACTAGCAATGAGCAACATTGGCAACATCCTAGTTATATTATAATATTTATTAATATGTCCTTGCACAAGTCAGGAAACTGCTGCTATGAGAAAACTAAATTTCATTAATATAAGTGTAAAAACTGCAGGAATACCGACAACTACAACTAAAATGCCTAGGCCTAATCCTAAGCCACTTGAACTTACTTAGACTAAACTACTAATAGTATAGACAGTATAGACTAAACTAAACTAAAACTAAAACAGACTTAAAACTCGAACCAAACAAGTAAAAGTAAAGAATAAGACAAACTTGAAATTATTTGATAAAATTTAGCAAATGATTGACAACCTGGCTGATTCTAAATCAATATTAATATCATTATCAAAAGATTTCATAACTATGTATTTCTCATGAAGCCGACAACTACTAACCTGATCTAACCAAAGACAACATTTTGCTTAAATGTTCGTCCTTCAATTATCAACATGGAAGGTTAGCACCCGGATGTAAGACTTTTGTTATTTGATTAGAGTGATTTCCCTTAGCCGTACAAATGATTAAGATCAGAACATGACGACAAAAAATATTTCTTTCCAAACTACATGTAATAATTCGCCTGCAAGCTCGTGGTGTGTAGCTGAGAAAAAAATGATTAAAAAACATCAAAACAATCTTATTTTTTATATAAAATGAGAAAAGTAGAATAAAGTCAGGGCAGTGGGGTTTGGGGGTCCGGGGTCTTGGCCTCTTTTGGGGGCCCTACCCTGCATACATGGCGGTGGCGTAATATTTAATTTAAAATAATAAGGACACTCCTTTGGGGCCCCACTCGAGAGGGGGCAGAGAGAAACTTCCGAATTTGGATCCCCTCCTCCTCCCCTACCTAAACCACTGAGTGGGAGAGAGATTTAGACTTGAAAGAGAAATGTGACAATACATCAAAACTCGCAACTTTTAAATAAAAGTTCCACTTAAATCAGTGGTTCCTAAACTTGTTTGGCCTACCACCCACTACCCAGAAAAAGTATTACTCAGCACCCCCGGATTTTTATTTTTATTAATCTAACACAGAGATCGGCAAACTACGGTCCGCTGAGTATAATATGCGGCCTGTATGCATGTTGTACATGTGACGATATTATGTCATGTTAATTTTCTTTGCTTAGAATGTTAAAATATATTTTAAAAATTTTGATTCACATCTAGAGATATAAAACCGGTTTTATGGCTCCAGAATCATTAGTCATTAACTATTTTAAAAAACTAATCGAAACTACATTTCAGATCAACCGGAGTTGGCTTTTGTTTACGATTTACATTTCGAACAGTTTTGAAAATTTGTAATTGAAAAGAAAATAGACGTTGATTTAATAATGAGTGCTACCAAAGAAAGTACGATTAAGGCCGATTGTCTTTTTTTTTTAAATGGCGAATTAACATAAGTATTACTTCACGAGCGTTGGTAGAAAAGCTGACTGCTTGCTGTGCCGTGATTGTGTCTTTAAGGAGTACGACTTATAAATATTCCACGAAAGAAAAAAATGTATATCGGGTACAATTTAACGAATCAAAAGAGAAAAAGAAAATGCAGGTATTTTGTTAATAATTTAAAGAAGCAGCAAAATGTTTTCACCAAACAGTCTTAACCACAAGATGCTTCAACCGAAGCCAGTTTGGAGATATCCCATAAGATCATAAAACGGAGCAAAGCAAGCCTTTTTCTGACAGTGACAGGCCAGCAAGCATTTTGTATCCAGAACAGAAAACATAATTTGACGCCATTTCTTTATCAAGGGAACTTTGGTAAGTCGTTTTGAAAACATAAGTGACAATTTGATACACCGACTTCGAGATGCAAGCTGAGACTTTTGTGGTACTGTCGCATTGGATTAAAGTACCAATTTTTAGGAACAGCACAATTGTTGGTATTTATACGGGGAATAAACACTCGTTTCCATCTTAACGAAGAATAACTCAGTGTTGAGCCACTCAAAGAAACAACCAGGATTTATAATGTATTTAATGCTGTAAACAACTGTGTTGAAATAACTGAGTTGGTGTGGAACAAGATGGCAAGTATAATAGCTATGGAGCGCGTGCCTTAACTGTAAAAAGTAATATGAACAATAACATTAAATAATATCATCCTGACCTAACACTCTTACCTCTTCACTGTGTCAACCATAAAGAAAGTCTGTGTTAGGATGTGTTGATTTCAAGCAGTTGTTTGTATGATGAACTTTGTAATAGCCAGGACGCTTAACCACAGGCAGTTCAAGTCACTGCTTGAAGATTTATATATTATGATATTATCTACCAGGGTATTGTCAGTTGACTGAGCCTGGGCAAGATATGATGTGAGTATGAGGTCTCAAGGAAGAAATAGTTATGTTGATGGAGATCAGGGGTTTTGTTTGAAATTTTATGACTTCAATAGTTAATTGTAGACTGGAAGTCAAACTTCCCCTTTGCCACTGACATTATAGATAAGTTGAATTAACTGAATGCCAAACTTCAGGGCAACAGTTTGTTTGCACATGAAATTTATGTGTAAGTGAAATTATTCCAGGCAACACTCTTCCTGTTTTTCAGGCAAGCATGGCAGGGTAAAACAGATTTTGCCATTTCTCCTTTCTGAAACAGAAAACCGTTTCTGGCAAAATTGCTGACAAGTACAAGGCTCAGTTGGATGCATTTGCTATGTAATTTGAAAGGAGGTTCCAAGACTACAAGAACCTGGAACCACTCTTCAATATCACGCAATTTAGTGCATCAGCTGATTAAGTCCCAGCGAATATACCGTTTCAACTGCTTAAACTAAAAGCAGATTATGACCTGGCCAGTATTTGGGTCCACATACATCTTTAGCCTTGTTTTTCTAGTATGAACATACATAAGTGTAAGATGAGATCGACTTTGACTGATGGCTATTTGAATGCATTCATGCGAATAATAACCGGTATCTGGTTCCACAATTCAATAAGAGTTTTTTTTTTTAAAATAAATAAATAATAATAAAATCAAATCGAAGTCATATGAATGAGACGATGAACCTAGAATGTTGCTAACAAATAATATTAAGTAACCACAATTGACTATTTGAAAATGTTTGTTGTTGTTTTATTAATAAAGTAGTTACTGCACTGAATTTACTTTCCACTGAATATGATGAAGGAAATGTAATTAAGAAATTTTAAATTACAGCCCATACTTCATTATCTCCATTTCCAGCCAGAATTGCTGGTAGCCGCTTTTGAATTGATTCCAAAAAGTAACCACACATGATGAATTTAAGTTCGCAAATATTTAGAATCTATCAAATTAAATGATGATTGGATAGATCTATTGGCATTGGCAAATTGCTCTTCTTTTTGTGAATCGCACGTAAAAAGTAAAGCTTCATTTCCTGGCAAATATGACTCAAGTTAAATAGAAAACAGAGATATTTTTAAATAGCCACACAATGAATCTTCAACACCTTGAGACTTTTTATCAATTCTTATTACGGGCCGTCTATTAAGTACGTCACGCCATTTTAGCCCAATTTAACTCCACCCTCCTCCCTGTCACAAATCTCGGACCCCTCGCCCCCTAAAGTAACGTCACAATCATAATTTCGTATAAAAATATATTTTATTTAAAAAATAATTAAAATTTAACATAAAACACCGTGACGTCACAAACTGTCACACTTTCTTACACCCCCTCCCACCTCTGGAGCGTGACGTACTTTATGGACGCCCCTTTGCTTTGTATTATTGATTTTTTCTTGATAATTACAGATGATTGCTAATGTTTGATAGTCCATATTAATTCACTTATAGCGGTATACAGTTGAACTCGGTTATGTCGCCGGCCTAGGGGTTTGTCAAGAAGATAACTGAGGATCGAGATAAACGAAAACAAATATGGCGGTCAAATATTAACTAGGAACTTCGGTTAAAAAATAAACTTTTAAAATATAAATAAGTAATGCCATAGTTAAACAGAGCTAATTTTAAAATAAATTTTAACACCAAAATTATAATTTTAGTATTTAATATTTTAATTGTTTTTCCAACTAGGAATGACAATCGTGAAACGTAAATACGGTAGTGAGGTGGTGAAGTGGCATCGATAAATAACATTTTCAAAAGCTGACGATTGGTCATGGGGATCGAGATAAGCAACGTCAAGGGGGCCGTCCATAAATGACGTCACGCGATTTTGACCGATTTTTTACCCCCTCCCCCCTACGTCACGCGTCGTCACAAAATCGTCGACCCCCCCCCTCAAAAAGTACGTCACAAAACTTTGAACCCCCCCCCCTTAAAAAAATTTAAAAAAAAAAATTCTATTTGAAAATAAGAATGTTTCAAATCATTTTTTTTTTGTCATTTAAGTATTTATTTAGTGTAGGTCTACATTGTATAATAGTAACATGAGTGAAGTTAAATTAAATAAATTGTAAGCCAGTGATTCTCAAACTTGTTCGTATCAGACGACCGGCAAGAATTTTTCCATTTCACCTGGTACCATTGCATTCTTTTTCCGTTTTGACATGATTTTCCCTGTACTTATTTGATAGCATAATGAGCCCCTACACAGCTTAAAGCCCTATAAGATTAAGTATGAATTCGACTTGTTTTATATATTACATTTTTTAAAAAAATGTTTAGTTGCCATGGCATAGCAAGACAGCTTACGAACAATGCAGCGGTAATGTCAAAAAACATTGATGTGATTAACCTTCGCGATTAAGCTCGTGAATGTGGTTATTGATATTACAAGAATCATTGCATTGTTTATAGACCTAGAATATATAAATACAAGACAATTCCTCAAACTGACTTCGATCTTCTAATGACAGTTTCCCTGCTAAGTATATGCGCATCAAAGGCATTTGATCTACAATTATCACATTGATATCACATCTCATGTTTTCTAAAAATTATTAGGTATGCGCTGGAAGAGGAAAATGGCCCATTCTGTATGAACCCCACATTTGTGCAGGAAAGTAGGGTGTCATCTTGTGCGTCGCAAAATACAGTAATTCTTGCAAGTAGAGGACTGAAATACTATGAAATTATTAAAATATCCAACATTATCATAACTTTTAACTCCGAAGCTCACAAGTTTGTTTGTTTTTTGTTTTTGTTTTTTGATGTTTTTTTTTTCAATTCTTTCTTCTTCAGGATTTCACGTACGTCACACAACAGTTGTAAATATAATGTCACCAATAAATTATCTCATTTGGGGTAAAAAGGGAACTCTTGGGGGTAATGCTCAATCATTGTGGGCATAGAAAATTTGCTAGAATCCGCTACTTTTGGGTTAACAGTAATGTTAATATAAACTTTTATAATTTTAATATTTAGGTATC
>MUZC01000761.1:142807-164606 GCA_002072015.1 Radix auricularia | reverse complement strand
GTATTGATTCAGCGCCGACAAGGGGCGGTAGCGCCCAATTAGGGAATCACGGTCTTAAATATTTGATTTCTCACAATTTGTTTAATGGCATTTGACATGGCTTCACACGTTTTATGATATTAGAATGTAACCTTTCACTAAATACATACTTAAATGGAAAAACAAAGTGATTTGAAACAAACGAAATAAGCTTTATATAGGGTAGATTTGTGACGACTCGTGGCTGGGGGAGGGGGGAGAAAATTTGGCCAAAATCGGATGACGTCATTTATGGAAGGTACCCCAGCTCAAAGTGTCAAATACATATGACATATACAAACATCATTTTTT
Source organism: Radix auricularia (assembly GCA_002072015.1). Taxonomy (NCBI): domain Eukaryota; kingdom Metazoa; phylum Mollusca; class Gastropoda; family Lymnaeidae; genus Radix; species Radix auricularia. Next base: position 164,276 of record MUZC01000761.1, on the reverse strand, counting down.
TAAAAAAATAACAAGAAAAAATTAGAAGAAATTGTGAATTAATTAAATATGAATACATATTTTATGACCTTATAAGGGGTCGTCCATAAATGACGTCATGCACCTTAAAAAAAAGAGGGGGGTGACGATTAGGGGTAGCCGGATATCGGTATTTCCACAGCTATCCCATTTGACAATTAACTTATGGCGGATCCGGATAGGATCCCAATATCCATTGTGATTGGATAATGGATTTGAGAACATAACAATAAAAATTTTGCATGTCTCACGTGTTACATCTTATTCAGTCTTAAGACTTTTAAATTCTAGTACATTGTGAATATTACAATTATACAAAAATAAGTTACGCAACAAATTAAATTATACAATAAATTATCAATAAATAACAAAGTTAAAAATAGTAACAAGCGTTGCTCTTTAAATCATTCAAATCCATGCAAAATATAGTAAAACTATCAATTTCAAGATCAGAAAAAATATTAGGTTAAAAAGTTGCAATGCAAGTATACATATTACTAGATATAGGCCTATTTCAACAAAGCCAGTATATGCAAGTAGGCATGACAATTGACACTCACTGGGGTCAACTAATCACATTCAACGGTTTGTAAGTGATGGTAGTGGACGGGAGGGGCATGTCTTGAGACCACCAATGCCTTTTTGCATTCAGTTTCATTGTTTCTTCACCGAGTACATGTATTTCGTAGTGTATTGGTTAATACATTCGCATGCCATACGGAAGTTCCTAGGTTCAAATCCCAGCGCCAACATGTTAAAAAAAAAATAAAAATGTTTATGTTCATACCCGTTCTTTGCCCCTTTCTTATCAAACAAAAAAAAACAGCTTCGCGTGCATTTCACTAAGAAAAGCTTCATTCAATGTTATACCATTCCTTCAGCAGGTAACTGTTTCTTTCCGTCGCATATTTCTTGAAAAAGAAAATAGACGGAGTTGTTGCTCTGCTACTTGGCAACATTGCTGTAAATTTTGTGTCTCAACATTGGTATAACTTTGTCGACGATGTCGACGAGCTCTCCTTTTTTTTCTCAGTGACGGAAACGTAGTAGTCTTACACCCTCAACCCTGCGCTCAGTCAGTGTATGAATACTTCAGGAGTATATCGTAGCGAGTAAAAAATTGTAACGGTATCCGAAGTTGTCCGAAATACTTCCCAAAAAATGCATCGACAGTCCCCCGAGCGATAACTCGAGTTGTTGTTCGTGCGACTGTTTGTGTCATTTCCCCTCCACCTTTTCCTTTGCTTTATCTATGAGTAAGTCTGTAGCATACTTAAGTCATCTGAATAAAATACACTTTTTTTAATTAAAGATGTAGATGACGACTTCTTGTACCCCTCATTCTAACGAAAAGGGTTTGGCCTCTTCGTGGCTCGACAGACGAGTAGACTTCGCGGAGATGGCCACAACCCGAAACCGACAACTCCTGGCAAGTAATGCCGAAGTCCGATATGTTAGGTGTTAGGTGCTAATCACATATGATTACAGTCATTGTACGGATCTTAGGCAGAACATCAATGCAGAGGATGAAAACCACAGTACCAGTTGAGGGTCGGGTTATTCCGAAGCGACCTTTCGTCCTTCTCATCTTTACTAGCAACGCTATTGAGCTGTGCCAGTTTAGGGCGAGGAGCGTCAGTGTGGGTTAGCAAAAGGTACCACAAAGAATGTAGCGGACGCCAGCTCCGAGGAAACCTTCCAGTGGTGATTACACCCTAGGTAGGTCATAGCTGATCCCTTGCTTAGCGGCAGTCCTAACCATGGAGACTCGTGGGCTTTGCCGGGTTGGCGCCAAAGTGGTAGCGAGTCGTAGTAGGGAAATTCACCCCTCCTTGAGAAGTCACTTTGACTTTGTGTCTTGGATGCACAGGTGGACGCTTCATACGCGACCGCTCAGAGGGGGGGGGTCTACTGCTGTTACGTACCATTGGGGGAGGGGGCCAGATTATAGCGGAAAGAGTCTTCCGGGAAGACCCATGAAGAGAACTAGGCTCGAGGCTGCTGATTTTCTTTCAGTTGTAGGATATTGTAAACCACACTACACACTCAGTGAAACACTGTTCGCTTGGTACACACTCCGCACTCAGTGAAACACTGTTCGCTTGGTACACACTCCGCACTCAGTGAAACACTGTTCGCTTGGTACACCCTACACACTCATTGAAACACTGTTCGCTTGGTACACCCTACACACTCATTGAAACACTGTTCGCTTGGTACACACTACAATGGGGCTAATTTTCGCGGTCGTGCTGGCTATAGACAGAGGCGTAACTGGGTTTTCCGCACCCTTGGGTAATTTATTTTTGGCGCCCTTAACAAAAAAATGGATATTAAAGAATCCAAAATGTATGAAAATACTAAATTTGAATAAATTGTACGTAGCACTTTCGAACAAAAATTATCCTTTTAATTAACAAAATACTTAAAATTTAATATAATACACCGTGACGTCATTCGTGGTCGGACACAAACTGTCCCACTTTCTTACATCCCCTTCGCCCCCTCTGTAGCGTGACGTACTTAATGGACGGACCCTAACAGAGGAGCGTCAAGAAGTGTTGCAGGAGTGACCTACATTTTGAAAAAGTAAGAAGAAAAAAAGAACACTTCCATCCATAAACCCTGTATCTCACTTCCATCCATAAACCCTGTATCTAAAACGATGTACAGAAAGGGAGAGAAAAAAGATAGAGAGAACCCACAATCGAGAGCATACTAGTTTCAAAAGGTCTGACCATGCTAAACAAATTTGACCTACGATTCTGAGGTCGATGGGATTGGAGATGGAAGAACTGAGTGGCATCATTTCAGGGGCGGGATCGTGATGGAAAGGGAAGAGCGCTAATTTAACAGATTTGGTTCGCGCGAACTTCTCAAATATCACATTAAGCAAGAGTGGGTGCTGCCCGGGCTATAGAATTGGTGCTGCTTGTAGATTGTTTTATTATATATAGACTGAGGTAGGAAAAAATGTGTTTAAATTAGACATTAAAGTTCTTGATGTTTAAAGATAATTTAATACAGTGGTGGACTCTAGAAAGAACGTCTCTACGGAAACGGAAATAATGGTCATGCAATATGAAACAAAAGCGCAAACAATGATGTGGGCGGGTGGGGGATAACACAATAGGGGTGGGTTGAGGAAGAAGGGAAAGAACTCCAAATAATTAGGGAAGAACTCCAAATGATTAGGGATGAATTCCAAATGATTAGGAAAGAACTCCAAATAATTAGGGAAGAACTCCAAATAATAATGGAAGAACTCCAAATGATTAGGGAAGAACTCCAAATAATTAGGGAAGAACTCCAAATGATTAGGGAAGATCTCCAAATGATTAAGGAAGAACTCCAAATAATTAGGGAACTCCAAATGATAAGGGAAAACGAAAATGAAGAAACGTAGAAAGTAGTCGCGTCTGAATAAGGAGAAAAAGCTCAAATGTCCCAGTGTCTAGCAAAACAGTGAAGATTACCTTGAAGAAATGCAAGAACTTAAAAAAGTATTCTCAACGAAACCTACCGAAAAAGAGGGGCGAATCAGGCCTCTTTTACAAGCTATTCCAAGCATGGCAAAACAAGAGGGCTCGAGTTTCAACAGGAGAGCAGCTTTTTTCTTCCAGTGAGGTCTATAGTTATCCCATGCCAGTTTGATCCGACTAACTCAATCGTTGTCCAAACGGGCAAGTCTAATTAGTGTGTACTGGTCCTCCACATCTCATGCCTACCTCAACTCGTTATCACCTCCTTACAACAATTCTCTGGTTGTCTAGCTTCATTCCCCGCTTTGATAAGTATTTTCGCGTATCTAGCTGTCTTTCATTTAATCTTGTCCCTGAGTTCTGAACGCGTTATCATTTGAGGGGAATTCGTTTTTCTTTGAACTAACACACCCTACAACGCAGTGTCGCAGGGGCTAAGTGGTTCCACTGTACAGGGAAACCATCGCAAAAGTTTTAAAAATGTGTTTATTTTAAACCTGGTACACATGTGAATATAATGGATAAAGGAGAAGAAGATATGACCAATACCATTTGATCTATACAAATAAAAGGCAGCCCTCTCTCACTGACTCACTCAATAAATCTGCAACTTTCCGTGTATGTAGAAGCATGAAATTTTGGGAAGTTGTTTAGTACACTACCGCAATGGTATTCGATTTTTAAAAAAAAAATAAATTACAATTCAAAAGGCCGGGAGGCCAAAAATATCTTCTCTTTTTTAATGTTTAAGACGTTATTGCCTATTTTTCCTATTGGATTTTACGCGATCTCGGAAAATATCAAGACATATCTCCATCACGATCCTGATAAAAATCAACAAGTTTTTTAAACTATACATTGGGCCCGTGGGGGTAGCACTAATAACAGAAAATAAAAGCAGATGCATGGGTAGAGAATGTGTAGCAAGAAAGGGCAATAACTTCACACTTAGACGCAAATGGAAGGGCAACAACTTTCACTCTTAGACGCATATGAAAACTATTCAGTTAAGGCTAAGGTCTCCATGCTAAAACTGAATCACCGAATAACTTGAAGTAAAATAAATAAAATAGCAGCCCTTGTTTTGCCCTCATTAAAAAAGTATTGCCATGTAGAGGATCCAGCCGTGATGTGTTGTTGTTTGTTGTGCAGTTTTCTTATAAAAGCGTCATCTGTGACGCATACCGCTATTTTGACCATCGTTAACTGCCCCCTCCCCCAAGTTTTGGACACCCCCCTCCTCTAAAGTACGTCACACTTTCGAATATTTTTTTATTAACAAAATAATTAAAATTTACTCTAAATCTAAGACCCCATCACCCATTGATGCATGACGTACTTTATGGACGACCCCTTACTTCTCAAGATCTACCCCCAGAAAACCTGCTTCCTATACAGCAAACCCTGAAATGGTGAGCGGAAAAGAGGCCGTCCAAGAAACGCTTGGCGCCGAGATTTGGGGACAGACATCGAGATAATTGGCCATGACTGGATACTGGCCCAGGATTGGGATGTCTGAAGGTCTCTCGTAGGTGGCTATGCCTTTGCCAGGAATCGCAGACGCCAACCAGTGGATGTCCCTCATGGACCAGAAGGCTCAACAACAACGTCTTCTCAAGATCACCTTGCTTTTATTATAACCATGCTCTAACTCATAAGATCCGACCTTTAGGATTTATCACCATGGCTAAAAATAACATTTAGTTAGAGAGTTTATTCTAGGCTTACACTTACAGTGAATTTCACCCTTGCCAAGAACATGATTTTTAAAAAAAACAAAAAAAACTCTAGTTCTTTAATTTTATTTACATTTTATTTATAGATATAGAAATCACAAAAACACATGCAGCATGCGCACGCATAATAACTGGAATTAGAATAACATAATTTCTGAATGCCCTGTATTAGACATTCAAAATTTATGCATTTGTGAATACATAGGCAATGAGGGTAAGGTAATAACACATCGGCTTTGAGAATAACGTTATAACACACCGGCAACGAGAGTAAAGTTATAATACATCTGCTTTGAGAGTGAAGTTATAATACATCATCTATGAGAGCAAAATTATAACACATCAGCTTTGAGAATAAAGTTATAACACATCGGCTACAAGAGTAAGGTTATAACACATCGGCTATGAGAGTAAAGTTTTAACACATCGGCTATGAGAGTAAGGTTATAACACATTGGCTATGAGAGTAAGGTTATAACACAACGGCTATGAGAGTAAGGTTATAACACAACGGCTATGAGAGTAAGGTTATAACACATTGGCTATGAGAGTAAGGTTATAACACAACGGCTATGAGAGTAAGGTTATAACACATCGGCTATGAGAGTAAGGCTGTAACACAACGGCTATGAGAGTAAAGTTAAAACACATCAGCTATATGAGTAACATGAGCAAGTCGGTGGCTGAGCTCTCCTCTGCACATTGAGCCGCCGTTTTCCCCTGAGCATCGGTCAAAGCTAAATCCGCCCCTGCCCTCAGTAGGCACTCGATGACTCCGTAGTGATTAGCATCAGGTCGGGTTAAGAGCGGCTGTCGTCCGGTAACTGTCATGGCACAGATGTCAACGGCTTCCAGGACCTCATGGCTGTACAAAGCGGGGAGCCTAGCGGCCTTCTTCAGGTACACGGCACCCTGGAACAACATTAGGTTACTGTAAGTCACGATATCAAAGAACATAGACCCTGGAACAATATTAGTTTAGTATAAGTCATGATATCAAAGAACATAGACCCTGGAACAATATTAGGCTGGTATAAGTCATGATATATAATTACAACAATGATTTGGTTTTAGGGGCCGTCCATAAAAGACGTCACGCGATTTTTGCAGATTTTTACCCCTCCCCCATTCTTGTACCATTTCGTAACAAAAACTTTCAATAATACGTCACAAAGCTGTGGATACCCCCCCCCCCCTGAAAGTAATATTTTGTATTTGAAAATTAGCATGTTTCACGTCACTTGATTGTCATTTTGGTGTGTATTAAGTGTAAGGCTACATTCTAATATCTAACACGCGTGAAAACATCAGAAAATAAATATTAGAAAATTGAATATTGAAGTGAAACTTTGATTCAAACTAGCTTGTTTTGGCGTGAAGTCACAATTCTTAAACTCCTCCCCCTTGTCAACCACCATCACAAATTTGGGGACCCCCTCCCCATGGTGCGTGACGTCATTTATGGACGACCCCTTATTAAATCTTATCGAAGTACATATCCCTATGGTAAAACATTAAGTTGGTATAAATCATGATATCACAACTAATAATCACATGTACAAATATGGACTCTTTTAATTAGATTAAAATTCAAGAAAATATTTAAATTTTTGTTTCAATTTATTTTTAAAAAAAAATAATAAACTATTTAATGGCCCAGATCACACGATGTGTGTCGCTGAGGAAAAAATAGTTAGGGACCAACCGGACATTTGCCCTGGTCGGATATGGGGTTTTTTGGAACTATTCGCCTGGGCAAATATTGCCCAAGAAAAAGCCGAATGCCAAATTTAAAGAATTAATTTTTAAAAAGCACAATTTTGGAGTTCGATAAATATCAAAATTAGTAGATATACTTAAAATTGGTAAAAATATTTTTTTAAAAATGTAATCAAATTATTGAAATTAATAATTTGAAATATTAAGTTAATAAACTAACTTTCAACGACATTTACGTGTTTACTTCAAATGATTAGCGCCACGCCACCATATTTAAAATTAAAACTTTTTAAATATCGAATAAAAAAATAAAATATTTCAAATTAAAATAAATTAAGGCTGAGGCGAAGTATGTCGACCGTGACGTCACGACGCTACCGGTTGCTGGTAAAGAACGTTCTATAAATTCTAAAAGGATTATTTAAAAAATTGAAGGTTTTAGGGTTTGGGTTAGGTATAGCTTTAGAATTTTCGGAAAATTGAAGATTTTAGGGTTTGGGTTAGGTATAGTATAGCTATAGAATTTTAATTTTAAAGTTTTTTTTAAAGGACGTGCTATAACAACAAAGAAGGCCGCCATGACCGTGACATCACGGTCGACATACTTCGCTTTTACCTAAATTAATTAAAATTAACAGCGACAATTTAAAAAAGTAAGATATTAACAAGAGAAACAAGTAACATATAACGGTCCCATCTTCTGTACATAATTATATTATCATTGCACTTTGCATAAAGAGTGTACACTGTAGACAGGGGTAATCAAACTATAAAAAATACAGTCAATAATAATTTTTAAAATCAATTTGAATGCCTGCACTTGAATAGGTGGAACACATGAAAGTGAAAGCTAAATACAAGGTGGTTATGGTTTTTTCAAAAACGAAACTAATTCGAATTTCCGATTTTCGTTTAACAACCCTACGACTTATATTCGGATTTGTACCCGGATCCGGCAAACAGTGCATTTATCTATTTGGATTTGGTACGTGGTAGAAAATGTCTACCCGGTTGATCCTTAATAAATATTACAGCAGTACATTGCAGATAAAAAAAAACTTGCAAATATTTTTTATCTATGTCCATGAGACAGGGGAAATAGTTCAGTAAAACAAAAAAAAAGTATATTACCTGTTCATGTTACTTCCCTTGAGATGATTGGCTTTAATCGAAATTAACGATTAATTCATGAAATTTAACGTTATTTTTTTTTAAAGTTAACGATTAAATTTAAATTAATCGTTACCAGCCCTAAAATATTGAGTTAATTACTGGTGAATATAAAGACATAGCTTTGATTGATATAAAAGACTCATTTTCTGTAGGATATAAAATACTTACGTGACTGGATAAAACAAAAAATTGATTTTTCAGGCACAAAAACCTTATACACTGTATTTTGATTTCAACATAGGCTACGTCCATAAATGACGTCAGGCAATTTTGACCGATTTTAACCCCCCTCCCCCAACCCACCTCGTCACAAAAGCTTAGAAGCCCCTCAAATCGGGCGCAACAAAGCTTTTTCGCGCCCCCCCCCATAAAAGCCACATTTTCTGTTAGAAAATGAGCATGTTTAAAAACTCGTTTTTCTTGGTTTTTAAGTATGTATCTGAGTCTGCAATCATATATCGTTATAGCGTGGTGATTTGTAAAACCCCATTGAGCAATGAAATATTTAAGTTCAGCTTTGGTTTTTACATCCCTCCCATCGTCACAAATGTGTGACCCCCTCCCACCCCTAGGTGCGTGACGTCATTAATGGTCAGCTTCTTACACAACAACGTCCTGTGTGTGAGATACCCCACCCCCACCCTTTTTTTTACCTTGGAAGCAGCAACGTGCATAGGAGTGTTTCCGTACTGATCGAGCGAATTTGGATTCATGCCTTTAGACAACAACAGCTCCACAAATTCTGCGGCCCCACTGCTTGCAGCCAAGTGCATCAAGGGCAGGTCACCAACTCGATCTGATAACGTCGCACCGATGGCCACTAGGCGCTCGGCGGTCTTGAACTGACCGTGCGCCACTGCTAACTGCAACGGTGTGAAGCCGTCGGGGTTCGGTTGGTTTAAATCATCTAGCACGAGAAAGTCTTCTAAAGCGGGAAACGTTCCGTTTTTGGCGGCTATGTGTAGCAATGTATCTACGTCACCCGGTGTGTGACTAGAAGCAGCTGCTCTTTCACCCCGTTTAGAACAGCGCAGTTTCAAAATTGATTCCACGGCGCCTTTGTTTGATGCCTGCGTGGCCGACTCTAGTGCCGTCCTGTCATTGATAGGAAAATCAATGTTTAAATTAGTTTCAAGTATTTCCTCCACTTTATCCTGGTCAAACTCCACAATGGAAGCGTGCAGACGGCAAAGTTGGAAGAGCTCCAGGTTTTCTAAATCAAGTCCAAGGTTAAGATACTGTTTTAGTTTATTTCCGATCGGGAGATGCCGGATTTTCGGTAAAATGTTTGTTCCTTTCAATGACTCCCTAAGCCGGACTTTGACTAGATGCTGCAGAGAGCACGGACTGTGGTTCTCCAGCCATCTATAAATATCTTCGAAATATGAACACTTACCACCTATCTCATTGGCCGTCCCGCGGCCTATAACATTCGGTGTCTCAACTATGGGAGGTATTTGAGCCTCACACAATAATCGGGCAAGCCGAGATTTTGAATTCAATAACTTTTTGTCAGAGCTCGACTGATTAAACAGCAAATAAAGCAAGGGGCGCACGTGCGTGTCCAAATAAGGCATGGCGCTGGTCACGTCTGCTCCGTAATATGGAAGGTGTGCAGCCAGATTGAACCGGTTCATCTTGAGGCATTGTTGCAAAGGAGTCAGACCTGATTCATCCTTGAGATCTAAGAGGCAGTTCCGTTCAGCTAGCAGACACACGGCGGGAGTGCTGTCATTCTCCACCGCGTGGTGCAGCGCCGTGCGACCCTTGGCATCCTGCTTGTTGATGTCGCACCCGGCCTCGATGACCAACTCACAAACGGACAGCATGTCGTTCATTTTCTTTTTAGCGACTCTCAAATTGTAGTGAGTCGGAAGGGATAACATCAACGAAGTGCGCATGTCGGGTGTCACGGCATTGACATCAGCTCCTCGGCGGAGCAGAACTTGAACGACATCCAAACTTGCATTGCAGGCCGCCCTGTGAAGGAGCGTCAGCCCGGATTTGTCCGCACGGTTCACCACGGCCCCGTGTTTAATCAGAAATTCGGCAACTTCATAGTTGTTATACCACGCAGCTATGCTCAACGGAGTTTCTCCACGAATGTCGGCGGCATCTACTTCGGCCCCTAGCTTTAAGAGCGTGTGCACCAAACTCACAAGGTTGTTTTTCGATGCCATAAAAAGTGGTGAGCGTGAAAACTGGTTCAGTGCGTTAGGGTCGAAGGAGCCAGACTTGATGATGATGTCCATGACCTCCAGGCAGCTCCCCTCGGCGGCGCGTGTGAATGCTGTCTCGTGTTTGATGACAGCGTTGACGTCTGCACCCTGCTCAACAAGACGTGAGACGTTTGCAACGTCATCCCTGACAATGAACCCGTGAAGTTCAGACAGGGACATGGGGCCGGGTGGGTTGGTCGCTTTACAATTCTTATTGATGTGCTGACTGTGACCCAGCACTGTATTATATGTTAAGCCGGGGCCATCATGTGCTGTGAAGGTAGCTGTAACCGTATATTAAAGGCATCTGGCATGACATCTTGGAGGTATGTTGACATTATATCTTGAAGGTATTTGACATCAAGCCTTTAACTGGATCTACATCACTTACTAAATCATTCTCAGAGTGGCTTTCATCGCATTGAAGGAAGTTATAACCAAATTGAAGGAAGTTATCATCACATTGAAGGAGGTTATCATCACATTGAAGGATGTTATCATCACAAACAACCTTTCTGAAACGAGATAATAATGTATCCATTTAAATTTAATCGGATCTATGTGAGGCATAAAGGGGATTTGAAGATACTAAAAAGCTATATGGATGTGGTCTTTGACCAGGGTAGCTATAGATGAGTGTAAATGTTGACCAGGGTAGTTGTAGATGAGTGTAGGTGTTGACCAGGGTAGCTATAGATGAGTGTAGGTATTGACCAGGGTAGCTATAGATGAGTGTAGGTGTTGACCAGGGTAGCTATAGATGAGTGTAGGTGTTGACCAGGGTAGCTATAGATGAGTGTAGGTGTTGACCAGCGTAGCTATAGATGAGTGTAGGTGTTGACAAGGGTAGCTATAGATGAGTGTAGGTGTTGACCAGGGTAGCTATAGATGAGTGTAGGTGTTGACCCTGGTAGCTATAGATGAGTGTAGGTGTTGACCAGGGTAGCTATAGATGAGTGTAGGTATTGACCAGGGTAGCTATAGATGAGTGTAGGTGTTGACAAGGGTAGCTATAGATGAGTGTAGGTGTTGATCAGAGTAGCTATAGACTTATTTTAGATGAGTGTAGGTGTTGATCAGGGTAGTTATAGATGAGTGTAGTTGTTGACCAGGGTAGCTATGGATGAGTGTAGGTGTTGACCCTGGTAGCTATAGATGAGTGTAGGTGTTGACCAGGGTAGCTATAGATGAGTGTAGATGTTGACCAGGGTAGCTATGGATGAGTGTAGGTGTAGATCAGGGTATCTATGAATGAGTGTAGGTGTTGATCAGGGTAGCTATGGATGAGTGTAGGTGTTGATCAGGGTAGCTATGGATGAGTGTAGATGTTGACCAGGGTAGCTATGGATGAGTGTAGGTGTAGATCAGGGTATCTATGAATGAGTGTAGGTGTTGATCAGGGTAGCTATGAATGAGTGTAGGTGTTGATCAGGGTAGTTACAGATGAGTGTAGATGTTGACCAGGGTAGCTATAGATGAGTGTAGATGTTGACCAGGGTAGCTATAGATGAGTGTAGATGTTGATGTTGTGAATCTGCTTGCAACATTTCTGGAATGATTTTAATAAATGACGATCTTAAAATAATGGACTGCAGAGGATCATCGTATGTTAATACAACTTCTTCATGGCTGAAATGTATACAGTTGTTTAAGATGTACAACGATGTTACATATTCTTATTCATGTCCAACACCGTTTGGAGAATTTAATTACTTTAAAAGCAAGGTTTCAGGATACAAAATAGTGAATATACCATAGAGACATTTATTTTAGAAAAACTGACAGAGGCGGGAAAAAATTCATCAGTCCAACAGACTCAGGAATTTTGCTGGACAAATTGAAATCTTTTTTATTTACGAAGCTATGTCAAAGATGTTCGAAATTATTTATAAATTTATAGTACTGGAAAAATGCTAATTGGAAGATGCTCACATAGAAATTAATAGAACATTTAAAGGATGCTGTGACATTTGATAAAATTTTATATGGATATCTCATTTTTTTTATTGAATTTTTATGTCAAAGTACCAGAGAGCAAATTTGTGGAAATCCAAAATATGTATTCATGTTTTTTAAGAAAAACAGTTTGAGAAAAAAAACATTTAAAAAAACAATTATTTATAAGATGCATTAATGTAAAAATTCATGTGAGATTTTGGGAGGTATGTAGAATTTAGAAAACAGATACAATGTTGGTACACCATGAGACAATCTGCTGGAATTTGAAATATTTCCTTTAAATTAGAGTATTCAAATGACATTGTCATGCAAAGGCTATTTAACCCCATGGATAAGAAAAAAGATATAATTAATTCAAGAGAAGTTGATTTATTAAACTTTGAAAAAGTATTAAGGCTCGAGGTTACATTTCCTAAAATAATAGAATTAATGTGAACATTGTTTACATTTATCTACGTACTGCAAGGTTTTAAAATAGCTTTTCAAAATTAAGTTAATGAAAAATTAACCTATTGCTATACCAATTTTGGCTATTCAGTATGGCCATGCTGAAAACATTGATTCACAAAATATTTTGCCATCCAGGAAAACAGAAAATTTCATTTTATTAAAGAAATGAAGCAAATCTTTTTATCTCTAACATAAAAATTTATAGTATCATAATTACTTTCTAATAAAACTATCTTTACTTTTCAGCGCTAACATATATATCGGGGGGGGGGGGGGGGCGGAAAATTTTGGTTCAGCCGCGGGCGGTACATACCAACGCCACGCCGCTGGGAAATACATACTGTAACGGCGTTAGGTTTTCCATTTTCTTGTAGGCGTTATTTAACAACAATATTTTTCTCACAATAATACGTTTAAAATCCTCACTAATCATAAAATAAGTTTAATGCAGCCACATGTGATATATAGCCAACAGTTTTACAAGAAAGAACTTGTCAAAGACAATACAAATCACCACCTGTTTCTAGTGCTTTCCTCCCCAATATAAAGCATAATCGTCCATCCCTTACTTCCGTCACGTGAGACGTACCCAAGTTAGCCTCCCACTTTATTAATTCATCTAATAAGTCTTTTTGCGAGATTTTCTATCTTGTTCCGATTAAACAGTTCTATGGATAGGCCTAATATAATCATCAGCAAATAAACATAACTTTTGTTCTTGGTGTATTATAGGATTATTTAAGTCATTTAAAAAAAATCTTATGGAAACACAAATATTCTATTGTAATTCCATGTGGTATTTGTTACAGCACAAACCGAATGGAAACACTTGCGACCGTGTAGTCAGTTTTCTTAAACTCTTAAACGAGTAACCAGCGTTAACACACAGATTTAACACGACGACCCTGCTTATAACGCATAATAATTTATCACTGGAACACATGCATCCGTGTACAATGGTTACTGTTGAACTAAAACCTCGCTGATTTACTAAGCCAAAACTTGATTTCGTACATTTAGTTAAACGATCATCTTGATAGTGTAACTAACTCCACGTGGTGGTGCTGGTGTTGTTTTTAAGCTCTGACTCTGACACGGTCTTAAGGTACATGAACTTTGCGAGCTTAAAGCTGATTTCGAAAGTTATGTCTGTACAAATGTTTTCAGTTCTTTGACCTACTTTTTAGCCTTAGCACAGTAAGTTATTCAAACACATAGACAAAGCAGACAAAGTGACAAAGCAGACAAAATGACAAAGCAGTCATGGATCGTTTGGCTAATAAGTCGATTATAATAATACTAGATGGGACCCACGGCGTAGCATACGCCGCAGACTTGCTAATAGCTAATGCAAAGAAAGGAAGGCGGGCACAAAATACATCACGAAGAAATCAGAACAAACGTGAATGAAACTCGTGGGGTGGTGTGGGGGAAGAACCGTGTTGGTCTCAAACATGAACACTGTGGTTAGCTACTGGACCCCTACCCTGCACCATCCTAGCTTGCCAACCATAAACTGTGATTAGCCGATCCTGGCGAGAGTCATTCGTCAAGCTTATTTGCACTCGTCTTGTGCTTGTTCTGGTTATAAATGTAACACCTTTTCTGAGATCAAATGTCACGTGTTATCTGTGAGACTCTTATGATATTAATAAATCATATGTAACTAGTTACTTGTATATTCTAGGCAACTTGTAGACGTACACCCCTCACAGACTCCATGCTTCTATGAACACGCATAACTCCTTTTTCAACAATGAAACTTTAATTCAACACCAATAGTTGTTCTCGATAACGACCTCCCCGCCCACCACCATTGCTTGCCAACCATAAACTGATTGTTCGGTGGTCGACCTCAGCGAGGGTCATCCGTCATGCTAGTTTGCACATACTAATTAGGGTGAAATATACGTATAGAAGATAGAAGATGATTTAATAATATGAGCAAAAATAATATGGATATTTTAACTTTTTAACTTACAACAAACTACACCTGATAAAAGACTTCAAGAAATTTTTGTAAATTTTGAAACAAACAAATTGTTTGATATTGTTTTGCTATTAGTTTAAAACAAAATATAATTTTAAAAATATTTGTATTAAAAGATTAACAAGTAAAATAACAGAAAGGTTTGTGTGATGTTTGGGAATTCTGTGTGATGTTTTGGAATTCTATGTGATGTTTGGTAATTATATGTGGTGTTTGGGAATTCTGTGTGATGTTTGGGAATTCTGTGCGATGTTTGGGAATTTGTTTCCCAAAATATCAGTCAACACTTGTTTCTTTTAATAATTCCTTTAAAATTGTAATGTTCGTATCAAAACTCAAAATCTACTTTTGTCTTTTTATTCAAAACTCACATATATAATAAGAAGTTCTTATTGAATCAAACAATTAAAATATTCGTCACAAAAAACACCATATATCTAGGCGCCGTTTAAAATATATTTTCGTATTAACTTTAAAAAAAAAACAAAAAACTTTTTTAAAATCGGTTTCAATGTGCAGCCTGGGGCTGGTGTCCCACAATCTTTTTCCTAATGTCATTTAGACTGGCCATTAATAACAATAAAGTCACAGCATTGTGTTCAAGTACGACACCTGTAGCGTGGCAACACCAACGAGATCTAAGTTAGTTTCGTGAATTAATGCTACAGCATATTTCACACAGCTTTGCTAGGCACATTGACCATGTAGCTGCCATAAGTGGTACAGTCAGTGGCGGATTTAGCTATAGGGCAGGGGGGCGGGTCGCCCCCCCACGCTCCAGTTGGGTCTAAAATGGCGCCCCCCCCCTGAGACGCCCTCATGAACACTAAAAAGGTGTAACCAGAGCAAAAAAAAAAGAAAAAAAGAATGCTAAACACGAAAAATTTAATCAACACTAAATTGCAATACGACTATATTGGCTTGCTAAATATCGTATTTCAAAACTGTAATATCTGGTTTGGTCAGTCAGGAGCGTCGCTAAGTGGAAAAGAATAGAGAAATATTGAAACGAATGATAAACGTGACGTTTTACTTGATTTTTAGCAAAACAAAATTTGCTATTCAGGAGTACACAGAGAAAATTCTTGCTTTAGACTTTAGTGATGTTAGTTGTAGAATTACTTGAAATATTTGTTTAATCACAAGTTTTTTAGCCACTTTGGACAGTCATCTAGGGTTTAAAAGAAAAATGAAATTTATTTAAATCATGAAGTGCAGATTGATTTAATTCAATCATTTGAATCTGAATTATCGGCAGTAATTGATAATGAATATGTATTTTCTGTAATTATCGATTAGACGGACCATTAATATATTTGAAATTGATAAGACGTCATTTTACGTTCAGTTTCAAAATCAGGACAAGTTGTGGAACTACATATTACAAAAGCGAGACATTGATATCACAATCTGAGGAGGAAAGGCATATGTTGGCTCATCTGTGATGTCTTGAACTAAGATTGAAAAATAAATGGCATCATGTCTCTCTTGTTTGTCAATATTCTATAAACATTTACTTGAATCTTCCTGTTATCAATGATTGAAAATCATCAAAAATTATTTGCGCTCAACAATGACAAACGGACGTCTGTCTGGATTGGCAATAATTTCAAATGAACGTGATCTAGGTAAGAACGTTGCCTTTGAATCAACGATAAATCGTTTCGCTCCACGTAGAAGGGAATTTAAATATGGCTCAGGGCTCTATATAAATTCGCATAAACTAAGTTTCTTTCTTAGATCAATAAATAGACTACTGAAATAAATATACGTTACTATTTTGAAAACATATATGTTTATATTGTTTCTTCTGTTTGACTTGTTTGTCAATTTGGAAATTTTACTAAATTAGTAGGCTAATAATTAGTATTGAAAACGGCTGCGGATATTAACGATTAATTTCTCGACTAATCCTTAAAAAAATTAAGGATTAAATTATTTTTAACCATTAATCGACCCATCACTTAAAAATTATTTGAAGTAAAAAAGTCAACAAAAAAATTATTTTTTTAAAAAATGCGGCTGATAAATAATTTCCTGAAGATTACACGAACATTTTGGTAATGGCAGTAATGGTGTTTGACTCTGAGACAGAAATGACGACAGCTCTTCTGATGAATTACTGCGTTACAAAATGGAGATGGAAGTTCTTGAATCCATTAATCCTGTACAATGGTGGAAAATTAATGAACACCAATATCCGATAAGGTCATTCATTGCCAAGACCGTTTTGAGCATACCAGTTTAAGTTTTCTCAGTTTCATGTGAATGATTATTCAGCTCGGCTGGTTATATTGTCAATTAGATCCGCTCATCACTTGAACCAATTAATGTCAACACACTTGTCTTTTTGCGTAGTTGGTGAAAAGATGATATATAAAGAAGACATTCCAGTGTTATTTAGATCTTCAACAAGAACGTGAAATGAGTGTTACTTATGACATCATAAATTAAATTTTTTGGCTTTAATCGAAATTAACGATTAATTGATCGTTAATTTTTCAAAAGTTAACAATTAAATTTAAATTAATCGTTAACAGCCTTAGTATTTACCCAATGCTCTGATATTAGTAAAATTTTGCGGCGCCCCCTAAAATTCTCCTGGCCCCCCACGCAGACAAAGCTAAATCCGCCACTGGGTACAGTGGTACAGCTTAATTAACACAGCTCTGCTAGACTTCCTGACCTTTTAGTCAACAATGTTGCAGTAGCATAGCAAAAGGGGAGAATGCCCCCCCCCCCCGTGCGGCACTTTTTTAGAGGCGGCAAATTTCTCATCGTTAATTACTTTCAAATAACAATTTTTAAAGAAAGTTGAGCTTTTCATCAAAATAAAACAAAAATGAAATAAGAAAGTGATAAAAGAAATAAAAGAATTACCCTACAACATGTAATCGTTACAACTGCTAAAACTTCAAACGCCATATTGGATATAAATTCTTGTGATACCTATGCCACTGAACTGCGAACAAGAGTCTTAATATGAGAACGTGACTCTGATGTGCTGGCAACTTTAAATGTGTCTTCAAATTTGACAGCTGCACCTGTTTAAACCCAACAATTTCTGACTCTACCCTAACAATTTCAAACAAGGGCCAATCCAATGACCAGGGCAAAGGCGGCAATATGATTTTTTAAACTTTTTATTTCTTGGGGGTGCGTCAAATTTCTGGAGGTTTATTGGCTTCTAAAAATTAAAAACGTTCAAATAATGCTTGAATAACGGGAAAAAACAAGTTAAAAAATAATAAAAGCAATGAAGGAATTATTATAAATTATGTGAATGTTTTTAATGCCAAGACTTTGAACTCCACAATGAATCTCAAGTCTTCTGATACTAATGTTAATAGACTGGGAAAAAATGAACTGAAGTAATACAAGAATATGACACTGATGTGCTGGTACCTATAATTGATTCAAGATTTCAATCTGTCAGCAAAATACGATCCAGTGATTTGAGAACATCACTTGAAAATTAGTAATACCCCTTGTAACCTCATATATGAATGAGCTCAGTGCACTTGTAGGAGATAGAGTTGGTCAAAAATCATCTTTCGGGTACAAGATATCACATTTTATTCCATCGCATTTGATAGCAATTTACCCGCGTTTTGCTGCGGGAAGTAGGAGAATTAGTGATGAGTGAGTGAGTGAGTGCATAAAAAAAACTATATTTGGGCCACCGGCGCCCAGTAAGGGATATTTTAAATATTTTTTCACCTGCTGCGATCGTGGAAGTGTATTTAACAAACCCCCATCGTTTCATGCGTTTACCTATTTGGGAAATAGGAAAAATAGTGCTTTTCAATTTGTATATAGCACTAATTAGGAAAAAGCACGCTTTTGACGCTCCGGCCCCAATGAAAGTAAATTTTAAAATTATATTAAGCCAATTTTCGTCGTGAGAGAGTACTCAACGACTTCCAAAAGTTTTATGCTTCTACCTACATGGGGAATGGGATAATTAGTGATTTTTAGTTTCTATATAGTTAATATTATGAAAAAAATACATTTAGGCCCCCAGCTCCCAGTAAGGGATATTTTAAATAATTGTTCACCTGCTACCATCGTGGAAGTGCATTTAACAAACCCCTAAAGTTTCATGCGTTTGCCTATTCGGGAAATAGGAGAATTAGTGAGTATGTAGCACATATAACAAAAAAACACGTTTTGGGGGCCCCGGCCCTCATGAGTGTGTATTTAAAAATTATTTTACGCCAATTTTCGTCGTGAGATGGTACCCAACAACTTCCAAAAGTTTATGTTTTTAACTAAACGATGAATTGTGGAATTTGTGATGAGTAAGGTACCCAACAACTTCCAAAAGTTTTATGATTTTACCTACACGATGAATTGTGGAATTTGTGATGAGTCCGTTTTTT
The DNA here is from genome assembly GCA_002072015.1 of Radix auricularia. Classification (NCBI taxonomy): domain Eukaryota; kingdom Metazoa; phylum Mollusca; class Gastropoda; family Lymnaeidae; genus Radix; species Radix auricularia. The sequence continues at coordinate 145,148 of MUZC01000761.1, read as the reverse complement.
AATATAAGAAAAAATTATATTTCGGTCCCCGGCCCCCTATGAGTGGGATTTTACCACTCTCTTTCACCAACTTTCATCGGAAGATTGTACTCAACAACTTCCCAAAGTCTCATGCTTCTAGCTACATGGGGAAAGGGAGAATAAGTGTTGTTCAGTTTTTATATAGTTTATATTTGGAAAAAACTACATTTGGCCCCCCGGCCCCCAGTAAGGGATATTTTAAATTATTTTTTCACCTGCTACCATCGTGAAAGTGTAATTATCGATTCCCCAACGTTTCATGAGTCTATCTACACGGGAAATAGGAGAGTTAGAGATTTTCAATTTTTAGAAAGCTCATATAAGAAAAAACGTTTTAGGGCCCCGGCCCCCATGAGTGTGTATTTCAAAATTCGTTTACACCCACATTCTTTGTGAGGGGATACTTGACAATTACTCAAAGTTTCATGCTCCTACCCACACGGAAAATTGGAGAAATAGTGATGATATGGTTTTTAATATAAGAAAATATATATTCTGGCCCCCGGCCCCCAACTAGAGGGAATTTTAACATTTTTTTGCCAACTTACGTCGAGGATATGGCGGATGTTCTACAATTCCAGGTAAAGAATGAGGAGTCCCAGAAATAATTAGAAAAAACACAATAAAAAGCAGTATTTGTAATTGCAGTCCAAATAAAATATATCTTGTCGTGAACGATTTAAATAATGTGAAAGCTATACGAAACACAATAGGAACAATTAAGTCAGGGATGTCCAAACTTTTTGCATGGCGGGCAAAGATATTCGCGGGCCGGGTTAAAATAATAATATAAAAATGACATAGTATGATGAGTTTTTATTGTAAAATTTTAATGTGAATGGCGAAAATGAGATGCTGAATGTAGTAAGTAGTGAGATCAGGCCATGGTTTTGATGCCTATGATATCACGTAGCTGAGAGTCACTTATTCTCGTCCTCACACAGATCTTGTTAAAATTCATAACTGAAAATGTCTGCTTACACAAGTATGTTGAGCCAAACAAGCTAAGCATTTTTTAAAAACAAATTTTCGAATTCCTTTTAATCTCTCTTTAACCATAAAGCTCACTCTAAAAGTCTAAGAGAAGAAATTGTCTGCTGCGACATTCAGCATCAGTTTGCAGCTCAATGAATTCCCACTGCAGATTGCCGCGGTATCAAAATCTACAGAGAAATATGAGGATTTAACAAAAACAACCATGTTTATCTTTTCAATAGTTATTAAGTCATGAAAGCGTCTTTAAAATTTATCAGCCAAGGATGTGATATCTGCATCATACCTATGCATTTGCCAATTGAAGCTTCTTTCTGGTAAACTTGTCATGATTTCCTGCAGTGAGGGGTATGTGTGGTATTAGGCTGCATTTGAAAAAGTTGCAGCTTGTTCCCAAAGTCCTTGATATGTGAATATAATTGGCTTACCACTGCATTGTGCCCTTGGTGTATTATTTAAGAAGGTATATATGTCTTTTCACATCAACCGAAAATGCAAACTATGCAGGACAAACAGCATCAGATAGTTCTGGAAATGGTTTTTCCTTATCTTCCATGTACTGTCGAATTTCTTTTTTAATGTGTAGACGCGCTGAAGTGCTATCCCCCGACTAAACCATCTTTTATCATTGTCATACATAAAATCTTTGTATTCTCTCTGAATCTCAAGAAGACACTGCTAAAAATGGCTATGAAACAGAGTTTTAGAGCGAATAGAGTTCATATCCTTTATCACTGGCTTAAAGACACGATCACATGAAAGGTGTTTACCAAAGAGAACTTCTTTATGAATGATACAGTGAGGTTTAAAAGCTTTGCCAGCCTGACTAAGCTGACTTTGTTACAGACAAGTTTTGCTTGTCAACTGTGGTCAAGAGTCATGGCGAAAGCCATCAGTAATAAATAAAAACATTGTTTACTTGGTAATTGAACGTCATAGACAGCAGAACGAACAGAACCAAATACATTTGTTCCCCTTGTCGGTCTTTAAGACTGAAGTCTAGTAATTGGTAAACAATACAATGTTATCGACTTTTTCCGTCCTTTGACGTACTCAAAACGGTCAAACTTGTCGACTTTTCTTATATTTAATGTGGTTAAAAAGTAATACGTTAGTTAATTAATTATATCAGATGAGGCCGCGTGCCAGTAAAAATTGCTTCGAGGGCCGGTTTTGGCCCGCGGGCCGGACTTTGGACATACCTGAATTAATTCAACTATGGGGTTTTTTCGAGAAAGTTATCAGTGAAGAAAACTAAGTCCAACTGTTTCTTTGCTATGTGAACTAGATAGACACGTAAATATAAAATCTTGCGTTTTTTTTTTTT
>MUZC01000761.1:95055-130948 GCA_002072015.1 Radix auricularia | reverse complement strand
TTATCTATGAATATATTATATATAAAAATAATAATTTTCGCTATGATTTTCTTCAACAAGCTTTCATATATATTTTTACAAAATTCAAAATCTTGATATACTTAAAAAATTCCTTATTCATTGTTTTGTAAATTGGATTGTGAATGTCTCCTGAAAATTTGATAACCATATCTCTAAAATTAAAAGAGTTGTGATGGAAAAAGTACAGATTTTGAAATTTGGGTCATAAGTTTTTAAATAAATTATATAGGTTATATAAGGGACAAAAAAAATCATAACTCCACTTCTACAAAAGATAGAAAGACAAAACAAATGTTTTTGAAAAGGTCTTAGCAAGCCCTTTAAAATGATATATTAGTTAAGCATATTGGACTACATTTAAATTTTCTGTCAAAGTACCTACTTCAAGAATCTAAACCATCAATTTTGAACACTAAAAAATTTTTTTTTTACAAATGTAAAAAACGAACACAACAAAGAGAACACATGTGGAGATGTAGTGAAATCTATCCACAACAGAAGAAACAGGAAATCTCATGCCAGAAGTCTCGGGTTAAAAAAAAAAAGCAAGATTTTGACTGATGTTAATACAGACCGTTTTTTGGCCGTTTTGCCAGTTTAGGGTATAAGACGGTTTTGGCTGCTACGCCTAGTAAAGGGTTAAACAAAACATGACACAAAAACAGTTAAAATGGCAAAATTATAGCAAGTTAGTTGTGTGAGGTGAATGTTACTTAATTTATAATATTTCAAGTTTGACATCAGGTCATGTCATAATTTTAAGGTAAATTATCATTTGATCGAACAGACCATGCCATCTTTTTTGCTGTGTCAAGCATGGAGGCATTGGAGGCAAAAAAAAAAAGTCTCATCAGCTGAATTTTAAATTAATCTGTTAAGCAAAATGATCCTTGATGATTTGGCATTATTTATATGATTGTCCACCGGTAAGAATTACGTAAACCCAAAAGATCTCAAAATCGCATAGGAAGTTCTATGGCGCTGCACTGTCACTCAAGGGTTAATTTCATTACTCATATTTCATTCTGCACAAAAAATAGTACCATGTTAATCCATTTTTCAAAAAATTAAGTGAAAGGTTCACCCTCCCTACCCCTGATTTTCACAAATTTAAAAAAATTGATGTTTTGATAATTTTACAAATATTTTTTTTCCTTACGTTAACAAGAGGACATCATTTAAGTCAAATAAACATAGTAACCATGTTCTGTCCAGGGGTGCCACCGTTCTGGTTTATTCCGGATTCGTGAAGCTAAATATTTTCTTGATTCACAAGTTTATTTTGCTCTTTCCGGATTCGCGAGGCTTTTTGTCTTTCTTTCCGGATTTTCCAACTTGTGAGTTTAGTTTTCACATTTGGCTTCTGGGTTTTAAAGAAAGGAGGGAAAGTCATTTAACACGCGGAAAGCCTAATTAGTGAGGTGTGGACTCGCTTTAAAAAGGATGAATACCGTGACATCTCCCTTCCTTTTCCTCTCATCACATTGTCACATGAATGTGCATTGTTCTTCAAAAAATATGCATAAAAACTTAGACAAAATATTTGAACGATGCGCACTACATTTGAATTGGAATTTTTTGTGCTTGACGTCACAGTTTATAAAAAAAAATTTGAATTTTATAACAGATTATGTCAGATTGTTCTTTTGAACGACCGTTTTAGGGTTTATAAATACTAAGATGGCATTAGGAGTCATACTTTTTAATAAAAGTTTGACTGTTGAGTTCGCTAGCACCAGAAATATCTCAACTGCTTTCGTTAAGCATGCATTAATTATCGGAACGTGAGGACCATGTGTTCCAGCATTACTGATGACCTGCAGACAATAAACGACACACGTAAAACAGGAATAATTGTTAGAGAGCTCAACAGACTGAAGATTGACATCGCATGCCTTCAGGAAACTAGGTTCCCCAGACAGTAGTTCACTAAAAGAAACAAATTACACCTTTTTCTAGCAAGGCAGACCTACAGGCAGCATGGTGTAGTTTTCGCAGTTAAGAAAACACTCCAACCATCCATTGAACCCCCGTCATCAGGCACAGAGTGGATCATCACTCTAAGACTCAGAACAGCTGCATGCCCAGGAATCATTCTAGTTCAACCCTGGAAGAAAAGGACCAATGCTATGGACCTTTAGACCAGGTAATAGACAGCATCCACAAAGATGAGGCAATCTACCTCCTAGGAGATTTTAATGCTAGACTGGGGAGCGACCGCAAATCCTGGCCCACATGCCTAGGTCTCTTTGGAAGTGGAAAGTTAATTAAATGAGAATGGACAGAGGCTGCTGGAACTGTGCTGCTCACAAGGCTTGTGCACATTCTTCAAGAGCAAAGATATGCACAAGTATCTTGGAGACACCCTTGATGTATGCACAACTGGCTAGCGCCCTATTCACCCACAGCGCCGACTGCGACATGAATCGCTCCATTGTGGCCATCCAGGTATGAATAATTAGGAAAAACTCTACCACACCAAGAAACAGGGATGTCAACACCTTCTCTATAAAAGACCCTGTGAAAACGCAGCTGTTCACAGTCAAAGTGCATGAAATCTATCAAAGATGTCCTTACACGACACCATTGAATCCAAATGGAAGCATTTCAGAGACATGATCTATACATCAGCATTAAATGCTTTTGGTAAAAAATCCCCCCAAAAAACGGACTGATTTGACGCACATTTGGACAAGATGAAATCTGTCACTGAAGCCAAAAGGAAAACTCTTATGGCCTACAAGGAAAAGCCTACCCCCAACAGACTGCATGCCTTAAAAGCAGCCCAAAAAGTAGCATTTCAATGCGTCATTACCAACTGGCGTAACCTCTGCTACAGCACACAGTCAACTGCAGACATGGGGAATGCTAAAGCCATGTATGAAAATATAAAAAAAGCAACAGGCCCATTGACATCCAAAGTTGCCCCCTAAACTCCAGAGTGTAGAAATTATCAAAGACAAGGCAGCACAGCTAAAACAGTAGATTGAGCATTATTTGGAACTGTATGCAACAGTTACCAGTCTCCAGCACCGCTCTAGATGACATCTCCGCTATGCCGCCCATGGAAAAACTTGATGTCGAGCCCACACTGGAAGAGCTTAGCAATTGACTGCCTAGCTTGTGGAAAAGCCCCTGGGAATGATGGAAAACCATCAGAAGCTTTTAAGAATGGCAATTCAGCTTTACTACAACCTTTGCACCAGCTCCTGACCCTCTGTTGGGAACAGGGCAACATCCCCAGGACCTAAAGGATGCAAATATAGTGACACTATATAAGAAATAAGGGCTATAGAAATGACTGCAATAACTATCGTAGCATCTCACTCCTTAGTATTGGAGGAAAGGTCTTTGCCCAAGTCATACTAGTTTTATTACATAGTTAAGTCTCCGGAGTTTATCCAGAATCTCAGTGCGGTTTCCGGGCTGGTCGATCTACCATAGACATGGTGTCCTCCATACGTCAGCTCCAGGAAAAATGCAGGGAGCAGCAGATGCCACTATACACTGCCTTTGTGGATCTTACGAAAGCCTTTGATTTATTCAGTCCCAACTGGCAATTATGAATTCTTCAAAAAATTTGCGGTTCCACACACATCAGGCAGTTCCATGAAAATATGCAGGGCACAGTGCAGTTCGATTGAGCTACCTCAGAGGTGTTTCCAGTCAGCAGCAGAGTTAAAAAAGGTTGTTTGGTCGCATCAACAATGTTTGGAATATTCTTCTCTGTACTGCTTCGATAGGCGTTCAAGGATAGCTGTAATGAAATCTGGCTACACACTAGAGCTGATGGAGGACTTTTCAATACAGCCTGCCTCTGAGCCAAAACCAAAACAGATGTTCTTATTCGTAAGCTACTCGTTGTGGATAATGCAGCACTGATTAGGACACACAGAAACTGGTTTGCAACAACTCGTGTCAAGCTTCTCCAATGCCTGCAAAGAATTCGGCCTGCAAAACAGCTTGAAAAAGACAAACATGATGTCCCAGGACACAATTTCTCCTCCTACCATCAATATCAACATTGAAAACTTGGAGGTTGTAGACAGCTTCACCTACTTGGGGTCCAAAGTCTCCACACTGTCCATTGTGGACGAAATAACAAATTGGCAAGGCAGCTGCCACAATGGGTAAACTAAATAAAAGGGTCTGGCAAAGCATCAAGCTAAAGTGAGAAAACCAAACTGAGTGCCTATCAAGCTGCGTCATCAGTATGCTGCTATACGGAAGCCAGACATGGACCAATTATGCATCCCAGGAGCGCAAACTTAATAGCTTCCACTTGAGGTGCCTGCGTCCCATCCTTCGCATTAATAGTGCCAATATCCAAAGCGTGATATCAATCCTTAGTGAAAGATGTCTGAGATGGCTAGGACATGTAAGGTAAAAGAATGAGCCCTGGCCGCTTCCCCAATATGGAGAACTGACATCGGGAAAAATGAAGACAGGTGGCCCACTTTTGCGATTTAAATATGTCTGCCAAAGGGATATGAAAGCAGCTAGACGCACAAGCGACTGGGAGTGTAAGTCAGAAGACCAATCTACGTGGCGCATTTGTAAAGGAAGGCGTCATAGTAGCCGAGGAGCGAGGATGGAGGCGGCTACAGACAGAAGAGCTAGGAGAAAAACCAAAACATTGAGAAGCGCAGAATTCATGTGCGAAAGCTGTTGTAAAGACTCACTCAAGGATTGAACTGCACAACAACACGAGCAAATGCACATCAGACCAACGTCGATGCTTTATCGTCTTGCGAGACGGAAGGATGCCAAACAAATTATCAAAACATGAAGATGAAGAAAACATTGTTTTGGTTTGCATCTAAATCTAAACTGTCTAGGTTGTGAAAAAAAATTAATTAATGTAATATTTAATTTTTTTCATGATATTTTAAACAAAAATTTGTAATTAAAGTAGGGCTAGGCCTATGACTCTACTATGTACAGTAGTACAATCAATTTAAAAAAGATTTACAACGGTTTCAGTTAAGGACTTTGTGCTTTGGCAATACTACTAAAAATTAATATTTTTCACAATATTTTTTTCAACATGCATATTTTGTTGGGTCTCATTAAGAATCTAGAAGTAAGTTAATATATTTTCATGCTTTTGATGTTATTTCAGAAATAAACTTTTCATTTTAGGCATTGACAAGTTTTTATGAAAAATTTTCTACTCAAAAATTGAAAAAGTTGCAGACATTAAAACTTCAATAATTATAGATTTATAGTGTAGTATTTTGTAAATAGTGTACGCTAAAGAACATAGTTTTGCTAGTGGTGTATTAACACTTCGATTATATTAAGTTAAAATATCATTCAGTAATAGCAATAGTTGTGGTTTTGGTTAGATTTAACTTAACTATAGTGTTTGGTGACAACCATCGCCCCTTCAGTGCGTTTGAATAATTTTGTATTCATAAAATCTCATTATTATTTATCCTGCCATGCAAAAAATTTAACTTTGAAACTAAGATGAAAAGGTTGGCACAAGCCCCAAAAGAAAACTTATTGCTTATAACATTAAGGAAGTGCCAGAAATTACAGTTTGAAAAAACAAACCACATGCATAAATTAATGTTTTTAACTCACGTTCTTAAATGTGACATTAAATGTTGGTGTTTTAAGTAGGTTTAATTTATTCTTTATATTTTGAATATTTATACAGAATTTGAAGGAATTCGGCACCATGAGGCAAAGAAAAAGAAACCATTTTGGAGAAGTTGTAAACCAGTGGCAAAGAGCTCTTTTTTGTCATATAGGAGTCATTAGTCACTTTACTTTAGTGTGCCTAAACTTCCATTAGATTGTATTCTAGAGCAAGCACTGCTGACATGGGGGCTGACACAATTCTACCACCTAATATAACAAACATGACAGTCATAAACATCCTAGAAAATAGCTGTGTACAGAATTTTGATACTGTTGCATGCATCAGGTTAGTTATCTTGTCACCATTTGCTTTTAACAAGTTATGTTAATAACAATATAATTCACTGGATGATACTGCCTTTGTTTTTTGAAACAGGTGTCTTAACTTGGTGTTAACAATGATGTTAATTTCCTTTTTGTCCAAGACTTTAAAAAAAAAAAGATGCTAGTTTTTAGAGGATTTTAAATGTTTGTTTATTATCGAATTTGAAATTAGTTATTGAACCATATTTATATGGGCCATATTAGTGCTTTATGATTAAATTGACTGTTATGAATGTTACTTGAAAAGCGATGTGAAATGTCAATGATTTCAGGAGCAGTGTTCTAGCAGTTCTAGCTATTCTGACATCTATACTTTGTGTAGCTAAAATTGTGCAACTTCACATTGCTCGGCATCCATCATGTCATCAATATGTTATTTTTTATGCTGCTGCCCTTGAATGTGCCACAGGGTGAGTGTCTTAGACAATAATTTATTTTAAACATAAGGATTTACCTTTATTTCTACATGGGGAAAAAAATCTTTTATCAACTGGGATCAAAATATTTGTTTTACAGAGTGAAGACAAAACAAATTTTTTTAGTAACTTATTAAAATGGATGTCACTTTTTCAAATAAAAAGCTATTATGAAACTCTTTGATCTCGTATCACTCTTCCTGAATCGTACCTAAATAACAATGTTTGTTGTCCCTTGGGACAATGTCTTTGTTCTCAGAGGTGTGCATTGGGTTTTCTGGAATGTGACACAGCTTGATTTCCTGCTTCAGTACATGAAACTTTTGCAAGTTCTCATCATGTGTCATTACTACATCACCCTTGCAATAAGAGCTTTAAGGAAGGAAAATCTGGCTGATAGGTATAGAAAATTATATTATTTTTAATGAATTATTTTCTTGTGCACATCTAGATATTGTTGAGATATTTTTAGCGCATTTTCGAGAAGTCGAAATGCGCTATTGTATCCGTTTTGTCCGTCCGTCCGTCTGTCATCACCCTAGATCTCAGCATCCATAAGTCCTAGACCCATGATGTATATATGTTTTTTGTATGTCCTGACCTGCCATTTGTGCATCAACACTCAGTTACTCGATCCGACCTCTTGTAGTGGCAGTAGAGCTCCTGGAAGTATGAAAGTCCTAGACCCATGATGTATATCACAAGAGTTCCTACCACCTCCAACACACAAGAATTCCTACCACCACCAACACACAAGAGTTCCTACCACCGCCAACACAAGAGTTCCTACCACCGCCAACACACAAGAGTTCCTACCACCACCAACACACAAGAGTTCCTAAAAATTCATAAAAATATGTCTAAAATCTAAACACAATTACTGATAACTACATAATGCTGATATCTAACATAAGTACTGATACATAATACGAAAATGCGCTAACACGTCCTGAGTCCAAAAAGGGACCAGGCTTAACATGATTTTTTTATACTGAGACTGGGTTTTAACTACTTAACAAATGACACTTGCTTGTGTCATAATTCAATAATAATTATCTACACTGAGTCGGATCAATTTTCACTCCTTATAACATGGCATGACTCTGAATTTCTTACAAATTTGTTTGAAGTAATGATAGTTGTTTATGGAATGAGAAACATTTTTTTTTTCATAATATATTCTTTCTAATGTTTAACAGCATAGTTGGTGAGTACCTGGAAGAGAGGATGTTTACTGAAAATTATGATGTTTAGATAATTGTTAATTTAATATTAATGTTTTAAAAAGTTCTGGTCAGCAATAAGTTCAGGTCTGTGTGGCAGGTAAGTTCTTGCTTACCTGTACAACAATCCAAATAAACTTTTTGAGGTAAGGAAGCTAATAACCTATTCACAATTATTAACTTATAAAGCCTTAATACACCAATATTTTGTCCAAAAACCACTCCATGTTAGACCTGGAAGGTAGCTATCATAAATAATCCACCCTTTGCAAAGACAAACTTTGATATAGATGTCGTTTAACAAATGCAGCAATATATTTCTCTTTTTGGGGCTTACTTTTGAGTTCTACATATTTTTCTTTTTGGATTTTTTTCAGGTTCATGTACCCGTTTCTTTGTATTGCTGTTTTGTATTTTACCATCATTACATCTTTGGGAATTTCCAACACAGAGACCACCCATGTGGAGTGTATCGGTTTGTTGATATTATTTAAGCTTTGTGATTACAATTAAGTGGATTTATTTGCTGGGATTTTGTAAATAAATTTAACTAAAAGCTCAAAATTTGTGTATACTACCTTCAAGTACTAGGCAGACTTGGTAATTGCTTTAAGTCTACATTCATGACAGTCTGCATCTTTATAAATACAGTCACTAGTTTGAACTCAAGGGGAACCCATACAATTTTTGACATACCGAGTTTTCGAGTTAGGGATAATGGCGCAACAGGCAAAGCTTAATCAAGGATGATGTTTTTGCGGCTTAATTACTGTATTAGAACCATTTATGTATTATCTTTTTAAACGGATGCATGTGGTGCAGTACTGTACTATCAGAATTTACAATCAAACGGCTTACCTTTAGAGAATAAAATAAGTTAACTTCGTTTGGCGTTAAGAGGAGACACCCCCCCACACACACACACACAACACACACATTTTACATTCTCTACTGTGGGATGGGAGGAAGGAAATTTTTCTTTTTAAAAAGAGTTACAGAAAATTTGACTAATAGAGGTTGGAAGCCAGAAAATTGTCAAGTTAAGGGTCAAGGAGATCTAAAATACTTTTGGTCTTATGGAATTTGGCAGAGAACTAATAATTTATTCGACTTAGTGAGGTTTCCGACTTAGGAAAAGGTCGACTTAGTGAGGTCAACTGTAATTTTTGTCCATGTGAATAGCAGTCTGTATACTATCAACGCATAATACATATTTCAATTTTTATTTAATTCCTGTAAAGATTAGGCCTTTCTCTGTACATTTTTTTAGATGCAATAAAGCTTAATCAATTAAATGAAACACTGTAAAACATTCATACCAATCCAAATTTGAATTTAGCTCCTTATTGGCTTGCCCTGTCTGGGGCTGAACTAGTCGTCGTCCAACTGTTTTGTGTGTCAGGATTTTACATAACACGCCGTCTGAATGAGATCAGCACGCTGGGTTCAGTTCGTTGGTCACAGAAGAGAGATCTGTGGTGGTAAGCTTATGTAATATTTATTTACATCGTATTTCATAATAATTATTTGCCATTAATGAAGAAATGCCCCTTAAATTTTTTTATACATTTTTTTGGGGGGCCTATTCCAATAAATTATTTTACGATGAAAATTCTTTTATTTGCTTCTATAAAAATGATATGAAATAAAAAATTTCACTATTATTTAGTTACATAAAAAGTGCTGGGTTACAGAAAAATTCATATTTAGATGTCAAAAAACCTCAAATTAATAATTAATTCATTACTCTTTACATTCACTGACACAGCATTGTCATTGTCTTTGAACTGTCTGCCCTCAGTACATTTGTTTATGACCTCACCCTACAAATTTGTAAGTAAAAATATTTGAGAATCTGAATTTTCATTGATTAATTTTAGACAGTCATTTCTCTATTAAAAGTTATGAAATTTGACTTTACTTAAAATTATTGTGTAAATTATATATATGTACTCAAAGATGTTAAAACTATTTTTAAAAAATTTTTCAGTGGGAGACCGAATAACTGGATGCAGTGCAATATTTGTAAGTAAAAAATATAGTCAATAGAAGTAATAGAAAACTGCATTTTTTTTGTATTTTGTAAGTTAATATAGCTATATATTTACTGTTGTTTTTTATGATATGGGGAAAATAATTCACATTCACTTTATTTTCTATTCACCAACATAAGTACTACTTCTCTAGTGTATTAAGTTACATTTTTTAAAATAGCGCTCACAATTATTATATTTATATTTTTATAAAAGAGGTGGAGGGGGGCATATTTGTTTATATTTGATTTCCTCTTGCTCCAGAACAAGAATGGGGTGGATGGTAGAAATTGCTGGGGTTGTTAGAACATGCTGGGATGATTGCATGTGTGAGGAAGGTTAAATGGAAATTTGGTGGGCTTGAAATAGAAAACTTGGTAGGGGAGGCAAAGGGGAGGGAGGCATGGTGTTTAAATGGTTGTTTTGAGAGTAGTGGCTGATTAAATCAAACACCAATCAGAAAAGAAAATGATTAGCAAATTATAGTTTATTACAGGCATTAATGTGATTGGCAAATTCTTGCTTAGTAATACTGTACGATACTCTGTCTATGGTGCTACTTTAATATCTTAATTCTTAGTGCTTATTGGCATTCTTTTCTGTTGTGATGTTTTGCTATTCTTTTTGTTATGGTTCTGTTCTTGTTCCCTACTTTGTGGTGATTTATTGTGTAACTTACTTTGTGGTGCTGTATTGATATTCTTACTTCGCTTTATTATTTTGGTATTCATACGTTTTGATTTTTTATTGTAACCATCTTTTTAAAAAAAATTTTAAACTAAATTTTTAAATCTTTCAACAGTCATACCAGCAGACTATATATTCACCATTGCTTGTTTCTCTAATGGTGAGTAATAATTAAGCTTGTTAACGGTTTGCTGGCTAACCGGTTAACTGGTCCTCAAACCAGGACCGGTCATCTTTATTCAGGACCATAGGACCGTGTAACCCAAAAGAAAACAACAAACCCACTGTGACTACAAGAGCTAACACAAACACAGTGCGCGCTTGATGTCAACAGCGGTCAAGGCCGAGGCTGTTTCTATTTATATTAATTATAGTCTGTTTCTTATAAAGACAAAGAAAGCTATAAAAGCATATGACCCCGTGACCTATCCGAATTTTCTGATCACCGGTTTATAGTCTGTTTCAGTTCAGGCATTCAAAAACTTATCGGCGCACGCTGCTTATATTACGCTTACCTATATTACGAGAGGTATTTGAAAGACGTAGCAAAGATACCGGGCGATTAATCGGCCCACAAATTCGAGTTCGGTCTTTTAGTGAGAGTTTTCCTGCTAGTCAAAGGCATTTGATTACCACATTAATAGTACGCAGAGTGTAGCTCAAACCCTATTTGAACAGAAAAAAACGGGGAGGGGGAACGTGTGCGTCGCAAAATTCAATTATTCTGGCGAGTTGACGATTGAAAAATAATGTTTTGTTAAATAAATTCCATTTTATCATCGTTTACTCCGTAGCTTTATAATTTTATTATATTATTAATTTTAATACGCGAGTTGATCGGCATCACACACAAGAGAGGTAAACTTGATGTCACAACGGACGGGGAGAGGCGTTTTAAACGGTTAACCATTCTTCAGATCAGGACCGGTTCCTTTTTAAACACGACCGCTTAACCGCAAATTCAATAAGCCGTTGTATAAGCTTATACCCTGGACTTCGTTTTTTCCCAACATCCCAGAAATGATCGGTGCTTGCCGCTTTGTGAAGTACCTATATTACCAGTCATTTGGTAGACACAAAGATACCGGGCGATTAATCAATCCTCAAAAATTGGAGTTCGTCTTTAACTGACAGTTTTCAAAGGAAGTTGACTTAAAATTACCACATCGATATAAAACGATGTTTTCTATAAAACTATTTTGTGTGCCTTGGAAAAGGATCACAGTCCATCAGCGCTGAACACAAGCAGGCGGTGACGTCACATGTTCTTTGAAGTCACCATTAGAAGGGCGAAGCAAAATTTGATACACACTCTCTTAGTTGGTTGTCAAAAAATTAAGGAAAAATACAGACCGGACAGTTAACTGATCTTCTTTTGTCAAGTGTTAACGAGTCCTCCCAAACAAACTGACTTGACAACATTTGATGACATGTCGTTTTAATACTTTTAATACATAAAATTAAATAGTAATCAATATGGTTTACTTCTTTGTTGGAACGATTAAAGAAAAAATTTATTTAAAAAAAAAAATTCACTGTTTTGACGGTACCGCAGCAGAGGAGAACACTAGGGTCGTTACATAATAGACGCTTGGATGTCAAATCAGACAACGTGGGGCGATGCTTTCTGTTGTTGGTTCACAAAACATAGTAAAACTTGGGACCAACCTGCCTTTTTTTTTTAACAGTTAACGGTCCTCAAAAATGAGCGGTCTTAACAACCTTAGATTAAAACATATCATAAGAAGAACATGCATGTCATTGCCTGAATTCACACTCTGGCATACCTGTTAAAGCCTTTGTGGGTTTCTACTATTAATGTCTGTTAAGTCGGATTTTGTTGTAAATTCACTTTTCTTACATGTTATTGTAACTGCATTAAGTAACAGTAAATTTTATATTACATAATAGTATTATCATACATTTTAAATGCATGAAAATAAATTATCTCATTCTTATGTCTTTAAGATGTCAGACTCAATTATGGTATCATGCTTACATTTATGTCTATAAATTATCAAACACATACTCAGGTGAAGTGTGTCAAACTAAGTCAATGCGTAGCAAAGAATAATCTCAGTGACAAAATATAGATCAAACACTTTGACAGAAATATTTCTACTTTCTACCAGGTGTTTAAGCTACTTTTACCAATTTGGGTGATGCTGGCAGTATTTCAACCACACTTTACAGCGTCTGAAAAGGAAGATTTTTTCCCTGGGTACAGCGAAGATGTGGTATGTAATACTGTTTGTGTTGAAACCATTTTTTGACCCTTGTCATAGATGTGATATTGCTTATGAATACATTGATGTCACTTCTAATAGCTGTTCAGCCAAAAGATGTTAACATTTAATTTAAGAGTGATAAATTCAAGAATGGTGTCATCAAATGTGACTGCTGGTTTTTGTCCTAACAAATAATCATATCAGCAACTGCCGAAAAAATGCATATCGGTAGAAGCTTAATATAAAATATAAATAATAGGGGAGGGGGTAAGTGTCTGTAGTCTGTTATATATCCTACATTCTGGGGAGCCTTGTTTACAGTTTAAAGTGATTTAGGAAACCCATATTGTAAAACTTCAATAGCAAGTTAATAAACTTTTCTGATCAATTGTCAACTTTTATTTTAATTTAATGATAAATAATGAAATACCTGGGCACAGTAATATATATATATATATATANTAATGGCAATCAATCGGGATAATTGGGTAGAATCAGAATCGTTAAAAATTTTGGTATCATCCCATCACAAGTTTACACTGCCAAAAAGAACCTTTTTAATTTAACTTTTATATTTATGGTAATTATAAAGGATCTACCATCTATTATTATTACTTTACAAGCTTGTTATTGTCACTTTTGAATGTACCATCTTTGAAAACACTATAAGTTTTTAATCAATAATCAGAAAAAAATTGGACTCCACTGTAATATTAATAAATGATAAACTAAAATAATTATATTCTAATTAAAATGAAACTTCCCATAAAAATAAACAAGTAATACAATATTAATATCTTTATAATTTTAAATAATGTAATTACTTGTTTCTACTGATTTTATCCAACTACTATGCCTTATAGTTTGAATAACTTTAATTCTTAATTATAACTGGTGGAGTATTGCCAATGTTGACCCTTCAGCCATTTTCTCTGATCAGCAAAATGCAGTTTTCAAGATATTTATATAGAGTTCTTAATTTTTCACTTGGCTGTTTTGTGCTGTGGAAATATGACATTTTACTTATATTTTAATAGGAAAATGATGTTATTGAAAAAGTCATGTTTTGTAATATAGAATGTTCCTTCAGTAAAAAATTTCAATTAATTAAACTGACATTTATTTCCATGTTTGCTGGTACAAAACTAAAGGTTATTCATTTCTGCAATTGAATGTAATAGTTCAAGTAACAAGATTAACAATGAAAAATTACATAAAATTAGAGGGCTTTATTAATGGTACGATTTTTATAAGTCAATTTTAATCATAGAAATTATTGAATAACCAGTTCATTTCTGCAATTAAATGTAATAGTATAAGTTACAAGATTAACAATGAAAAATTACATAAAATTAGAAGGTTTTAAATACTATAATGGTACGATTTTTATTAGTCAATTTTAATCATAGAAATTATTGAATGACCCGTTATTAATTTTAGTGCAGCTTTAGTGCAACTAAACACTTTTTAGCGGTTTGTAGTACCTACTTCTAATATAAAAATAACATGGCTCTATTATTTTGAAACTAGATGCCAGCGGCGTAGCATACGCCACAGAGTTGCTCATAAATATTGCAAAGAAAGTGGGGGTGAACAGACACAAACTACATCACGAAGAAATCAGAACAAAGCGAATGAACCTTGTGGGCGGGGATAATTGCCGACGCATTGTTGTTCTGGAAACATGTGCTCTGCGGTTAGCTACTTGTCACCCCCACCCTGCAACACCCTAGTTTGCCAAACAAACTAATAGCCGTCCCCCGTCTTAGCATACGCCACTAATGATTTAGTGAGGGGTGACGTTTTATGAAAGTAATTGTTGCGGAGAGCACAATGGATACCATGAAGTTGTTATGCCAATGTCGAGAAACAAAGCTTACAGCCGTGTTGCGAAGAGGAGTGGGAAATGAACCGGCACTAACACATACATTTTTAACAATTGAAAAAGTAATGTCTTAGCTTGGGTTTGAACCTACGACCTTCCGTTGGTTCACTAATAACTCCTACACTATGAAGTACATGCTATTCTGTTGTTCTGAAAGAACAAAATAATTGACCTCCATTGAATGTATTGTTGGCTTAGTCTCGATGACCCCCCACCCTCTGCACTAACATTTCATGCAAACTGATCACTGATTGGCCAGTGGGGCAGTGAGACAGCTCAGTGTCCGGCATGGTTGAACCATGATGAGAATTATATGTAAAGATAACATGGGACATCTAATGTAGGCATTACATGGTTTGCTGGTTCCTTTGATTCATTAAGATGCCAAAAGAAAGTGCTTTTTAAACCAACTACATAAGTACTTGACTGGCATTATAAATTATTATATTTACTGAAATTTTTATAAATTTTAAATTTACTGTACAAAGCCATTGTTAATATATTGTCCTTTTTTACTTGCCGTAGACCCACTGCTCCATTGTTAATATATTATCCTTTTTTTTTACTTGCCATAGACCTATGGCTCCATCTTCAGTGATGATCAGACTTACAGGCAACTCTACCAACCTGGTGATTCATTTGCCTACACCTCTCCAAGCCCCTCTCCTTCTGGATCACCTTCTATGTCGGACGCCAGCTTGCCCTACGCTTACACTAACCCGGCCCTGACACGCTCCAGTCTGCATCCTATTGCCGAAGAGAACAATGATGATGGCCTGACCCAGAAAACAAATTTGCAGGTTAGAAATTTATTGACATGATATCATCCCATGATGTTTCCATTTTTTGAACCCCATTTGACCCTAATGACCAAAGTTTATCCAAGTACTGGCTCTGTAGTAAGATTGACAGTGTCAAGGGTAATGTTAGGAACAGAAGCATAAATAGTGTTTTAATAAATTTTGGAAGTGGCAATCATTGAACAGATAATTTAGCATAGCTATTCTAGAATTCACTGTAGTATAATCGATTCCTTGTCACAGACTACCTTCCAAAGTAAACAAACTTATATTTGGTAGCCAACCCTCATCATCTGTTTCACCTTGATCTCTTGTTGGCCTGTTTATCAGAGCCAACCCTCATCATCTGTTTCACCTTTGATCTCTTGTTGGCCTGTTTATCAGAAAAAACCCACGAAACCAGCACCAGCTTTGTCTGAGGGAGCTAATCCTAGACCTGCCAGAGCACAGGGCCAATTCCAGAGAGGAAAATTCATCACTCGTCTTGTGACCAAGTCCACTCAAGGCAATGGTGACAACTTTTAGACCTTGTAAAAGAAATGCAACACTGTGAACAAGTCACCTCACCTCCACTTAGATGAGTGGAGCAAATGCAAAAGATCATGTTTAATATATTTTACTTTCTAGTCAAAAAGTCACAAACACACAGTATTTCTTTTTTCTCAAATGATAGATTGGAACAAAGTAATATTAGTGAGAAAATAAAGAACAAATATTAATCCTCTTTGCAAATTGTAAGTAAGGGACTTTTAAACAAATCTCTTCCCCTGACTGTTCAATTTTTATGGACAGGTGTTCAGTATTGCGTTACTATTTGTTTTAAAAAAAAGGAAGCCACACTAATGTTCCCCTTGTTTGTATTACTGAGTCCCGTCCCCNCCCCCAATTATTTTTGTTGAATTAGTTGTATTAAATATTTTATTACATGTTACATGTACAGTTTTTAAATTATTTTTTTCATAAGGCAATAGGAAAGATTTCTCTCAGCTTTTTTGGGTTTAAAGTTACTGTCATGATTATAGATCTTCAAGTAAGGAAAGTTGTTCATTAACTCTGAATGTGCCATAAGTTTTTCAGAAATCGTCCGTCTCAGTCCCGTAAGAATTTTTAAAATTGTGATCAAGTGGTTATGAAATATAAGAAATTGTGTAAAATCAATTTTTATTATTGTCATGCTGATTTCATCTTTTGGGATAGGAATGGTTATTTTACGTATCCAAAAGACCATCTTGAGTTTAAAACTATTTTTACCTGTAGTTTAGGACTATTATTTTAGCAATAAAGTATAGCGAAATCACATCTTCAAAAAAACCCTTAAAACTACCAAAAACTTCGCGAATAGAGTGATAACACTAGCTAGAGAAATGGCCGCCATTGCCAGAAATCAAATACATCTTCTTTGACACACTGAAGAGTTTTTATATTCCGTAATTTCGTTTCTTAAGAGAGTTCTATTGAGGCGTGCTTTACCGCGCATGGGTAATAGAGGCGAGGCGCACATTTTGGCGCTTTAACACATGAAGAGTTAATGTTAGAAGGCCATCCATGTAAGCCTTTTGTTTGTGTAATAGATATGGCTACTGTTGCATTATTGGATACACCTTCTTTTCAAATGATGGATAGGCCCACGCTGTATTAGCCTAGTGTTAAAACACATTGAGATGTGCACTGACATTATGTGTAAACCTACTGTTCTAACTTTTCATGAGTTGGGCTTGTCAGCTTACAAGTTAATACATGTAGCTAACTTTCATTTAATTGATGCATTCCTCATTTACATTTTAACAGGATCCTCATTTACATTTTAACAGGATCCTTATTTATATTTTAACAGGATCCTTATTTATATTTTAACAGGATCTTCATTAACATTACAAAATTCTCTTTTTGATGATTATTCCAAATTTTATAAAAATCGTACATTTGTCAATGCCAAATCAAAAGATGTATTATTTCAAATATTGTTAATATTTTTGTGTTAAATATGTTTTATTGAATGATAAAAATAAAAGTTCAGTTGTACTTCTCCTCATATATGAATGAAATAAAAAGAGCTGTAATTAATTTTTTTTTTGAAGGTTAAGAAAATAAATAATGACAGTTCCACAATATTGATCCACTACTATATACAGACACTTATTTTGGAAGTATATGAACAAAATATTATATAATAAAGATCTGCATAATTTTTATCCATAACCCTACAACTATTTATGAGGTTAGTAACAAGAAATAATAACAGCTGTCCAGTGTATTATGCCCTATGTTCATCTCTAGATGGCACTAGGTCAAGTGCATCATTTGTTTCCACTATACCAATGTCATTTGTTTCCACTATACCAATGTCATTTTTTTCCACTATACCAATGTCATTTATTTCCACTATACCAATGTCATTTGTTTCCACTATACCAATGTCATTTGTTTCCACTATACCAATGTCATTTATTTCCACTATACCAATATCATTTTTTTCCCATAAAACCAATGTAATTTATTAACTTGATACCTATGTTATTTATTTTCATGATACCAGTACCACATGAAATGTCATACATTTGCTGCCCATATATATTTGATCTGAAAGCTTGCTGTGTTATTCATGCTTGATCCCACCACATCCCTTGTTCCTAATCTGTTGTTCCTCCCATGCCTCAGTTTATTTATTTATTAAATTGGTGATACTCTGAGCTGATAAGCTTAATCTATTGCTGGCAAAGTATTGATCAGTTAAGTGTGCATCTAACCTAGAACTGATTGGCTAAGTCTGCGACTGACCTAGAATTGATTGGCTAAGTCTGCCACTGACCTAAAATTGATTTGCTAAGCCTGCCACTAGCCTAGAATTGATTGGCTAAGTCTGCGACTGACCTAGAATTGATTGGCTAAGTCTGCTACTGACCTAGAATTGATTGGATAAGTCTGTGAAGATGTGTTAGTGATTACTCAGTATGCTGTTTTATAAAATTTACTATACAATTCAAAAACTCTTATAACATTTAAGTGAATTGATTTTGTTTGACTTAATTTTAAACGGTTAAGTTAAGTAAAATTCTCTGTATTATAGTGAAATTGTTTTTTTTAATTTGAGATCTTAAGTTTTTGTACAAAATGTTTAACGGTTAATCAATTCCCACTTTCAGATTTATCATACTTAAATTCTTACTATTGACATCAGTTCCGCTTTGAGCTTTTTGTGCTTTAGATGTTGGCATTGTTGATTTGTTTCCATTATGTGTTGATCATGACTGCATGCTACTTCTGTATATTGCTTTTTCAATTCCATATCAGACAGTTTTACACTGAAATTTTACATGATTATTTTAAGTATTTTCTGATAATGCTGATACCAACGAGGATAAATCTTCCTAATATGGTTAGATTTTAGGTTGTGCTTACATTCAAGATGTATATAAATAGACTTGACTAAAACTTAAAACTAAAAATCACACAGTTAACTGTGCATACATGGTTAGTATGCACCCTTCTATTCTGAACAATTACTGTATTTTCACACATATTTCCCGTGGGTTATACCAGATTTTACAAACCCCGCACCCCCCCTCCCCCTGCAGGGTATCTGAATTTTTTTTTAACGGAATAATGCATCAATGACACTATTACTTGCAAAACACCAATATAAAACTAGATTCTGTATAACTTCTGGTAAGTTTGTTCACAAACTTTCTGTTATGGTCAGATATTACGTCATTACGTATCTGATTTTATAACGCGGCGAGCAATAATATATATATACAGTTCATCCAACTAGAGAGGTTCAGTATGATATGACTTCTCAAATTTGGTGGGATAGTGTGGGTTATACCACAATTACAGGATCTAAAAGTTCTGCAGGGTATATGCGTGGGCGAGTTTTCTGCATGTGCGGGGAATATGCTTGAAAATACGGTAGATTTGATCATATAAGATCTAAATTACATCTGATTGTAATTCAAATATGGAGTCAGGAGAACAAGTTTTTTACCACATCCACTAATAGCAGGACTAGTATTATACCCCATCCACTAATGATGTGTGGCATAGTCAGAAGGAATAGTATTATACCCCATCCACTAATAGCAGGACTAGTATTATACCTCATCCACTAATAGCAGGACTAGTTTTATACCCCATCCACTAATGATGTGCTAAAATTAAACTATGACTTTCACCTATGATGCTGCCACCATTTATTCTTATGCTTCTCTCCATTCTTTGACCTTGTAATATCTTGATGTGCTTTTCATCTCATTGCCCTCATTATTTTTCTGCAACTAAATTTCGAATGAGTGTGTTTGGCTTAATGCTTTTGCTTTGAAAATTAATGATGAAAGACTACTCTATTGTTGGATTCCTATTTCATTACAGTGTAAACATGTGTCATTTGTATGCTACTATTGCCATTTGAATGTTACCATTTGTAAGTTGATTGTTATCATTTGTCAGTTGAATGTTACCATTTGTCAGTTGACTGTTACCATTTGTCTGTTGAATGCTACCATTTGTCAGTTGAATGTTACCATTTGTCAGTTGAATGTTACCATTTGTCTGATGAATGTTACCATTTGTCTGATGAATGTTACCATTTGTCAGTTGAATGTTACCATTTGTCTGATGAATCTTACCATTTGTCTGATGAACCTTACCATTTGTCAGTTGAATCTTACCATTTGTCAGTTGAATCATACCATTAATCAGTTGAATGTTACCATTTGTCAGTTGAATCTTACCATTTGTCAGTTGAATCTTACCATTTGTCAGTTGAATGTTACCATTTGTCACTTGAATGTTACCATTTGTCACTTGAATGTTACCATTTGTCACTTGAATGTTATCATATGCCATTCTGTGTCACTTTGATGGTTAGTTGATACCTTATTCCATGAATACTTTATTAATCATGAACCATTGATAACTAACAATCTAGAACTGTTTATCAGTCTTATCATTGTAATTACAAACATGTCCACCTCAATCAATACCATTATTGTATTTAAAACCATGAAGAGCTCTTCAGTATTTATTTTTGGGCACTTTTGAGGCCAGTACTTAAATTTTAAGCTGTATATTTTGTTACCTCTAATTTGTGCAATTGACATTTATCATTATTCCTAAAACTGACACATTCAGCCCATTGTCAGTTCATGAACATCATACATTCAGCCCATTGTCAGTTCATGAAAATCATACATTCAGCCCATTGTCAGTTCATGAAAATCATACATAAATCCCATTCTCATGCCATTTTTTTTTACATTCGGACTCATTCTAGTAAAGAGCAACTTTCCCAAATTCATCAGTTAAATTTAAACAAGTTTTTTTTAGAAGCATTTAAAAAGGAGAAAGTCATGAAGATATTAGTATCTTAGCATCATCTATTTCATCTAACATTTTCCAAATAGAAATCATTAAGTGTAGTTTTTTTTTTGCATTAAATCTATTTTGGTTAGATAATATATCTTCTCCTCCTGCCTCTAAACCTTTTGTTTCCTCTTTGGCAGAAGAGTGCCCACCTATTTTGTTTCATATTTGATCACTTATTAACATGATGTAGTTTATTTTTATTTATTTTGTGTTTATGACACTGTTAATGCCATTCATCTTTATTTAAAGTGTGTAAATATGAAATAGTTGTGTTCTCAAGTAATCTTCATCAGTTGGTGTCACGTGTATATTAAATCTCTTACAGCTAGTCACATTTTTAGATACTAGATGAAGAACCAGGTGATTTTCATTGTATTGTCTGACATCCATGTTACTTGGTCATAATGTCGTATTCCTCTTCTGCTTCTCAGTAACTAATTGAATCAGACAGTATAAAAAATTCTTAGAATGGACTGCAAATTTGAACAGCAAATGGAAAAGATGTAAACAGGGTAAGGGTTAGCCTGACCGGATGTAACAAAACAGCGTTATGTCCTGTCAGGCTAACCCTTACCTTGTTTACGTCTTTTTCTTTTTTATAAGCCTGATTGCAGTCTCACCCCTCATTTTGTTTACTGCCAAATTTGACCAGGTCTAATATCAGTTAGTTAAATATCATCCCTAACAACACAACTTTTGCAAATACAGTTAAACAAACTTGCACAACTGTATCCTACAGTTAAACAGGCTTGCACACCTGTCACCCAAAGGTAAACAATGTTTCAAGATTGTCCCTAACACAAAACTTTTTTTTTCCTGCTCCAAACATGTAATTGTTCTGGACCAGCCCAGGTAGAGACTGCCATATCTTGTTATCTTGGATGTAACTCATTCATTGGATGCATATCATTTCAACAAGTGTTACATCAGGTTCCTGACTTGGGCTGATAGAAGAGGTCAGCACAGAGCATATGTCCTGATTTGGGTTGACTGAAGAGGTCAGCACAGAGCATATGTCCTGATTTGGGTTGACTGAAGAGGTCAGCACAGAGCATATGTCCTGAATCAGCAAGGAACCAAATTATTACATTTCTTTTTATGTGCTGGTGTATTTGAGCTGAACACAAAAAGGTACTACTTTAAAACTACTTAACTAGGGGTTCATATAAAACTACTCAAATAGGGGTCCATATAAAACTACTTATATAGGGGTCCATATAAAACTACTCAAATAGGGGTCCATAAAAAGTTACTTTCATAGGGGTCTGTATAAAACTACTTACATATGAAATAATAATGTCATCATAAATATCTCCTCTAAGCTCTTGCATGACTATTTATTGATCAATAAGTTCTTGTACTGTAACAATTTCTCTAATTTCTGTAATAAATTATCAAAGAATCTAATTTATGTAACGTATTGTGCATATAATAGTTTTTCCTAATCTATTGTTATTATTCCAGAATTCATTCTTAAGTGGTATTGAGATTTTTTTGTATTGACTTACTTTCAATTTATGACCCAGTTGTCATTTTTAACTCTTTGGAAGTTTAGAGAATATTTCTTTTATTAGCAGGAAGTCTAACATTATTTCTGTTGAGTATTTAACAAATTTTAAGTCATTAAATAGATTTTGTAAAAAAAAAAAATGTGAGGAATATTTGACTAAGACTTTGAGAACTTTCTTTTATTGTCAATAAAATATCTGATATTGTCCCAATCCTCATTGATCTTTCTTGTAAATTTCTTCCTTTAACTGAAGACCAAATGTGTGTTTTGATGTTGTTTTTTAAGTTATATCTTGAATCTATCAAGTACCCACATAATAGTATTCCTCCATTTGGAGTGTCATTTTTTTAAAAATTCCAAAACATTATAAAAAAAAATTCATTTGCATTTTAACGCCTGGAACCGTAGAGCACACGATGTGTGTCCGAACATATTCCGGTTCTTTTCCTTTATCTTACCCCCAAAATATTTTTTTGCAAAAAAATCATATTTGCACGACGTGACAACACGTGGTAACCCTAAACCTAACCCTAACCATATAGAAATACTGTATTTTACTAAAAAAAACATTTTGGGGGTAAGATAAAGGAAAAGTACCCATATTCCGTATTGATAGTGTGTCATTACATTCTGACCCGAAAATACGCCTCTTTAATAATTTCAATTAGTTATTCTCTTTTTTAATTTAGTTTAACTGTGTTGAAAGAAAACAAACCAGATTGTCAATGTTTTTCTTTTCACATTTATGTTCACTCCTACGACTGTGTGGCCTCTTTCGGCTGTGTGGAGTCTGTCGAAAGACTATAGCGTGGCAACGGCCTGGATCTACCATACAGTGTTCCCTCAATTCCCTCGCTATTCCGGGGGTTTCGTTTTTACTATTACCCCCCCACCTCCCCGCGAATGTAAAAAAAAACGCGAATATTGGATGCAGAAAACGCCTATGTATAATGGTATTAAATGCTTCCCAAACACTTTGTAAAGACACTAAATCATGAATAATATAGTAAAACTGCATACTGTTAGTGTTATGTATTTCACTGATGTAGTAAGAATAATGTCAATGTGAATTTTGTACAGAAACAGTATTTGAATATAAAAAACGTAAGTACTGCAGGACAGTAACTCAGCATTATATAGTTAGCTAACCGTCTAATATGCGGCTGCGAATAAGTGAGGGTATGCTGTATTGTAACTTTCGCTTAGGCGAGGTTCGTTTCTGACTCAAGGGTGTCGTCGTTTTGAACACACTGGGACACGGCTTTGCTCCACTATTCAAATAATTGATGTTAGCCTGCTATTAAGATAACCTTTCACAGCAATCAGATTGCGTAACAATGACTTGGCATCGGGCCAGTTGCCAAGGGCGCCGAGGGCTAATCCTTCAATAATCAATTTATTCTTTCGCTATTTCCCCTGGGAGCCAAAAATGAATGTGCCAAGTGCGCGGAAAACCCAGTTACGCTTGTGACAATGAGTCAACATCCCGCAGGCGATAGGGGAAATAATGGCATGCGTTAAGAGATAATGATTGTAAAGAACATAGTTAATTGTGAATGTTGCCGTGTTACATTCAGAGAGAAAGATTGTGAATGTTGCCGTGTTACATTCAGAGATAAAGATTGTTAATGTTGCCGTGTTACATTCAGAGATAAAGATTGTGAATGTTGCCGTGTTACATTCAGAGGTAAATGTTGCCGTGTTACATTCAGAGGTAAAGATTGTGAATGTTGCCGTGTTCCACTCATACTCATAGGTAATGGTTGTAAATAACATAGTTATCGTGAATGTTGCCGTGCTAACTCAGAGATAAAGAAAACATACATTCAAACAACAAACAATGATACGTAAAAGAAAAACAAACTTTCAACAACAGGTTTGACAAAAAATAGTAACTTCTTCTCTTTTTAAATGTGAAAGAATCGGGCGCTAGACTGCTCTTAAGATGGTAAAAAAGGTCACCTTTAATGCAGTGTAGATCTATATGGATATGAAATGTATATGAGAAAGCACGGAAATATTGAACGCGTTTTTTTTACTGTTTTTATGAAGCGGAATGAAAACATAAAAATGATTAGAACTCCTGTAGCAATAACCATATGTCTTGCTATCTGAACCCGTTATGACGGGTCAAGTGATGCGAGTTTAATTGAGATGTCTTTTTAAGACATCCCCATCGCAGGAGAGGCACAACCAAGTCAAGTTTATAGCATAACAGAATAGATGGGAGGAGGAGGCGTGATCTATGGGCTATTAGCACAGAAAATACTCTGTAGCATGCAGTGTCGTTTGGGCGTTGTAGTAATAACAAGGAATGGTATATATATATATATTATTAATAATTAATCATTTATTAATAAATTTGAAAAATTATTTAAATCAACCTCTTCAATTTAATGGCTATTTTATCGATTAAAATACTTTTAATCGATAAAATTTTTTACCGATTAATCGAGAAATTAATCGATAATTTCCGCAGCCCTAATATATATATATTTATATATATACCATCATCTGTGTTATACACCATCATCTGTGTTATACACCATCATCTATGTTATACACCATCATCTATGATATAGACCATCATCTGTGTTATACACCACCATCTATGTTATACACCATCATCTGTGTTATACACCATCATCTATATTATACACCATCGTCTATGTTATACACCATAATCTGTGTTATATACCATCATCTGTGTTATACACCATAATCTGTGTTATATACCATCATCTGTGTTTTACACCACCATCTATATTATACACCATCATCTATGTTATACACCATCATCTATATTATACACCATCGTCTATGTTATACACCATAATCTGTGTTATATACCATCATCTGTGTTTTACACCATCATAATTGTTATACACCATCATCTATGTTATACACCATCATCTGTGTTATACACCCCCGCCCCCACACACACTTTTGTGATCACTTCAGACAAGGATTTTTCAGGAACCATCCTGCAGTCGTACAATAAAGCTGCTCAGAACATAAGCTGAGAGAACATTTGCTGAAAACGTCCGGAGAGAATATATGTTTAAAATATACAGTTAAGAAAAGCACGCAGTGCCTTGGAATGGGGAGGGCAGGTGCTAGAGCTATATTTAGAAAGGATATTTATATTGAATTTGAGCTATGACTATGAGATCTCATGTGACCACATCCCCATCCCATGATAACCTAGTGTATTGTAAACAATAAATATTGTAATTTGAGAAACATAACGGTTGCGTCAGTTATGTTAAACTTATCAAGACTAAAAGTAGGGCCGGCCTAAGGCATAGGCAAACTAGGTAGCCCCCTAGGGTCTCCGATTACCGGGGGCCTCGCCAGAGGCGTCACTAGGGTTGGTGTCACCCGGGGCGGTAGCTCATGGTGTCACCCGGGCGGTAGCTCATGGTGTCACCCCCTCATGATTTAACCCATAGAAATCCTCCGAGTTTTCCAGTGCCAAATAGGGGAATATATAGAATTTTACGGTCTGGTGTCACCCCCCTGATGATGTCACCCGGGGCGGCCCGCCCCCTCCGCACCCCCCAAACGACGCCACTGGGCCTCGCTCAGGAATCATCATAGTCATAGACATTTTAAAAATTATTGTTTCTATTACATTCAGGGCCATCAAATTCATTTCGCCAAGGGTCCCCAAGGCCGGCCCGGCTAAAACTAAAAGTTATAGGATATTGAGTGGGCGGGGCTAGTTTAGGTAGGTGAGTCAGTGAGCCAAAGTGTTTGTCCTGTGACGGCCAGAGAGTAAATGATTTACACCTATGAGCCAGCATTGTTAGGAAAGTGAATGATTTACACCTATGAGCTAGCATTGTTAGGAAAGTAAACGATTTACACCTATGAGATAGCATTGTTAGGAAAGTAAACGATTTACACCTATGAGCCAGCATTGTTAGGAAAGTAAATGATTTACACCTATGAGCCAGCATTGTTAGGAAAGTAAATGATTTACACCTATGAGATAGCATTATTAGGAAAGTAAATGATTTACACCTATGAGCTAGCATTGTTAGGAAAGTAAATGATTTACACCTATGAGCTAGCATTGTTAGGAAAGAAAACAGCGTCATTTCTTTGGTCAAGTTTTTAACAGTTTAATTTTTCGTTTATTGTAATTCTGGAACTTAAAGATTAATAACAGAGGAGTAGAGGAGTGAAAATAATTCACAATCAAATCATTATTAAACAATTATTACTGAATCAAAAACCTTACCTTCATTCAGCAATTAAACAATCTTATTTTTATATTAAAAACTGATCATAATAGCACCAATTAGTTGCCGTGGTGGCGCCAAAGTGATACTATGTTGATAGCGAGTCATCGTAGGAAAATTCCACACCTCCCTTGGGAGGAACACTTAAGTGAGAGGCGTTTTCGGCCCAGCGCCCTGGACACCCAGGCGGCCACTTGTAGCAGCGACCGCTCCGGGGGGGGGGGCTTCCCAGCCTTCGCACCCCTTAGGGGGCCAGAGGGCTGGGGGGGGGTTTTCCGGGAAGCCCCATGAAGAGCGCAGGCTCGGGACTGCTGATTTCTTCCACATGTAGGATTTTCAGTTGCCACAAAGCCCTGTCGTGTGTGGCCATACTCAAGTCACTCTACTGGGGTATCAACGATTTTAACATAAATTCGAAATTACTGTAAATGTACAAGATGGGGTGGGAGGAGAATTTTTAAGAATCACTGGACGTAAAAGCCCCCGGATGAGTATATTAATAAAAAGAATCGTATCCTTTTAAAATTGTCTTGACGCTGTGACAATCACAATAAGTTGTACCGAATACTTACTGATGAAGGTAAGTTACATTTTAAAAACATCTTTACGTTAAAATTTACGAATTAATTTCAAAAAAAATTTAAATTGTATATAGATTCTATCCTTTTTCAAGAATCAATAACTTTTAACTAATCAATTAAAAATTAAAGCTGCTCATTCACCCATGTTTAGTATCTGGTATCAAAATCCTTCCATTTGGTCACTAAATATCTGCTGAACCTGACACTGACAGTGGTCATCACAGGCCAACAGTGAAAAACGACATTTTCAATAATTTACTTTCTTATTTACGAGTTTATAAATAGTTATTAAAGAGATGATTCGGTACATGCATGTAATTCCTCTTAATGAAAAGAACTTAAGAAGCCTCACCAGAAGCTGAAAAAACTACAGTAAGCGATAGCAAGGAATATGGTGTGAATTAATTTGTCCCCCCCCCCCCAACTCAATTCAACTAAGTAATTGAGAAACAAAGAATTTTAAAAATAGTAAGAAAAAAATATTAACAAAAATAAGATAAAGTAAATAATAATTTTTTTAAAAAATATATAAAATAAAAGCAGCCATTACTCAACACTATAAACGCGGAAAGCCAAAGTCCTCAGCTTTTTTACGCAGAATGGTGGTGTGGTCGCATCGCTAGAATGATGGTGTGGGCTCATTGCGACATTTGTTCTCTTTGGTGTCCCCCCTTGTGGTGGTGTCACCCGGTGTGGTCCGCACTCCCACATCTCCGCGTGACGCCTCTAGTGGGATCCCGTTGCCAGGATGATGTTATAATTTGATGCATTGAATTCGAGATTTCAAGTTTAGTCACCCTTTGCTAGTTCGATCCCGGTCAGTGTTATTGGCATCGCTTTTCTTTAGACTTGTAGCCATCCTTGGTGGCTTTCTGAAAACAATGTCAATTCTAGTCAGCTGTGTCAACGCTACAGACTATCGCTTACGAGATTACATAAACTTTATGAGCCCTATTAAATTATTTTAATACAAATTTTTTTTTTTTTTTTTTAAAAACATGATATTCTGACTTTTAATTTAAATTCATTCATACATGACTACTCTCATCTCTTAATTAGTATTATTATTTAAATTACGCTTTGAAAATTAAAAAAAACAACTTTAATACTTAACTTAGGAAGATG
This sequence comes from Radix auricularia, assembly GCA_002072015.1. Taxonomy (NCBI): domain Eukaryota; kingdom Metazoa; phylum Mollusca; class Gastropoda; family Lymnaeidae; genus Radix; species Radix auricularia. Next base: position 102,855 of record MUZC01000761.1, on the reverse strand, counting down.
CATACCGTACTTCTCATTACGATGACCGTCTGTTTACTGTCTGGTCAAGTCAAGTCCGATCGTACTTGCATGGAGACACAGGTCCACTGTGCAGGGCCCTTTAAGAAGTGCATAGCGTCACTCTCAGATGGTGAAACAGACATCAAATGCATGATGGATCTTTTGTGGTGTAGTAATTGTGAATTTGGTGGGACATGATGATACGAACTTGTTGCCGTGACGTATATAATACGCACTTAAAGCCTAGCTGAATTAAACTTAACTCGCTCAAAAGCCAGGTCTTGGTAGTTTTTGTAAATGATTTTTATCAAATTGCTGTTGGTACGATTAAAAAATAACATAATTTAAAAAATAATTTTGTAAGACTTTAGTTTCAATGGAATAATAAATAAAGAATAACATTGGAACGGCAGTGGCGTAGCCAGAGGGGGCGGTCCGCCCCGGGGGCAGACATTTTGAGGGCGGCATTTTTGGTCTATTGAAAAGTGGAGCCCTTTCCGACAACCGCCCTGTAATTTTTTGAAGGGGTAAAATAAATATGAAACAAAAGTATTCATAATTTCGAGTTTTAATTTACGTGTAGCACAGCATTATTTGATTACATATTGGTTGTTATAACTAACGCAAACTCGTTAAAAAAAATAAAAAGACCACTCAAAAAGGTATCAATTTTTTTTGAAAAATCAACAGGTTTACGTCACAGATGATGCTTTTATATGAAAACCATACACAAAAACACGTCACCGATGGGCCGAAAAATATGTGCTATTAATATTGCCACGGCAGTTTTTGTGTAGAATTTCCACATGCGCAGAATGATTCGCGAGCAAGTAAACTGCCTAAATGACACGGTGGTTAAAATGTTGTATTAAGCTTTCAAGTAGTAATTAATTTTACTCTTTCAGTTTTGATACAATTATTTTAAGGAAATTATTAAAATTTTAATTTAGTTCGTTTTTATTGCATTAAAGTAGCACTCATTAAAATAAAGTTATTCAAAAAAAATGTTACGCCTATCCAAATAAATTAATGTGCAAATAATTTGAATTATGACAAGAATATGAAAATATTCAAATCTCTCCGTTAATTAACACAGTAGGAATAAATAATTAAAATTGACACCTCCAGAAGTAACCAGTAAAACGAGATCAAGTGATAAAATTCTATTTGATTCAATGCCACCTTTTTTCTTTTCTTTGTTGTATTTTATCTCAATTTATGGGAATTCGTTTTTTTTTTTGTGTTGGTTAGTTATGTTTGGTTGTTTTGTTATGTTTGTTTTTTTAAAATTAATGCAAACATATTTCATGGAACAGAGGGATATGCTAATACAAAACTCTGATACATCAGCCAAAACAATTTTTGAAGATCCTGATCGGTGAAAATCCAGGAGACGTGGTTAAACGGCGGTAAAATCTTTTGAACTAGAAGTGCAACTAGAATTGTTTTTAGTTTTAGCAATGGTTATATTTTAAAAGAAAATGAAATATCGCTTTGACCAGGTGCACATCCTTGCAATAAAATATTCGTGTATAACACCTTATAATACCATTAACCTAGTAAAGAATTTCAACATCAAATAAATACAATAGAAATAAATAACTGTGTCCCGAAAGTCATTAAATCGATTATCTATTTATGTTACAAATGTATCCAAGATAGTGAAGTACGTTTCAGATTTAAAGCTTGTATTTGGATCATCAGCCCTTTCATCTGTGCTAGGTTCGCCTGCCATAGTTTTGTTTTTTTGCAACTTTCTTTTCTTTAAATTTTCTTTTTAAAATCTAGTTTGGAACAATTTTCGTTAATAAATGATTTGACATCTACTTTCAGAATTTCAAAAGCTTTATAGCCTCTCATTTTAAAAAAAAACGCATTTCTTCCAACATTGATAAATTGTTTTGTAAATGTAATGTCAATGCTCTTGCGCTGCAAGTAGTTTGATAACAACAACTTTTGTACAGAAAGCATCAGAAAAAACAAAATAATATTTTGTTATTAAAACAGATAGCCCCATAGTTTCTGCTCTGACACTTCCTTTATATTTTGTTGATTCCCTTGAATTTATATCTTCTGGATTAGCTAGACAGCAGAGAATGATCCAACAACTGCAAAAACTGCATGCTTACGGCTTGCCCATTTTGTATCAGAACGTCATTTCAGAGTTGCTAATGTTGATTCCTATTGAGATTTATGATGCTCTTTGAGAGTTTGTAGACGTGGTAAACAAGATGTAAAGAATGCATACAACCTTTCAGCTGTGCCAAAAAACTACTGTACATCACAGTGTTTATGCTGACTAAATTCAAAACATGGGCTCCACAATGAACATAGCATGGCATTGGGTGAAAGTGTCTTTAAATGAGTTTGAAGACCACTATAATTCCAGACATCACAGATGTGCCATCGTATGCCTGTCCTCGACAGTGTGATATCAATGTTTTGCTTTTGTAATTGATAGTTCCTTTAAAATCTTCTCAGCAAATGCGGCAAACTTGTTGTTTTCCAAAGTATAAAAGCATGGCAGGATTAAGCCATCTTGTTGCACAAAATCACATGGGATCCCCCTTCTGCCTCTGGCCTCGATCCTCAACTGCACAAACACAAAAAAAGAAACAAAAACTAACAATTAACAAAAGCTGTTAACACATTTGTTTGTGCTAATTTCATTCAAATGAAAGATACAATTGACGCATTTAAATTAATAGTTAATTATTTTTTTTAAAAAATAATGAACAAAAAAAACACTATAATTTTAAAAAATATTTTAAAGTTCTTCTTTCTGGATTTACATCTGGTAAAGTTTCTGAGTACATCATCAGCGTTAGTTGTACACAAGTCTAACTCAATCATTAGCAGAGATAAGGAAGCATTTCTTGTTTACTCTAATTGGATTTTGGTACCTTTCAGCTGAGAAAATGATCCCTCAGCCTTAGTTGAACAAGTGTAAACCATTATTTTTGTATGCGTATTAAGGGGATTTTTACATTTGGAAAAGTACACTTGATGTTGTCTCTTTCACTTTGTATAATTCAGCATGACGGAACATATGTTTTGTATTAAGATTTTGATGCTAAAAACTTGTGTGTGGAACTTTCGTAGTTCAGTACAGATCTGCAGGATAAGCATTTTTAGTACTTTAAAACACTGAGATGTTTATGGTACATGGACCAAACAAGAAAATCGAACTACTATATCATTATATACCCGTCCTTGTCTACTCATCTCTGCCTCAAGTTTGTCGACAATGGCATAGAAAATAGATTAATGAAATTCTTCTCTGACATGAAGAGATCCATCAGAAGCATCACTATCAATGAACACTTTCTTTTACGATTATGGGTCAAAGTTGACCTGGTTTTATTTCTTTTTCCAGCTTCTTGAAACCTTTCGAATTCATTCTTAGATTTAGGCAATTGATTTGCTAGTTAAGAATACAAATCAGCACACTTATTTAAGTTCACGTGCTCATTTTCTAGAGCTTGACTGACTGTGAACATGTGGTAACGCTTCTTTCCAAAACACATGCAGGCGAAAAAATTATAATTCTTTCATCTTCTATGCTATGTTTTCTGCTTCTCTTCTGGTATCGCCCTTCTGTGACTGGTCTCCTTTTAAACTTATAATATAAACATTATAACGCCTTTATAATATTAGGATGAGACTTAAGAATGTTGTGACTCAATTTTACATCTGCAATTGGCTAATGTCGATTACGCATGGCTACCGAGACAATATACACATTTTTCTTGAGGACTAGTGGTGCCCCCAAACGCTAAGTGCCCTAGGCGCGTGCCTTATTTGCCTAATGGTTAATTCAGGCCTATATAAAAGACTATAAATTTTCCACAACATGTTCAGATATTAAAACTGACCGTAAAAAAACTGACATCTGATCAATTTTAGATATATCAACTGTTTAATCAATAACTAAAGGAAAGAATTGTGTAGAATTAACTTCATTATCAATTATCGCCGATAATTAAGTTGAAAGTGTTTGAATTAAATCTATTTGCACATCATGACTTAAATAAAAAAAAATTCTTTTCAAAGTTTAGATGACTCACTTAAGTGAAATCATAATAATTTCTCAATTAATCGTTACAAATTTTATTGATTAAATATCGATAAAAATAATTTTAATCAATAAAAATTAGATTAAAATTTAAGAAAATATTTATAATATTTTTTTATCAATTTATTTAAATATAATTATTATATATATAATAGCCCAGTGGTGTGGGTATGTTTGTAACGTAACGCTCAAGAGATGTACCACAGTCTACAGCAGTTAGTTTAGTTGAAAAATCGTGTTTTGATGAGCACTGTAAAAATATTTAATAGGATGACGTCATTGTTTGGTGTGCATCGGTGCGCAAAATACGGTGCGCAAAATACAACCCCTATTATTATTATTAAATAAATACTTTGCGTACATTTCATAAAGTTTAATAATTCGTATTTATCAAAAAAGGACAAGTTAGTTGGTCTTTAAAAAAAAGGTTGGCGCCGTAGGCGCCCAAAAAAAGGGGGCGCCGCAGGCGCCACGGCGCCCGGCACAATCTATCAAAAAAGGACAAGTTAGTTGGTCTTTAAAAAAAAGGTTGGCGCCGTAGGCGCCCAAAAAACGGGGGCGCCGCAGGCGCCACGGCGCCTGGCACAATCTAGTAATTAATAAACCAATAAAATAGCCCAGATCACAGTATCTGTATAACTGAGGAAGAAAGTACAACAGTCATATGCAGTTAAAAATATTACTCATCAGTCTTTGAGACAGGGGAAACAACTCAATAAAACAAAAAAGAAAACGTTACTTCCCTTGAGATGTTTTTTTTTTATATTGAAATTAACGAATAATGGGTCCCACAAGTTAATAGAATAAAATGGTTCAATGGAGAAATAGCATTGAGCTGAATTTAATTTTATTAAGGATTTCAGGGGTTAATAATGGATAATTAGAAATGATAATAAAGAAACAGTTGAGTAAATTATTAAATGTGATATTTGTCTGAATCATTAAGTATTAAATCTGCTATGATGCTAAAAATCGCTTAATATGGAAGATTTTTTAAAAATGTGATGGCACAAATTGTCTATATTCAGAATTGGCTGTGCTTAAACTTTTTATATTTGGAGAGAGATTTATCATTTAGAATTACTGTATCAGAGAAGTTTGCCATGGAACACCTAAATTAGTACTTCATCATTTCAAAATAGTTCATAGTTCTTGGCTCTTAGTCTTAATCATTCAATAACTGATCAAAATAATAAATAAATAAACATATTATATCATCTGTTGGATGTGTTATTGGACATGCATTGTGAATAGTTATTTATAAATTATAAAGTAAGATTATCATCAAAGGTCAAAGGAAGTAGATGAATGAATAAGACATATATTTATTTTCAATAATAGTTGGTCTGCGTTTGTGCAAGTTACGTGAGCTTAAAAATTTGCCACTTTGTTATCATATCTTATCTGTTACAGACACTCCTTCTATACAGAAGATTATTGCGTCCTACGCCAAACCATGGTTTGTGTTTGTCCTGCATTCTGACTAGAGTTTTAAATGATGATAAAGTGTTAGCTTTCCTGGTTTTTTCAGGCAACCCATTCTATGCCGGACATCCGGATGGGAAGAAAGAAAAGTTGTATGTGTTTGTTCTTGCATACGCAGTAAGGAAGTTGTTTCCTCTATCCTTATGTCTATCTGAGATGGATCCAGTCCAGCCAGATTGATATGCTTATTTCCTTTCATGTCAAGAACAATGGTAAAAGAAATCTGATAATTATGTTGTACGCCAGAATCACAAGAGTAAAGTGCTATGTTTACATTAGTAATTAGTAACTTATATATACTGGACCAGAATCCTCTCCTAAAATGCGAACTGCCTTATATATGTTAATAGATGTCTGTTTTAGTAAGTGGGCAATCCACAAATTAAAGGTTAAAAAAATTAAAACTTTACAACAGTAGAATTTTATCTCCCTATTTTTTTTGCACACTTTTTTGAAACAGCGTAAATTCAAATATTGAGGTTGCATTAAGTATAAGGCTGTATGCGTCTAAATTCCCTAAACTATCTGTTTAGCATTGCTTGTTATTTCCTAAAAATTATCAAGGAGTTGACCTACATGGTGAGAATAAACAAAACTGGTTTTATAAATGTTTTCAACTTTCAGTTCACTGCGAATATGTGATAAGGTCTAGCCAATGTTCCTTTTAGGTTGCGTATCTACCCAGCCATGCTGCGCAACATATTGGAATAACCACACAACGAATTATTTGAATTATGATAAAGATAAAAAAAATTTGGCATGTACAATTTTACTCCTAAATCTGGATGCTGTAAAATTTTTCCAACGAGTTTGTTATTTTTCACTCTGATCAACAAAACTTTAGAGTAATTATTAGAGGGCACGCAGGGAGGCATTAGTACATTGTTCATGAGTCATGGAATAGATTATCAAAAATGGCGAATGATAATAACACCGTAATTGTTTAATTTTTAATGTATTTAAAAAATTTCTAGTTTGATATGACGGAGATTAAAAATGACAGCCAAGAAAATGACCAAGAAAGAAAAAAAAAGAAGAAAAAGAAACATAGACATAAGAATGACATATTGTATTATTTTGGCTTAATTAAAAGATCACTTGTCCAAGATAATGATGATAATTAAAATATCACATCTATAAAAAAAATTAAGCTTGTTAACGGTTAACCGGCTAACCGGTCCTCAAACCAGGACCGGCCATCTTTTTTCAGGACCGTAGGACCGTGTAACTGAAAAGAAAAAACCAACAACAACATAACTAGCGGTAGTGAAAAAAACAACACAAGCCATAACGCGCCTCTCCCTCTCGCTTTGTCACGAAGCGATACCACAATCCAGTTGGTTAGTGTACGAGAACTAACACAGTGCGTGTTTGGTGTCAACAACGGTCAAGGTCGAGGCTGTTTCTATTTATATTAATTATAGCCTGTTTCTTATAAAGACAAAGAAAGCTATAAAAGCATCTGACCCCGTGACCTATCCGCATTTTCTGATCACTGGTTTATAGTCTGTTTCAGGCATTCAAAAATTTATCGGCGCACGCCGCTTAGTGAAGTAGATGTACCTATATTACGATAGGTATTTGAAAGACGTAGCAAAGATACCGGGCAATTAATCGGCCCACAAATTCGAGTTCGGTCTGAAAGTTTTCCTGCTAGTCAAAGGCATTTGATTACCACATTAATAGTACGCCGAGTGTAGCTCAAACCCTATTTGAACAGAAAAAAAAACGAGGAGGGGAAACGTGTACGTCGAAAAATTCAATTATTCTGGCGAGTTGACGATTGAAAAATGTTTTTTTTTTTTTAAATAAATTCCATTTTATCATGATTGTTTACTCAGTAGCTTTATAATTTTATTATATTATCAATTTTAATACGCGAGTTGATCGGCATCACACACAAGAGAGGTAAACACGACGTCAAAACGGACGGGGCGAGGCGTTGGTTTTTGAAACTGATGAAAAATACCTTGCTAACTTTAACGAACGATTGAACCTTTCCTCTTATTTAGACCCACAACGTACGGGGCGAGAGGTTGGTTTTTAAAACTAATGGAAAAATACATCGCTAACTTTAACGAGCGATTGAACCTGTCCTCTTATTTAGACCTGTGAACTACGAGTCCTCAAAATAAAATATAAAAAAGACAATTAACCATCACTGTTTAGTTAATTTTTTGGATTAAAAAAAATGCTTTGAATTGAGGGCAATGCGGAAAGAGCTGAACGCAAGCGGGGGG